>JBBCBC010000025.1:20279859-20684203 GCA_037126765.1 Stenogyne calaminthoides
GACTACTCAAGATATACATGGGTCATATTCTTACTGAGTAAGAAAGAGACTTAGATAAAACTGCCTGAACTACTGAAAAGGCTCAGTATTGAAAAGAACATGTGTGTGGTCAAAATCAGATCAGATAAAGGAACTGAGTTTATAAACCATATTATATCTGATTATTGTGCAGCAAATGGAATAGCTCATGAAACATCAGCTGCAAGGACCCCACAACAAAATGGTGTTGCTGAAAGAAGGAACAAGACTCTGAAAGAAGCTGCAAGGACAATGATAGCTGAAGCTGATATTCCTAAAAGATTTTGGGCTGAAGCTGTCAACACTACATGCTATTCTCAAAACAGATCCATGCTGACCAAGAGTCAAGGCAAAACTCCATACGAGCTTTGGAATGAAAGGAAGCCTCTTGTTTCTTTCTTTCGTGTGTTTGGTTGCAAGTGTTTCATACACAATAATGGTAAAGATCAGTTGCAAATATTTGATAGCAAAGCTGATGAAGGAATATTCTTAGGATATTCTGAAGTCAGTAAAGCCTTCAGAGTTTACAACTGTAGGACTCTTATTGTGGAAGAAACACCTCATGTTGTTTTTGATGAATCTACTTGTGTTCAGAAGAAACAGGAACATGATTCAGGAGAACTGACCAAGAGAATCACCAGACTTAGCCTGAAAAAGAATGACAAAACATCCTCTGAAACTGAAAAGAAGAAGTCAGTCACTTTCTATGAATAGAGTGATTCAGACTCAGACAAAGAAGTTCGGGATGGAACTCAGGATGGTGAGACTCAGGATGGAAATTCTCCACTGAAGGAAAGCCAACACACCAAAGCTGACCAATCAGAACAGACACCAGTTCAGACTCAGGTATGTGATGCCAATGAAGATGTGGTCACAGGTGAGGCAATTTCTGAATCGATCAACCAAAGGGGAACAAATGTCTCTGACAATGTTCTGAATGGAATTTCCCCTGAGGAAGATGATTCCCTTTCTCCTTACTGTTGTTCCCTGAATTTAATGAACGGCCTGAACCTAACATTTCAAATGTTGAGGATACTATTGAAGGGGGAACATCTAGAAGAAGATGGTTAGATTGTCATCCTACAAGTCAGATTGTGGGTGATCTAACTGATGGTGTCAAAACAAGAAGGTTCCATGGTGAAAGTGCATTATTCTGCTGCTTCCTATCAGAGAAAGAACCTACTGAGATTGAAGAAGCTCTACAAGATTTTTTTTGGATTACTGCTATGCAAGATGAGCTGAATCAATTCTCAAGAAATGAAGTATGGGAGCTAGTGGATAGGCCTGAAAGGCACAATGTTATTGGAACCAAGTGGGTATTCAAGAATAAAAGAGATGAGAACAACAACATTGTAAGAAACAAGGCAAGGCTAGTTGCACAAGGTTATTCCCAAGAAGAAGGATTGGATTATGATGAAACCTTTGCACCTGTTGCAAGACTAGAAGCCATCAGATTGTTTCTTGCATATGCTGCCCACATGAGATTCACAGTCTGTCAGATGGATGTGAAAAGTGCATTTCTGAACGGTGTGCTTAAGGAAGAGGTTTATGTGGAACAACCTCCTGGTTTCAGACAGAACGACCAAGTTTACAGGCTCAGAAAAGCCTTGTATGATCTTAAGCAAGCACCCAGAGCATGGTATGATACCCTTTCTCAGTTTCTTACTGACCATGGTTCTATCAAAGGAACAGTTGATAGAACTTTGTTCAGGATAGAAGATGGGGAAGATATCTTACTAGTTCAGATTTATGTAGATAACATCATTTTTGGATCTCCAAATCATCAGTTGTGTGAAAAGTTTTCTACACTGATGAAAGGAAAGTTTGAGATGTCTATGATGGGGGAGATGATTTTCTTTCTTGGACTTCAAGTGAAACAATCAAAGGAAAGAATCTTCATCAACCAAGCAAAGTACACCAGAGATCTGATTGCAAAGTATGGTGTACAGAATTGCAATGCAGTTAGAATTCCCATGAATACTAACTACAAGATGGATCCTGATCCTGAAGGCAAATCAGTAAGTCACACTGATTATAGAGGGATCATTGGATCACTGCTATATCTCACAGCAAGTAGGCCGGATATAACATTTGCTGTTGGGATATGTGCAAGATACCAAGCTAATCCTAAGGCTAGTCACATGGAGGCTGCCAAAAAGATACTGAAATATCTCAAGGGCACAGTGAATAGAGGATTATGGTATCCAGCTGATGATAACCTTGAATTAACTGGTTATTCAGATGCTGATTATGGAGGGTGTAGAATTGACAGGAAGTCCACCACAAGAACTTGTCAATTTCTTGGAAGTAAGCTGATATCTTGGTTTTCAAAGAAACAGACCTCAGTAGCAACCAGTACTACTGAAGCTGAATACATGGTTGCAGGAAGCTGTTGTGCACAGATTCTTTGGCTCAGACAACAATTAAGGGATTATAAGATTGTAGCCAATGAAGTACCAATATTTTGTGATAATAATAATGCTATTGCTATTACACAAAATCCGGTATTGCACACCAGATATAAGCATGTGGATATCTGACACCACTTCATCAGAGATCATGTAGAAAAGAAGGACATCATGATGGAGAAGATTCATACTGATAAACAGAGAGCTGATATCTTGACTAAACCTTTGGTTGAATCAAGATTTCAGGAACTATCAGTTGAATTTGGGATGTTGGATCCAGGTGTATAGAGTAAATCTGAAAAATTGAAGGTTTTCAGATGCATGAAGTTTTCTCAGGATTCTACTGAGAAACTCAGGATAAAATTGGAAATACTGAACTCTGAGTCTTGGGAAACTCAGATATACTGAAGGTCAGTACTCAGTATCATACTGAACTTTTTCAGTACTCAGTATTATACTGAAATTTTATCAAGGTCAATACTCAGTAAGACTGATAGAGTGAAATTAGTCTGAAGAAGTAATGACTCATGCAACTCATTTATTGCTTAACTGAATCTCAGTAATCATTAGCAATAAATACTAAAACACCTGAAGGGAATGTTTTGGGCGGGACCTTTGAAATGCTGAAGAAGGTCAATGGTCATTAATTGCACTGTTCAATTAATTCACCAATAAGTTTAAATTGGCGGCATATTATTCGTGAGATCGTCCTTTCATATACCCGATTGGTCGGTGATCAATCTCAACCGTTGATTTTAATCCATCATACGATTTCCCACGAACCATTCTATATATTCATTTGAAATTCATTCAAGCCCTATTTCATTAACCTTCGTCTAAGAAAATTCTCTGCAAACTCAAAACCCATTTTTGCCCAGAAACCTTCGTCATTCTCAAACCCTACACTCAAAATTCTCCAAAATGACTTTCTCCATATATGATAAATTGGCTATTTCCAACAAGCCATGGTACGAATATGTGGTGTCGCTCGAAAGTTCATCAAACGCTACCCACGAAGAAGAGGCGCTGCACATGATTCGAATTGCGAAACTCACAAATCTTGTTGCAAGCCAACCAGAAGCGAAATACTCTAAGGAGGTAATAGAGTTTATTTTGAATCTGAAAATAGATAAGGAGGATTGTATCGAATCCCAGATTACTGTTTCCCATCTAGAACATAGCTCTAAATACGTAGATTTTGTACGAGAGTTGTATATAATCCCTAAAAATTTGAATAATGTATTTGAGTTGTGTGATAGAGGTGAGGACCCTACGACGTATATGTTGGGTAGGGAACAGGAATACCTTGATAGGATAACAGAGCATCCTATTAAGTTTTAGGCTACATTGAATAAATGGCATTTGAAGCCGAAATACAGAATATTGCTGGATATAGTTAGTAAGTGTATAATGAGTCGATCCGGAAGTTTTGAGCAGATCAGCACGCCGAAGCTTAGATTAATGGCTGCTATAGAGGACTCACCCACCACAAATTTCAATTGGTTGAGGTATTTGATTAGAGTGGTGAGTGACCAGGCCAAGCAGATCAAGAAGGTGGATGGATCAGTGGTGATCAAAGGTAAAATTCTTCATGCAACCAAAATAGCTTTTATTTTGGAGATGTGCCGTGAAGAAGAAGACATTTTTGCCAACTCCTCACCTTTCCCAAAGTCTAAGGTCATGTTCAAGCCTACAACAACAAGAAAGACTTTGAAAGGGAAGAAAGAGAAGAAAGTGGAAAGCGCTGCAGAGGGAGCTGCTGAAGAAGCCCATCAAGTCAGGGGGAATGCTTTGATGGAGGTGAAGAGGGAGAAGGGAGAAGCAATGAAGAAGAAAACCCTTGCTCCCAAGCGAAGAAGGATGTTAATTTCCACTGAGGAGGAGGTGAGCGAACCTGAGGAGGTGCAACCTGAGGAGGTGCAACCTGAGGGCCAGAAAGCTCAGAAATCGCCATTACAAGTATTGGCTCAGGTTTTATCTATGGCACAGGAGCAAACTGAGGAGCAAGTTTTCTCTGAGGTTCTTGAGACATCACTGAGCTCAGACAAATTCTCTCAAGAAATCTTCAAAGGACCTCAGACCTCAGAACAAGCTCAGGTTCCAACTGAGGAGTTGCCTGCTCAATCCTCAGACCAAGCTGAGCCTCATGAGCTGTTGAATATTGATGATCTCCTAAGTGATCCTTTCTTTGATCCCTCAGCAACTGAAGAACTTCCCACTGAACCTGAGAGCCCAAAGTTGAAGAAGGGCGAAGCAGAAGAGACAGAGTGGCGAAGCAAGGGGGAACGATTCATACTGGACAGGTACCCTGAGCTAAGCTCATATCCTGACCTCCAGGATCTCTTCTTCAGATTGAGGACAACAACCTACATTCTCAACCAGACTCTACCTGAGATGCTCAATATTGCTTCATTCAGAGGTGAAGACTAGTGGAATGAGGAGACAACAATTTTAACTGAGTTCTCCGGGTTCAGAAAAACCAAGCTCAGGATGAAAGTGTCAGATTTTGATGAGCTGGTCAGGAAGAAGCTTGCTGAGAGGACAGAAGCTGATGTTGGTGCCCCGAGCTCTAAAGATAAAAACTAAGATGGGGACCAACAAGGGAATGCTGAGAAGCAATCTCAAATGGAGAAGGATAGTACTGATGCTGGAGAGCTTGATGTCACACATCCTCAGACTGAAGTTAGTACTCTTCAGGTAACTTTTGGCACTACTAAACATTATGCCAAGGCTACTGAAGTTTCTATCTTTAAATCTGTAATGTCTGATATGCGGACTGAGGCTCAAGTGGAAACCGAAGCTCAGGTTGAGACTGAAGCTCAGATAGAGACTGAGCCTCAGGCAGAGCAACCAGCTCAGGAAAAGCAGCAAATTCTCTATGCTCCAGAGATTGATCTCACTCCCATTGTGGAAAAGCTGGACAAGGTTGTGCCAATCGTGAAGAAAGTGGCTCAGATTGAAGAATTATTGGCCAACCAGTCCCAGAAGATGGAAAGTCTGAGTTCTACTTCAGACCTGATGCAACTTCAGACTTCTCTGAATGACAAGATGACTGCCATGGAGGGGAAGGTAGATGGAGTCAAGACTGAGCTGAGTGCAGAGCTGAAGCAGTTGTATCAGGAAAGGACTTCATTTCTAGAAGCTAAGCTGGTGGAGAAGAATGATCATCTGATTAAAAATGCTATTGAGGAAATGGGCTCCATGCTCATGACCAAAATGACAGAGATTTTTAAAGATGTGCTCTCCAACAAGTTTGCACCAATGTCTGAAGAGTTCTCTGTGGCTAAAAACCACTTAAGGAGGCTGGAAGAAGAGCAAGACCAGTTGGCTGGAGAGGTGCGAAGTGTCATCAAAGAACAATATCATATGGACACTGCACTATCCCAACTTCTGCCAAGGTATGGTGCCAAGAAGGGGGAAAGGCCAGGAGCTGACCTGAGGATAATATTGGTACACACCTTGGAGAGAAAGACAGATAAAGAGGCTGAAAAGAAGAACATTGCTGAAGCCTTGAAGGAAGTTGAAGCCACTCAGAAGCTCAAATCCAAGAAAGTGGAGAAGCCTGTCTACACTCATGTTTCTGAGGAAACAATGCAAGAAGTCATTACTGAAAAACTGAGTGCTAGAAGAAAGGTAGAGACAAGCCAAGCCGGCGCTGAACAACCTATCAAGAGGAAGGTTGTGGCATTTGTTGAAACTGAGAGGAAGAGAGCCAAGGCTTCTAAGCCAACTCAGAGAAAGCTGATAATGGACCTTGAAGAGTCTGAAGAGGAACCACAGAAAGAAGTCTTCAACATCAGGAGAGCTCTGAGATCACTTCAGGTCGAACAAGCCAAGAAAACTGCTGCTTCAGTTTCAGGAGTGCCTTTGATAAGGAAAAAGAAAGAAGAAGAGCAGAAGCGCATAAGTGGTTTCAAAAAGTTCCTGAGCAAAAGGAGAGGGACAACTAAAACTCAGAAGTGGCCGCACATTAATAAGTGGATGCCAATCCAATTCAATGATGCTTGGGAAAAAATCAAAAGAACCTTCTGGTTTTACTACGAAGTGCTGAGAGAATGGAGAGGGGAGAGCTCAGATTCAAATGAAGCATTTATTGATTAACTGCTGACCTTCTATCCAAAATACTTACAGAGTTGGATTAATCTTGCGGATGAAGGAAATGTTCAGATCACTGCCCCTGGTCCATACACATACCCTTCTCCTAGGCTAGAGAATGTCTTGGTAAATGAAACAACCATATCTCAGGAAATTGCTCAATATGCCATCCAGTTAGGCCTGACAGGTAACAACCCTGATATCATCAAGGAGAGAGATGCACTGAAGAAGAGGTATTATGAGATGTTCAACCTTGAAGTGCTTGTGAATGAGGTTGAAGAAGAGTGAAGAGCTAGAGCTGAAGATCGAAGAAGACTGAAGACCAAGACTGAAGACTCTTGTAATTCTTTATGTTTTTGTCTTTACTTTTGATAAGTTCATTGTAATTTGGAATTGTTATCATACATCAATGAAACTTTATCTTTATGCTCAAAGATAATACCTCATTATCTTTTTACATGTCCTTATATTTGATATGCCTTATGATTTTGTGAAGAAATTGTTGGGAGAATTATTATGAAATTATTAAGATTTGCCATTCTTGGATTATAATAGGAAAAACTGAAACTTGAGTATATGTTAAGTGTTTTTGTAACAAGATGGTTTGGCATCATCAAAAAGGGGGAAATTGTTGGGAGATGAATTTAATAAAGAAGATTTTGATTAGATCCCAAAACCCCTGAGTATGACAAGTTCAGGATAATCTTGATAGTTGAGTCAGGATTCAGTTTTAGAGTGTTCAGGATGTTATCTGCACAATGTATAGTCAGCAGATATAGATCAGGCTAGATTCTGAAGATTCTGAAGACTCAGTAAGTTTCTGAAGTTTCTGAAGTTTCAATATGAAACTGAGAAACTGAAGTTTCAGTATGAAACTGAAAGACTTAGTGTGAAACTGAGAAACTGAAGACTCAGTATGAAACTGAGAAACTGAAGACTCAGTATGAAGACTCAGTATGTCAGTCAGTATATATATGAAGACTCAGAAGACACTGAAGACTCAGAAGATTATGAAGACACGGAAGACTGAAGACTGAAGATACTGAAGACTGAATACAAAGGATACTGAAGACATAGTAATTACTCAAGACTCAGTAATGTACTGAATGCTCAATATAACCTGAATGTTCCGAGGCACTGATAATATCTATCTGAAGGATATAATACTGAGAAAAACGCGATTACTTAGAAAAATAGATATTGCTCAAGACATTCACATGCAGATAAAATGAACTAAAACAAAGTGTTGTTAAGGTTATATCACTCAGAGATATTGACCAAAAAGAGCCATTATGTTTGTCTACATTAACTGAAGACAAGAGCCAATCAGAGGAAGACAACACTGTACTTTACTGACACTGAAAGCGACAGGTCACTGAAGCATGTCAGTAGTACTATGTTCCAGACTGCAAAAAAGTGGTGACTGGCTGCATGAAAAGCATATTGCCTAAAACATGCAAGGGAGTGTCAAACCCTAAAAATAGCCGTTCATCACACACCATAAGAGGAAACTCATGAAGCTATCTCTTCCAACGGATAGTTTTTCAAGAGTGACCTTGGTGTCTGCCTATAAATACTTGTGACCCTCTACATTGAAGGTTACGGGAAATTTGTAAGCAACTCAAGAGCTCAAACTTATTATTGCAAGTTGAAGCACTCGAAAACCCAAGAATTTCCCAAGTGCATTATATTGAAGATAGCTCATTCACTAAGCCTAGTTTTGATAAGATATATCCAAAGCTTAGTAGAGATATCCTAGCCTTTGCATTGTTCTTAATTGTAAAGGATATCTCATCCTAGTTGGAAACCAACCAAGAAACCCCAAACCCTTTGTAAGGTAGTTTGAGTGTGATTGTTGGTGAGTTGGAGTTGTAAATAGTTAGTAAACTACAGAGGTAGTCAGAAAACTCTAGAGAAGAAGTGAGTAAACTATCTTGGATAGTCAGAAAGCTTGTGTGTGTTTTGAGTAAGTAAACTATAGAGGTAGTCAGAAAACTCAAAGTAGAAAGGTTAGTAAACTACATTGAGGTAGTCAGAAAACCTTAGGAAGTGGTTAAGGAATTTCTCCGACGATCAGAGAGAGTGGACGTAGGAGCTTGAGTCTCTGAACCACTATAACTTGCTGTGTTATTTACTTTTTGTTCTGCATTGATTATCTGTTGCATATCTTTAACTGAAAGCATATTTTCACTGATATTCAGTTGGAATCAATCCACTGAAGTTGTATCTAACTGAATCACAACCTTAATCACTATTCCATTAAAAGGAAGATTTTCAGCAAAGCTTAAAACGAGTATAAACTTAGGGCCAACCATTCCGCACATCTGAGTAGCTAGAACAGATAGTTACCAAACTGAACTTACTCTACTGAGGGTTCAATAAGTTTGTTATCTGATCCAAGCAGCTCAGGATCTCTGAAAACTCAGGATCAGTTGGGATTATCTGAGGTTTCTGAAAGCAGCTCAGGATCACTGTGTCAGGTAGACTTTGACTCAGGGCTATTTGTGCTTCTCAGGACCAAATCATCAGGACAACCTGACCCATCTGACCTCAGTGAAGAAAAAGTTTTAAAATTCACTGAACACGTGTATTCCCCCCCATACACATGTAAGACTCGTTTTCACCGGGACCAACATATAAGAAATATTACAGGAATCACAGGTACAAGAGAAACTCAGAAGCTGAGGACAGATCCACTGAGAAAAGGAAGGAAGGACGACAAAGCTGAAGGATCCTCATCCAAAAAGAAGGACTCCAAGACCAAGGAGGAAAGTGATCAGGATGATGACACCAACAGATGCTACAACTGTCAAAAGAAAGGTCACTTCCAATATGACTGTCCTGAGCTGAGTGCTAAGGAAAGAAAGGAAAGACAAGCCAAGAGAGACAAGAAGATCTCCAGTAAAAAGGCTATGATTGCTGAGGAAGAAGAACAATCTGAAGAAGGATCCAGTTCTTCAGATGAGATATTCTCAGATAGTGACAGTGATGATGTCTGCCTTGTTGCTATGGAGGAGGTAAATTCTTCTATCTCTGTTGTTGCTCCTACACAAGCACATGAGTTCTCAATTTCAACTGTAACCAGTAACTTTGACCTGATGGATTATTTTGAGAACCTTATGAAGGACTATTCTGTGTTACAAGAACTGCTCACTGAAACTCAAGAGCAGAACAAGGAAGTGATTGCTGAGAATCTGTAGTGGAAAGACTCTAAAAATGATGAGATCACTTCTCAATTGATGGGAACTACGGATGAACTAGATGTTTTGAAAGTACAACTCTCAGAAAAAGAGAAAGTGATAGAAATCCTGAATGGAAAATTAGAGAGATCCACTGAAGAGATTCAGCTTATCAGAACTGAGTTCAATGACCTCTTTGAGAAGCATGAGACTCTAAAGAAATGTGAGGATAATGCGCAGAGAAAGTTAGCTCTATTGAATTCTGCATCTAAAGTAATAGATGAAATTCAGAGTTATCAAAGACCTGCAACTATAAAGGTTGGATTGAGATATAATCCAGGGGGAACCTCACAAGGTCTTCGGAATGCTACTTCTAGTAGCACCAAGACTGTCTTTGTTAAACCAGTGGCATCTAATCTTCTTACTGAAGATTAGCCCAGGGTTTTAGACAAGGGTAAATGACCTATGGTTTCAGAAAAACTGAAGGTTCAGGGAAGAAAGCCCAAACCTCAGGAAAAGGCTAGAAAACCTGAACACTATGCAGGAAATTTTCAGGCCAGTACTTCAAAGCCTCTGGCTAAGAATATCAACCTGAAAAGATCTGCACTGAACCATCAGAGGAATTTTCAGAAGAGAAACACTCAGCAGAGATATTCTCAACTGAAAAGACCAAGTCCTCGACATCGAAAAGACCACAATTTCAGTACAGGCAACCTAAACCTCTCTTGCCTAAGGGTAAAGGTTTCCTGAACCCAAGTCAGAAGAGACAGAGACCAGCTGCACCAAAGCCAATGCACTTGATCAAAATGCCTGAACCCAAGAAGAACTCTAAGGCTGGCACTCATACACAGGGTACTGCCAAGGTACCTAGGGTATTGAATGTGTATGTAGATGTTTATGGGAGACAAATCAGCCACTCTAAAGTAATTAGAGTTGTTAGGAAGATTTGGGTTCCAAAAGGTACAACTAACCTGGTAGGACCCTACACCAAATGGGTACCTAAGAACTGATCTGTTTTTCAGGTAAAGGAAAAGGGCACTGAGCTGAATGAAGACAACATAGCCCTGATGAGTGGGAATGAATTGGCTCCTGCTGTATGGTATCTGGACAGTGGATGTTCAAGACATATGACAGGATATAAGCAATTACTCACTGACTATGTTGAGCAAAAATGCCCTCATATCACATTTGGAGACAATTCCAAAGGACAGACTGAAGGATATGGAACTCTTGAAGTCGATTCTGTTCATATCCACGGTATTTCATATGTGTCTGGTCTAAAGTATAATTTGCTTTCTATCAGCCAATTCTGTGACAAAGGATTTAGTGTTGAGTTCTCAAAGTACATATGTTATGTGAAAGACAATGACTCACAAAAAATTTTACTGACTGGTACTAGAAAGGGAAATGTGTATCTTGCTGATTGGAGTTCAACTCCTAAAGATACATGTTTGGTTGCAAAAAGTTCCACTGATACCAATTGGTTGTGGAACAAAAGGTTGAATCACTTAAACTTCAAAACCCTGAACAACCTTGCAAGATTAGCACTTGTGAGGGGGTTACCTAATGAAGTGTTCAGTAAAAATCATGCTTGTGATGCTTGTCATAAAGGAAAGCAAATCAAAGCATCTTTAAAAAGCAAAGTAGATGTTTCTACTGACAGAATACTGCAACTGTTACATATGGATCTCTTTGGTCCAGTAACACCTGTGAGCACAAATGGTAGGAAATATACACTTGTGGTAGTTGATGACTACTCTAGATACACATGGGTCATATTCTTACTAAGTAAGAAAGAGACTCAGACAAAACTGCCTGAACTACTGAAAAGACTCAGTACTAAAAAGAATCTGAGTGTGGTTAAAATCAGATCAGATAAAGACACTAAATTTATCAACCATATTATATCTGATTATTGTGCAGAAAATGGAATAGCTCATGAAACATCAGTTGCAAGGACCCCACAAGAGTAATGGTGTTCTTTGAAAGAAGAAATAGGACTCGAAAGAAGTTCGCAAGAACAATGATTCTTTGAAGTCGATATTCCTAAGAGATTTTGAAATTTGAAGCTATCAACACTGCATGCTACTCTCAGAACAAATCCATGCTGACCAAGAATCAATAAAAAACTCCTTATGAGCTGTGGAATGAAAGGAAACCTCTTGTTTCTTTTTTTCGTGTGTTTGGTTGAAAGTGTTTCATACACAATAATGGTAAAGATCGGTTGAAAACTTTTAAAAGCAAAGTCGATGAAGGGATATTCTTAGGATATTCAAGTCATAAAGCCTTGAGTTTACAACCGTAGGACTCTTATTGTGGAAGAAATACCTCATGTTGTTTTTTGATGAATCTACTTGTGTTCAAAAAAACAGAACATGACTTCGAGAGTCGACTAAGAGAATCACCGAGACTTAGCCCGAAAAAAAGAATGATAACACATCCTCCTCGAACTCGAAAAGAAGAAGTTTACCACTTTCTATGAATGGAGGACTCGGACTCGAACAAAGAAGTTCAGGATGGTGAGACTCAGGATGGAAATTCTCCATTTGAAGGAAAGCCAACACATCGAAGTGACCATCAATGAACATACACCGATTCGGACTCGGTATGTAATGCCAATGAAGATGTGGTCAATCGAGGCAAACTCGAATCTATCAACCAAGGGGGAACAAATGTCTCTATCAATGTTCTGAATGGAATTTCCCCTGAGGAAGATGATTCCCTTTCTCCTTTTCTGTTGTTCCCTGAATTTGATGAATTACCTGAACCTAACATTTCTGATGTTGAGAATACTACTGAAGGGGGAACATCCAGGAGGAAATGGTTGGATAGTCATCCTACAAGTCAGATTGTGGGTGATATATCAGAAGGTGTTAAAACAAGAAGATTCCATGGAGAAAATGCTTTGTTCTGCTGCTTCCTATCTGAAAAAGAACCTACTGAGATTGAAGAAGCTCTACAAGATTCATTCTGGATTGTTTCTATGTAAGGAGAATTGAATCAGTTCACAAGGAATGAAGTTTGGGAGCTAGTGGACAGACCTAAGAGACACAATGTGATTGGAACTAAGTGGGTGTTCAAGAACAAGAGAGATGAAAATAACAACATTGTGAGAACAAGACAAGACTAGTTGCACAAGGTTATTCCCAAGAAGAAGGTTATTCACAAAGGAACTGTTGATAGAACTTTATCCAGGATAGAAGATGGGAAAGATATCTTACTTGTTCAGATTTATGTGGATGACATCATATTTGGTTCTCCAAATCATCAGTTGTGTGAGAAGTTTTCTACCCTGATGAAAGGAAAGTTTGAGATGTCTATGATGGGGGAGATGAATTTCTTTCTTGGACTTCAGGTAAAACAAACTAAGGAAGTAATCTTCATCAATCAAGCAAAATACACCAGAGATCTGATCGCAAAGTATGGTGTACAGAATTGCCATGCAGTTAGAATTCCCATGAATACTAACTACAAGATGGATCCTGATCCTGAAGGAAAATCAGTAAATCACACTGATTATAGAGGGATCATTGGATCATTGCTATATCTCACTGCAAACAGGCGTGATATAACATTTGCTGTTGGGATATGTGAAAGATACCAAGCTAATCCTAAGGCTAGTCACATGGAGGCTGCCAAGAAGATTCTGAAATATCTTAAAGGCACTTTGAATAGAGGATTATGGTATCCAGCTGATGATAACCTTGAATTAACTGGTTATTCAGATGCTGATTATGGAGGATGTAGAATTGACAGGAAGTATACCACAGGAACTTGTCAATTTCTTGGAAGTAAACTGATATGATGGTTTTCAAAGAAACAAACCTCAGTAGCAACCAGTACTACTGAAGCTGAATACATGGCTGCAGGAAGCTGTTGTGCACAAATTCTTTGGCTCAGACAACAATTGAGGGATTATAAGATTTTAGCCAATGAAGTACTTATATTTTGTGATAATAATAGTGTAATTGCTATTACACAAAATCCAGTATTGCACACAATATGCAAGCATGTTGATATCAGATATCACTTCATCAGAGATCATGTTGAGAAGAAAGACATCAGAATGGAGAAAATTCATACTGATAAACAGAGAGTTGATATCTTGACTAAACCTTTGGCTGAATCAAGATTTCAGGAACTATCAGTTGAATTAGGTATGTTGGATCCAGGTGAATAAGGCTAATATGAAAAATTGAAGGTTTTCAGATGCATGAAGGTTTTCAGGTTTTTACTGAAAAACTCAGGATAAAATAAACTGCCCTGAACACTGAGTCTTGGGAAACTCAGTATTCCTGAAGTCAGTACTCAGTTTTATACTGAATTTTTATCAAGGTCAAAACTCAGTAAGACTGATGCTTAAAATTAGTCTGAAGAAGTTATTGACTCATGCACCACACTTATTGCCTAACTGAAACTCAGAAATCATTGGCAATAAATGATAAAACACCTAAGGAAATAATTGGGTGGGATGTTTGAAATTCTCGAGGAAAGTCAATGGTCTGCAGGAACAGTAATTAAATGCACTGTTCATTAATCACCAAAAAGGTTAAAAATTGGCGGCTAGTACTCCCTAGTTGTCCTTTCAACTACCCGATTTGAGCCTAAATTGATCCTAACCGTTGATTCTTTAAAACTGCACGATTTTCCTTGGATCAAAACCGATTTCAAATATATACCTCTTTCAAAACCTCCCTTATACACTATTTCATAAACCTTGCGTATTCACAAATACTCTGCTTCAAAATCTTTGATTGCCCAAAAATTTTTACCTATCTCAAAACCCTTCACCAGAAATTCTCCAAAAATGACTCTCACAATCTTTGACAAACTTGCCGTTACCAACAAACCATGCTATGAGAATGTTGTTTCTCTAGATGGTACAACCAATGCAGTACACGAAGAAGAGGTGCTGCACATGATACGTTTGGCTAAGCTCACCTGCCTGGTCTTGAATCGCCCAGATGCAGAATACACAAGAGAGGTAATCGAATTCGTTACAAATATGAAACTTGATGAGGATAATTGCATTGAGTCTAAGATTACCGTCTCTTATTTGGAACATGGCACAAAATTTGTGGATTTTGTTAGAGAGCTTTACATTATCCTTAAAAATCTGAATGCTGTTTTTGAGTTGAATGATAGAGGAGAGAATCCTACTGTATACATGATGGGTAGGGAACAAGAATACTTGGATGGAATTGTGGAAGCACCTGTTAAACTTGAGGCCACATTGAATAAGAAGTATTTGAAGCCCAAATATCGGGTACTTCTTGACATTGTGAGTAGATGCCTCATAAGCAGGACTGGAAGTCTTGAGCAGATTAGTAGGCCCAAGTTGAGACTGATGGCTGCTATTGAAGACTCTCCTTCCAGAGCCTTTAATTGATTGCAATATTTGATAACAATAGTTAGTGATCAAGCTGATCATGTAACAAAGGAAAAGGATGGGGCTATTGTAATCAAGAAGAGGATATTGCACGCCACCAAGATTGCTTACATCTTTGAAACATGCAAGGACGAAAATGATATCTTTGCAAAATCAAGGGATTATCCTACATCCAAGATTATGTTCAGATCAATCAAGAAAGGGATGAAAGGTAAGAAGGACAAGCCTACTGAATCTCAAGAGGAGACGACAGAAGAAGGAGCTGAAGAAGAAGCACCCGTGGTTGAATCAGTAAGGGAAACAAGGAGAACAGTTCAGCAAGTTACTGAATCAAGCATGGAGGAGGACAAACAAGCAAGGGGGAAGGTTTTACTGAAATCTAAGAGGGAGGCTGGAGAGAAATTGAAGACAAAGACCTTAGCTCCTCCAAAACGGAAAAGGCTTCAGACAATTGCTGAAAAAAAGGCCAGTGAAACTGAGGAAAACCAACCTGAAACTCAGCAAGGTCTGAAATCACCTCTCCAAGTGTTGGCTCAAGCAGTAACAAATATTGGGGAACAGGAGATTGCTGAAGAAAATGTATTTTCAGAGGTGATGGAAACTTCCATCGCTCAAGACAAGATTTCTCAAGAAATCTTTACAGGTTCCCAACAACCTGGTAAAGATAGCCAAAAATAGATCCCAACCTCTCACCCCTCAGAGCCAAATGAACCCCAGGACATACTGAATCTAGATGCTCTTCTCACTGAACCATTCCTTGATCCATTAGCCCTACAGTTTGTTCAGCTCGTTGAGACAACTGTCCCTCCACCACCTCAGAAAGGAGAAACAGAAGAAGCTGAGTGGAGAGGAAAGGGAGAAAGATTTGTTCTTGATAGATATCCTGAATTTTCATAGTTCCCTGACCTTCAGGATCTATTTATCAGACTCAGGACAACCATATACATCCTGAATCAGACCCTACCAGAGATGCTGAATATCGCTGCATTTAGAGGAGAAGATTGGTGGGCTGAGGAAACTGCTATTCTTACTGAATTCTCAGGATTCAGAAAGACCAAACTCAGGATGAAGGTCTCAGACTTTGATGACCTAGTCAAGAAGAAAATTGCTGAAAGGAAACCAAGTGACCAAGGAGAAGGGAGTTCGAGGGAAGCTGAGAAAGACAAAGATGGAGATTCTGAGAAAGGTCCTGGACCTGAAAAGGACACTCAAGCTGAGAAAGCTTCTGAACCTGAGAAAGATAAACAAACTGAGAAGGTCATGCCAGTTGCTATCACTACTAATCCTCAGACTGAAGATAGACCACTTCAGGTATCATTTGGCACTATCACTCATTATGCCAAAATTACTGAAGTTCCCACCATTAAGTTTGTTGATTGTGGTATGCAGACTGAGGCTCAATCGAGCTATACATCTCAAGCTCAGATAGTTGATCTGACACCAGTCTTGGAGGAATTGAAGAAAGTTAAGCCGATGATAGCCAAGCTCACTCAGATGGAATCAATGATGGCTGATCAATTCAAAAAGATGGATGCTGCTCTGCATGATCAAGTTCAGCACATGGCTAAGCTGAGCACATCTACAGACCTTCAAGTAGCTCAGGAGGAAGTCACTGAAAAGATTACTGCTTTAGAAACTCAGATGGGTGCAGTGTCCAAAGAAATTTCTGAAGAACTGAATGCCAAATATATTGAGAGAACTGCCTATCTTGAGAAGAAATTAGCTGAGAAGAATGAGGAGATGTTCAAGTCAGCTGTTGAGGACATGAGCTCATTACTCATGACCAAGATGAAATAACTAATGAATGGAATTCTTGCCCAATAGTTTGGACCGCTTTCTGATGAAGTTTCTGTTGGCAAGAATGTCTTGAGGAGAATGGATGATGAGTTAGATGTTCTAGCTGGTGAGATAAGGGCTATCAACAAAGAATAGTTTCATATGGATGCTACACTTTCCCAGATCCTTCCAATCTATGATGCCAAAAGGGGGAAAGGACTGCTCACTCCACAAAGGGTAAGTTAGATGAGCATTTGAGAAAAAAATCCCTTGAAAGAAAGGCTCAGTAGGAACTCAAGGCTCAGCATGTTCTGAAGACTCTGAAAGAAATTGAAGAAACTGAGAAGCTGAAATCAGTAGAGCCATAAGTCACTGAGTTCTTTCAGATTGATAGAGAAACAATTCAGGAAGCTATGATCTTGAGGAGATCTGAAAGAAGAGAAACTGAGACTAGCCTGACTACTGCTGCTCATGCTGTGGTGGAGATAGCTGATCCCAAAAGAGCAGAGAAGAGGAAATCAGTGGCATTTGTGGAAACTGAGAGGAAGAGAAAGAAAGTTGCTACCAAGCCAAAGACTACAAAACCAATCCAGAAGAAGCTGGTTGTTGATTTTTCTGAAGAATCTGAAGCTCAGGAAGAAACTGAAACTGAGTCAAAAAAACTGCTCAGAGAAGGTTTTGGTACTTATGATGCAAGTGCCCAAGTGAAAGACTTTGATTGGCATAACAAGCTCATTGCCCTTCGTGCTGAAAAGGAAAGAAGACAGGTTATGTCTGTATCAGGGGCAGAGCTTACCAGGAAAAAGAAAGAAGAAGAACAGAGCAGAAGAGGAAAGCTCAGAAGCTTCATGGGGAAGAGATGGGGCAAATCAAGAGAACAAACCAGAATTAAAAAATGGCCGCACATTGATAAGTGGATGCCACTCCAGATCAATGATGCTTGAGAAGAAGTTAAGAGAACCTTCTGGTTTAGCCATGATGTCCTACAAGAATGGAGAGGAGGATGCCCTGACAGAGATGAAGCCTTCTTGGAATATCTGCTTACATTCTATCCTGAATATCTTCAGAAGTGGATAAACTTAGCTGATGAGAATAATGTATCTTTGAAAGCTCCGGGTCAATACAAGTACCCAGCTCCCAGATTCAGCACAGGAGTCATTAATGAAGCTGTTATTGCTAAGGAAATTGCTGAATATGCTGCTCAGTTGGGACTAACAGGAAGCCAACCTGAGATCATCAAGAAGAGGGACGAGCTGAAGAAAAGGTACTATGGAATGTTCAATTTGGATGTTCCTGATGATGAAGTGGAAGAAGATTGAAGACTGAAGATGTGTAATCTTTATGTTTATGTCTTTTTTATTTTGTTTTTCATTGTAAGCTGTAATGTCTATTTGACTGATCAATGAAAAGTTTATCTTCTGCACTCAAAGATAATATCTCATTATCTTCTTACATGTCTTTATTTGATATGCCTTATGTTTTGAAATTTTTGGGAAAAATACCATTTTGGTTTATAATAGATAAACTGAAACCTGATGAATAGGTTAGGTTTTCTGAAATGTAACAAGATGGTTTTGGCATCATCAAAACGGGGGAAATTGTTGGGCGATGAATTTAATAAAGAAGTTTTGATTAGATCCCAAAACCCTGAGTATGACATGTATCAGGACATCTTGATAGAATTGAATCAGGATCAGGTTTCATTAGATATTAGGACTCAGGATTATCTGCACCATATATAGTCAACAGATATAGATCAGGAAGTTTTTAGTATGCTGAAGACTCAGAAGACTCTGAAGAATCATACACGTCCTGAAGACTCAGAAGACTCTGAAGAATCAGAAATGTCCTGAAGACTCAAAAGACTCTGAAGAATCAAAAGCATCCTGAAGACTCGAAAGTCTATGAAGAATCAGAAGAATCCTGAAAGATCAGAAGATCCTGAAGACTGTTTTTGTACTGATAAAAAGGGACCCTGAACAACTATTTTATGAAATAGTGTTATGTTCATTCCTAGTACAAACAAACAGAATGTTATACATTTTTGGACATTAAGGAACATATCAGATCAAGAGAAAAGAGCCGTTTGTTTGTCTCTACTTAAACAAAGATTTAAACCAATGAGGAGGCAACAACACTGTACTGAACTAACACTGAAAGTGACATCTCACTGAAGAAATGTCAGAGCTGATATCTTCCAGTTCACAGAAGTTGATGATTGGCTACTTGGCTGCATATTTCCAAAAACATGCAAGGGAGTGTTCAAACCCTAAAAATAGCCGTTCATCAATAACCAAAAGAGGAAACCCTTGATGCTATCTCTTCCAACGGATAGTTTTTCAAGAGTGACCTTTGGAGAAGTTACCTATAAATACCAGTGACCTTCTACATTGAAAGGTTACGGGAAATTACAGCAACTCAAGAGCTCATTCGTATTATTGCAAATTGAAGCACTCGAAAACCCTAGAATTTTCCAAGTGTTTAACATTGGAGAGAGCTCACTATTCTAAGTCTAGATTGATAGAAATATCCAAAGCTTAGAAGAGATATCCTAGCCTTTGCATTTGTTCTTATTGTAAAGGATATCTCACCTTAGTTGGAAACCAACCCAAACCTAAACCCTTTTGAGAAGGTAGTTTGAGTGTGTGTATTGTTGGTGAGTTACAGTTGTAAAGAGTGAGTAAGATACAGTGAGTTAGCCACAAAACTCTAGAGAATAAGTTAGTAAGCTACTTGTGGTAGTCTGAACACTTGTGTGTGTTTGAGTTAGTAAGCTGCAGTGAGTCAGCCAGAAAACTCAAGGTAGAAAAGTGAGTAATCTACAGTGAGTTAGCCTGAAAGCTTTAGGAAGTGGTTAAGGAATTTCTCTGAAGATCAAAGAGAGTGGACGTAGGAGCTTGAGTCTCTAAACCACTATAATTGCTGTGTTGTTCACTTTCTATACTGCATTTTATTTGTTGCATGATTTTCACTGAAAGCTGATTTTACTGATATTCAATTGGAACCAATCCATTGAACTGCATCTAAATAGATCACAGCCTTAATCACTGTTTTTATTAAAAAGGATGAAGATTTTCAGCAAAGCTAAAACGAGTATAAACTTAGGGCCAACCATTCCGCACACTTGAGTAGCTAGAATAGATAGTTACCAAACTGAACTAACTCTAATGAGTGTCCAGTAAGATAATTATCTGATCCAAGCTCCTCAGGTTCTCTGATAAATTCAGGATAAGTTGGGCTAATCTGAAGCTTCTGAAAGCTGCTCAGGATCATTGTCTCAGTAGACTTTGACTCAGGGCAATTTGTGCTTCCCAGGGCAAAATATCAGGATAACCTGACCCATCTGACCTCAGTGAAGAAAAGGTTTTAAAAATCACTGAACACGTGTATTCCCCCCCCATACACATGTAAGACTCATTTGCACTGGGACCAACAGGCCTAATTGAGAAACTTGGTAATTTAGGTATTGGGCTAAAAGGCCAATGTTTCCATTTATGCTATCCTCCAGTCGCTACCGGATTCATATTCTAGCTTCATTGTGAACTACAATATGAATAAGACGGATGCGACCATGCCTGAACTTCATAACATGCTCTAGACTTTTGAGTTCACTACCACTAAGATGGTGTTCAAAAGAAGGAGCGGGTAGACAAGGATGTCTGCCTCTACTGTAAGTAGAAGAGGGCACTAGAAGAAGGACTGTAAGGTTCTGGTTGCTAAAAGGAAGACACTGGGTGCCTCTGGCACTAGAACATGTATGTTTGTTATTTTGATATACATATCCACTTATAGCGCTGACTGCTGGGTATTAGATACCGGATGTGGCTCACATATTCGTATGAATGTGAAAAGCCTCATGTGTCTTAGGGCAGTTAGGCCTGGTGAAGTCATCTCACACGTGGAAATGGAGCAACAGTTGCTACTGAACGTGTGGGCACTTATGTTATAGACTTACCCTTTGGTTTTTTAGATGAGAACTTAATGATTGTCATTTCGTTCCTTCTATTACTCGCAACATTATTCCATTCCTATGTTAGACATTGAGGGTTTTTCCTTCCATTTTAGTGATAATAATTGTTATTTCACGTTAAATGGTGTGGTTTATGGGAATGCCCCTTGGTGAATGACTTATAATTGTTGAATTGTGGATATAACATTCTTAGTTTACAAAATAAAAGACTCAAGGTTAGTAATCAGGAAAATTCAACTTACTTGTGGCATCGTAGACTTGATCATGCAAACGAGAAAATAATTGCAAGGTTAAGAAAGTTAGACTACTTAACCCCATTCGACTTTGAGTCTTATGGAGATTGCGAATCTTTTCTCATGGGCAAAATCTGGGAAAGGGGTGCATGTCAAATAAGTTCTAAATTTAATCCACATCGATGTATGTGGACCATTGCCCACTCTAGCTAGGGGTCACTTCAGATATTTCATCATTTTTACTGATGATTTCTCGAGATACGGATATGTGTATGTTATGAAACACAAGTCCGAATCTTTTGAGAAATTCAAAGAGTACAAAGTTGAAGTAGAGAAGTACATTGGTAAGTGTATTAAGACTCTTCGATCAGATCGAGGAGGTGAATACCTAAGTCATGAATTTACTGATTATCTGAAGTTGCAAGGAATCCAATCCCAATGGACTTCTCCCGGAACACCCTAAATGAATGGAGTTTCCGAAAGGAGAAACCGAACCTTGTTAGACATGGTAAGGTCCATGATGAGCTTTTCCTCTCTTCCAACAATTTTATGGGGTTACGCACTCCAAACCTCAATCTACATTGTGAATCGGATTCCATTTAAATCGGTTGAGCATACGCCATATGAATTATGGTGTGGCAAGAAGCCAACTTTTACACACATCAAGACATGGGGTTGCCCTGATAAATTGGTTGAGCATACATGCTGACCGATAAGTTGGAATCCAAAGGTGGAAAAGGTTATTTTGTGGGATATCCTAAGGAAACTAGAGGATATTATTTTTATCTACCTGAGAAACAAACAGTAATTGTTTCTAGGCAGGCCAGGTTCCTCGAAGAAGACTATGTCTTTAAGGAACAAGGCCGTAAGAGGATAGAACTTGAAGAAATTCAAGAACCACAAATTAATAAAGAAACTGATAATTTGTCAAAGCAACATGACAAAGAATCAGTGGGAGCATTCAGCGAATCTTATGGTGGAAGTTTATCACTAGGTGATCCTCTTTTAGTTAGTGGGAGCGTAATTGGAGTTGCATTGCCTTCGCAACGAACTCCAAGTGGGCTGAATGAGAACAACATAGTTCAAACTCCCGCCCAAGAGACATCCAAAAGTGTAGCTCTTGAGGACTCTCCGGACATCGATGAAATCCATGCACCACAAAATTTTCACGATCAGAATGTATAGCTAGCACAACCATATCTCCATAAGTCAATTAGGAATCGTAATCCGCCCATTAGATACGGTTACCTCTTGGAGGAACTCGATAATGTGGGCATACCGGATAGGGACGATTCTAATACTTACTCTGAAGCAATATCAGATATTCATTCAGGGAAGTGGCATGAAGCCATGAAATCTGAGATGGACCGATGTACACTAATCAAGTCTAGGACTTGGTTGAGTTGCTTAAAAGGGTTAGACCTATATGTTGCAAATGGGTCTTCAAGCGTAAGACTGATGCAAATGGCAAGGTACAAACCTAAAAGGCTAGGTTGGTGGCGAAAGGTTATAGTCAACGAGAAGACATTGACTATGACGATACTTTCTCACCTGTTGCTAAGATCAAGTCCATTCGAATTTTACTTGCGGTAGCAACACATTATGTTGGTCCCGGTGCTAACGAGTCTCACACGTGTATGGGGGGGGAGTACATGTGTTCAGTGATTTTTAAAACTTTTCTTTCATCGAGATGGGATGGGTTTTTTCGATGATTTGGCCCCGAGAAGTACAGTGGTGTTACGAGTCAAAGTCTCATCGAGATAATGATCCCGAGCCGCTTTAAGCTTTCGGAAGACAAATTAGCCCAACCGAGCCTAAGTTTATCGAGATCTCGAGGCGCTTGGATCGAGATAATTATCTTATGAACCCTCAGTAGAGTTAGTTCAGTTTGGTAACTATCTGTTCTAGCTACTCAAGTGTGCGGAATGGTTAGCCCTATGTTTATACTCGTATTAGCTTTGCTGAAAATCTTCCTTTTAATAAATAGTGATTAAGGCTGTGATCAATTTGATGCAAGTTCAGTGGATTGGTTCTAACTGAATATCAGTGAATTATGCTTTCAGTAAAAAACATGCAACATATAATAATGCTGTACAGAAAGCAAAACAACACAGCAATTATAGTGGTTCAGAGACTCAAGCTCCTACGTCCACTCTCTCTGACATCCAGAGAAATTCCTTAACCACTTCCTAAAGCTTTCTGGCTAACTCACTGTAGCTTACTCACTTTTCTACCTTGAGTTTTCTGGCTGACTCACTTCAGCTTACTAACTCAAACACACACAAGTGTTCAGACTACCAAAAGTAGTTTACTAACTTCTTCTCTAGAGTTTTTTGGCTAACTCACTGTAGCTTACTAACTCTTTACAACTCCAACTCACCAACAAAACACACACAAACTACCTTAACAAAGGGTTTTGGTTTTGGGTTGGTTTCCAACTAGGATGAGATATCCTTTACAATAAGAACAATGTAAAGGTTAGGATATCTCTACTAAGCTTTGAATATTTCTTATCAATCTAGGCTTAGTGAATGAGCTCTCTCCAATGTGAAACACTTGGGAAATTCTAGGTTTTTTGAGTGCTTCAATTTGAAATAATACGAATGAGCTCTTGAGTTGCTTTGGAATTTCCCGTAACCTCTCAATGTAAAGGGTCACTAGTATTTATAGGCAACTTCACAAAGGTCACTCTTGAAAAACTATCCATTGGAGGAGATAACTTCATGAGTTTCCTCTTATGATGTTTGATGAACGGCTATATTTAGGGTTTGAATACTCCCTTGCATGTTTAGGAAATATGCAGTCATGTAGCCAATCACCAATTTTTACAGTCTGGAACATAGTACTACTGACATGATTCAGTGTCCTATCGCTTTCAGTGTCAGTAAAGTACAATGTTTGTTGGGAAATATGTAATTTAGTTTTGATGGAAGTTCCAAAACAGGTTGTAATAGGACCAGTCAGACCTGTTAGCTGACTGATGACTTAGAATCAAATTAAGATGACCAGCTGAAATGTATAGATAGCTGATGTAAAAGATAGGTCACATATTGAGGGGGAACTTAATATGTATAGGTCAGGTCGAAGAATCAGATGACCCAGATAAGGTCAGATGATCATATAGCTAAGCACAAATCAGAAGACAAGAAGTCAGAAAATCAGGTGAAGACAAGAAGACACTGAAGACTTAGATGAACCTGAAGACTCAGAAGAACCTGAAGACTCAGACAGACACTGAAGACTCGGATAGACACTAAAGACTCGGGATGAACTCAAGACTTCGGATAAACCCGAAGACTCAAAAGAATAAACTCAAGACTCAAGACGATGAATACACTGAGGCTCAGAGACACCTGATGTTCAAAAGACCTGAAGACCTACATTCAGCAGAGTCTGCATATTGAGCTAAGACAATGTGCATCTGAAGACTCAAACAAGGTAGATCGATCGGCCATTCGATCAAGTCAGCTCACACCTGGTGACAATAAAAAAGATACACCAGACAAGACGAATCCTCTACAAAAGGAATATCAATCGTCTAACGGGCAAATTTCTGAAGTGCCACCTCGCAAAGCCAAGGAGAAAGCGACACGTGCACAAAAAGAGCTGACAATACGGGAAACGATGCTGCAGACAAAAACGACGCTAATCATGCCCACGGCCACGCCGATAATCGGAGCACGTCACAATCATATCCTACAACCTACCTAATATAACCCGAAATTCAAATTGCTCTCCAACGGCTCTTTGATTTCGAGGTCTATAAAATGGGATCGATATTTACTTTGAAAAGAAGAGTCTAATAAGCAGAGATCAACGAAAGAATCAACGAGTGAGAACAAGCAAAAGAAGCTAAAGCTACAGCAAATTCTCCGCTCAAAGACCACTACATTTGAAGATTATTCTTAGAGTGTTCATCCCATAGGTCTTAGCAAGAAATCCTATCCACTAGCATTTTGGCTACCTAAAAGCACCAGGATAGATTTCCAGTTGGAACCCTCAAACATTCTTTATCCAAATGCAAGTTAGGTCAAGTCTGTAGAGTGAGAACTCATTAAACATCTCGGTTATCCTCTTTGTAGGATATAAGTTCCGCTGGTTACGTTTGTAGAGTGGGAACTCGGTAAACATCTCGGCCATCCTGAAAAGGATATAAGTCCCATAGGTTAAGCTTGAGTGGGAACTCGGTAAACATCTCGCCATCCTGAAAAGGATATAAGTCCCTTGAAAGTTAAGTTTGTAAGAGTGAGAACTCGGTAAACATCTCGGCCATCTTGAAAAGGATATAAGTCCCGCTGGTTAAAGTAGGTTAAGGTTCCCCTGTGTTAAGGGAAGAGTGGACATAGGATAGGTTTCGTCTGAACCACTATAAAAAGTCTTGTGTGCATTTACTTGCTTTCTTATCGCTTTACACAAGTCACACAACCGAAGTTTAAATCGCATACATATTCTAAAGTTAAGCTCGATCCGCACTAAGCAACCGATCGATCGATTGACACTTGATCAATCGGTTGAAAATCGACTTAAGAATCGATTGATAAAACTGGTTTTTTCACACGGGTAAAAACAAGCTTCCGCACCATTCAGTTAAACTGACAGATATCAAACTAATCTGCCCTCAGGCACTCAGTAAGATTGAACATCAGTCTAAACTGATACACTCGCGACTCGACGGGTAATCTGCGGTTTCACCTGATCCACATGAAAAGTTTTAGAAGTCTATTCACCCCTCCCCTCTAGACTTCCACCCTCACAAAATCCGTTCGGGACCTACAAGTGGTATCGAGCGGTGGTTTCTGAGACTAATCGGGCTTTGAGTATCATCGATTCTTGAGGGAGAATCTTTGTGGTCATTTGAACAGATCTTGAAAAACCATTTTTTAAACTCATTCGTTTTCAAAATCACTCAGCATGGATAATACCTCTAGTATGTATCATGATTTGCCTAAGTTTTCAATTGATGAGTATGCAGATTGGGCCATATATATGTGCAACCATCTAGGATCGATAAGCGGCAGAATGATGGAAGTCATTGAACGAGGACCCATCATCATATATCACGATAACCCAGCAGTTGGAGGAGATCCAGACTTTACCACGGGAAGTCTTGTGCGAAAAAAGCCCGGCCCGATGGATAAAGAGGAAAGAAAGTCAGATATACTCTAGATACAATCGCCAGGCATATAATCATGAAGACGATGGATAAAGTCACCAAGGAGAAGATAAAGTATCTCAAAATCGCGAAAGTAATGTGGGATACTCTTGCTGAGATATGCGAAGGAAATGATCAGATCAAAGATAGCCGACTACAAGCCGAACTGGTGAAGTTCGAAAAGCTAAAGATGTTGCCCAACGAGACCATCAAAGAGCTCGATGGGAGGATCACCATGTCGGTAAATAGGCTACGAGAACTTGGTAGAGAGATGTCAGACAAAGATATCAACTACAAGATCTTAAGATCTCTCACCAAGAAATGGGACATGAAAGTCACGGTAATCAAGGATTGCCAAGACATTTCAAAGATGAAGTCGAGTAGCTTGTTCCTAATCCTTAAAGCTCATGAGTTCGACTTAATCAAAAGAGGACAAGCAGATGAAGACGAGACACCTGCTGAAGCCTCAACGTCTAAATCAGTTGCGTTTAAAGAAACCAGCAGCAGATCGAAGGCCACTGAACCTGTTGGAAACATAATAAGTCAAGTAGAACATATCGCTCTGCTTACCAGGAAACTTGAAAGAACAAATACTCAGCTTGGTAAGTATCGGAGATTCTACAGTGACTATCAAAGAAACAGGAGGCCAACTGACAGATCACGAGAAAGAACCAGATCTGATGATCGAAGAGATCACATAGAAGAAAAGAAAAGAGATGACCTGACAGATGAGAGAAGAGATAACAGATCTGACAGAAAGAGTTCTGATTACTATCAGAAAGGGAAGTCACCTGACAGATCCTACTGACGGAGTGACTCACCTGGCAGAGGAAGTTCCGTAGATTGAGGATCATGCTTCAACTGCGAGAAACCAGGTCACTACAGCACCGACTGTCCTGACCTGACTCCCAGAGAAAGAGAAGAGAAACAGAACAAAAGAGAGCAACGCCTCAGACATAGGAAAGCCTTGGTCGCTGACACATCTGGAATTGATGATTCCTATCTGCCTTCTGAGGACTCTGGGTACTCATCTGTAGAAGACTTCTGTCTGATAAGCAGTGCTGTTGCCTTCCACGAGCAAGAAGATTTGATATTCTCTTCAGATGACGATGAAGTCTGCCTGATGGCCAAGGAGGACCAATCTGAGGTAACCTCCAAACCTTCTGCTTTTTCAATTTCCACACCTGCTATTATTAGCACACTTGCTGGAGAGATTGACTTGCAACTCTACTCTGAGCAATTGCTTGATGATCTATCTGATGCAGTAGACACTTATACAATAGTGGAAGCTGAAAATGATAAGCTAAGGATAAGAAATAATCAGCTTATTAAAGAAAATGCTCTCAGTAAAGCTACTGAACTAAAGTCCGCTGAAACTGCTCAGAAGGTAACTGAGGAACTTAACATTCTAAAAGTTAAATCTTCTGATCAGGAGAAGCAGATCAAAGATCATCTAGCAATCAATAAACAGCAAGCTGATGACTTCAAAATCCTTCAAGCTAAATTTGATGAGCAATTCCGACTACATGAGAGTCTTAAATCTACCGAGGATAGTTTGCGCAAGAAAATAGAGGTTTTTACGAAGTCATCTAAAACCGTTCAAGATATGAACACCTATTTTCGAACGCCGACTAACAAGAAGGGGATTGGGTATGAGAACCCTTCTACATCCTCAAAAGCCCCGTTTGATTCACTTTAGAAGGGTGTAATCAAACGAGTCTCTGACAAAGATACACTAAAAGCTAAACTTGTATCTGATAAGGGAAAAAGACCTGCTGAGCAAGTAAGGCAGGTGCCTAATCAGAAAGGAAACAGAAATGGACCCCAACTGATAAAGCATCAGCCGAGGAATCAACAGAAGAACCCAGTTCTTCTGAAGAGACCTCAACCTGATCAGCAGATTAGGTATCAGAAGAGACAACCTGTAAGAAGGAAATCTAATCTGAGACCCAATCAAGGTCAGCTGCCTAATAAGTAAGCTATAGGTAAACTGCAAAAACTACCTATGCAAAAACGATATGAATCTTTTGATGGTAGCAGTCGTACCTACCCTTATAACCAGAGATCTAGGGCTACTGCACATGAGCCACACTGGATTAAAAGAAGACAAAATATAAAGAAAAATCCCAAGTCTTCTAAGTCACCCAAGGCTCAAACGAATAATCATACTAATCAGAAATCATATAAAGAGACGTATGATTATGTTGATATGTATGGGAGACAAATCAGACCTTCTAATCTCTCAGATTTTCATAGAAGTGCTTTGTTTGTGTGGATCCCTAAAACCACCACTAACCCCCCAGGACCCAATTCCAAAGGGGTACCTAAAGCCTGATTTGATTGCAGGTTCGCGTGGGACTAGCCAACAAAGGAGGTGCACAAGCAACTATCTGGTACATCGATAGTGGATGCTCAAGGCACATGACTGGAAGCAAACATCTCCTTAGCTCTTACAAAGAACAAGAATGCCCACGTGTACTCTTCGGTGATGATAACTTTGGCTTTACCAAAGGATTCAGAACCTTAGAGAATGATGATGTACAAGTAACTGGAGTCTCGTTTGTCAAAGGATTGAAGCACAATCTACTATCAGTATCACAATTCTGTGACAACGGATTCAGTGTTGAGTTCTCGAGCGACAAGTGTACGATAAGGAATCGAGCCACTCAACAAATCTTGCTAACTGGTTCAAGGAAAGACACGATCATCATAGCAGATTGGAACATTTGCCCAAAGAATACATGCTTAATTATTAAGAGCTCTAAAAGTAGCAGTTGGCTCTGGCACAAAAGAATGAGTCATCTGAACTTCAAGACTCTTAACAAGATCGCTAGGATGTCTTTAGTTGAGGGACTTCCGAATGAGATATTCTCCAAAGATCAGACATGTGCCGCATGTCAGATGGGAAAACAAGTTAAAGCCTCATTCAATGGAATACCTGGACCAGCATCCAGTAGAGTATTGCAACTGCTCCATATGGATCTATTCGGACCAGTTACTCCAGTCAGTCTCAGTGGACGCAAATATACTCTTGTAATTGTGGATGATTATTCCAAGTTTACTTGGGTTGTATTCTTATACAAGAAGAACGAGACAACGACTAAGATACCCGAACTGCTCAAGAAGATACAAAACGAGAAGGGTGTCAGCATAGTAAAGATCAGATCAGATAAAGGTACAGAGTTCCTGAACACCTTTATTACTGATTTTTGCACTGAGTTTGGTATACATCATGAGACGTCAGCTACAAGAACGCCACAACAAAATGGAGTAGCAGAAAGGAGAAACAGAACTCTCAAGGAAGCTGCTCGCACTATGTTAGCTGAACATGCTACACCAAGCCGTTTCTGGGCAGAAGCAATCAACACAGCATGCCATACTCAGAACAGATGTTCTCTGACTAAGACTCACTTCAAAACACCTTATGAACTGTGGAAAGATAGAAAACCTCGTGTTTCATACTTCCATGTTTTTGGGTGCAAGTGTTTCATTCACAACAATGGGAAAAGTCAGTTGAAGACTTTTGAGGCCAAGTCAGATGAGGGTATATTCTTAGGATATTTCTCATCCAGCAAAGCCTTCAGGGTTTAGAACAAACGAACTCTAGTTGTGGAAGAAACACCTCATGTGGTCTTTGATGAGACATCTTCTGAACAAGAAAAAGCTGCCTCAGAACAAGCCGTACCAGATCAACCGTTATTACGACACCCGGTAAAATGGATCAACTAAGCATCAAGGAGAAAAAATTTGAACACGTAAAAAGTGTACATCCCATAACTTGATCTTGCTGATTCAACAGGTCAATCAGACCCAAAGGTACGCACAACTGTCGATGAAGAAGTTCATTACTGGTGAGACAAGATCAATCGGACCATCTGGTTCGTGGGGAACTGAAGTTCCTATGAATGCAGACTTGAAAGACATGATGAGTCCAACATCAATTTGAGACATGTTCTTATCAAGTGGATCATAATTCCGCACCACTCCCAATCACTAGTAATGAACTATCGATATGGATGATGTTCTCCAAAATGACACGACATCGTAAGCGTAGGACTGGATTACTACCATCCAACTGATGTGATTATCGGAGACCCATCTGATAGAGTCAAAACTAGACATCAGATTGGTGAAAGTGCCATGTATTGTTGTTATCTGTCTATGAAGGAACCAACTACAGTAGAGGAAGCTCTACAAGACGCAAGCTAGATTCTAGCCATGCAGGAGGAGCTGGAACAGTTTGAGAGAAATCAAGTTTGGGAATTGGTGGACAGACCAACTCATCAAGACGTAATTGGCACGAAGTGGGTATTCAAGAACAAGAGAGATGATAAAAATGTCATAACCAGGAATAAAGCAAGACTTGTTTCTAAGGGGTATTCACAATCAGAAGGAATTGATTATGATGAGACCTTTGCACCAGTCGCTCGCCTAGAAGCCATTCGGCTGTTTCTGGCATATGCTTCCCACAGAGGGTTCACTGTGTATCAGATGGATGTAAAGAGTGCATTCTTAAACGGGGTACTAGCAGAGGAAGTTTATGTCGAACAACCTCCAGGCTTTGAAAAAGGCAACCAAGTGTACTGTTTAAGGAAAGCTCTTTACGGACTGAAACAAGCTCCTCGAGCTTGGTATGATACACTCTCTCAGTTCTTGACAGACAGCGGGTTCACTAAAGGAACAGTGGACAGAACCTTATTCAGAATAGAAGATGGAGAAGATATTCTGATGGTTCAGATCTACGTGGACGACATCATCTTCGGATCTCCCAACAAGAAGCTATGTGAGAAGTTCAGCAAGTTGATGCAAGGGAAATTCGAGATGTCCATGATGGGTCAGATGAATTACTTTCTGGGATTACAAGTCAAGCAGAGTACAGAAGGGATATTCATCTGCCAGGCGAAGTACACAAGGAATCTACTGGCAAAGTTCGGAGTTCAACATTGCAAGGAAGCCAGAATTCCAATGATGACCGGGTTCAAGATGGATCCAGATGAAGATGGTCAGAAAACGAATCAGAAGGAATATAGAGCTCTAATTGGATCACTATCGCACCGCGCCGCCAGACGGACCGGACATTACTTTTTTTGGCAAGATGGGTGTATGTGCCAGATTTCAAGCAAATCCAATGCAAAGCCACCTAGAAGCAGCTAAGCGGATTCTCAAGTATCTGAAGGGAACTGTAAACCTTGGTTTATTTTACCCATCAGATGACAATCTAGAGCTTAGTGGGTATTCCGATTGACACGGAGGTTGCAGAATCGTGGGAAGTCAACCTCGGGTTCATGTCGATTCTTTGGGAAATAAACCGATCTCTTGGTTTTCAAGAAGCAGATATCGATTAAGCGACATCTATCATCGAAGCGTAATATATGGCTACTGAAGTTGTTGTTCCCAACCCGCCTCGCTAAGTCAAGATTTGAGGGATTACAACATTGTAGCTAAGAACGCATTACCTATATTCTCGCGATGGTAATAATGCTTTATTGCAATGACTCGTAATCTGTTCTACATACAAGATGCAAGCATGTGGATGTCGACACCATTTTATCGAGATCATGTTGAAAAGAAGAATATCGGGATGGAAAAGATCCATCCGACAAGCAGAAAAGTCGATATCTTAACCAAGCCACTAGTCGAAATCGATTCAGAGAGTTATGCAACGAGCTAGGGCTTCGGATCTTGGAGAAAATGCACGGATATGGTCAAGGATTGATCTCGTAACCGGTTGGTTAAAAGACTAACGGTGTTAAGTGGAATCATTGAGTTAGGAATTTCAACCCATCGACGACGGATGAGAGGAGCCGATCTGAAGTTCGGACAAAGGGTAGATCAGATTCAAGATATATCGATTAAGGGGAATCGATCGATTGGAAGATTACTTTATAAGCCGATTAAAAGTTGCAATCAACAAGCAAATCAAGAGTAAAGCTACAGATCCCATAAGTCAGAAGAAAACAACACAGCAATGGAATAGCAGAGTTTTTCATTGATAAAGACCCAGAGGTCAGATTTACAAGTTACAAGTGATATCACAAGCTACAACTGCTACATCTATCTTCAAGTGGTATTACAAGTACAAGAAGACCCAAGGTCGATACATAAACCATCGACCTAAGACAACCCTAAAGGGGAAGAGAGAGAGAGATTTTAAGAGTCGATGCTCTCGGACTCTCCGACCGGGGGCAGCAGAGAAGCTTCTAGAATCCGGAAGCCGCTCTTAGAATCTTGGAGTGAGCGGAGAGCGAGCCTTGAAGGATCTTTTAAGCCAGGAGTCCGTAGACCTAAAATCAATGGGCTCTCCAAATTGTTAAATGGGACATGATTGCCCTGTGTTTGGTCACAAAAACCTTATGGCCATGAGTGTCTCATGCAAATATTGAGTTTGATACACTATTTTGTATATCAAACCCATGTTTTGTTTCAGACCGAGTCTGTTGATGCTAATACCGTCATCTCGATAAGCACAAGGTGCATACGGTTAGGAGAAGTGCCTTCTCATTTGCCTTAGCAATCACGCCTCCGCGGTGGTAAAGAAGCTTAGCATTGATCGTATGTGAAATCTTAGATGACGACGAAAGCAGTGTGAAGGAACACACATGGTTGATCTGAGAAGCTGAATTCATTGGAAAAGGGCTAAAAGTTCCCACCGGAAATAAGGAACTCATCGGAAAAGCATGAAGGATATGCTAAAGAAGATGAAATGGTTTATGTTGTGTTGTTCGCCTAACACCCCAAGCTATTTATAGAAGGAAATTAGGGGTATAAATGCAAATTTTATCGTCTCAGAAGATCTTAAGAGAAATTTGCATCGACAACGTGTTAGGAACACGCGGCTAATGGTTGGATAAGTTAATGGTGTGATTAAATCACAGCGTATCTATTCCATTATTACGGTATGTCAAATCGCGCTGATTTGGGAATCGAGGCGACTTTTGGACTCCCCGAAGTAAAAGTTTTGGCGGGAGTTGACTTCAGTTAATGCGAGTTTATACAAGAAAACTGAAGGATGAAGTATTTCAGAAAAGAGGATAAGATAAGTGGCGAAGTATTTCAAGCAAGAATCTGATCAGATAAATAAGTTATTGTTGGGAAATGCATAAGGCAAACATCAGATAGGTCAACAAAGTACCATATCAGATCACCGTGGTAACTGATTGATTACAATATCAATCAGTCAGATACGCTCTCTTATTTATCTCTTTCTGAATATCTTTACATGCGTTATTTGATTAAATGATTTATTTTACACTATTCATGACGCATGCTCTGCAAAGCTTTTAATGCAGACCTGGAAATTTTTTTCAAAGCGTTTTATTGCAATTTTTCGAGTCCGGAAAATGAGAAGACTACTTTTCTCAACCGTGCGATCAAAATACTTTTTGGCCGACTAATCTCAGCCATCGATTTCAAAACACGGATACTTGAGTACTTTGGAAAGTTGTGCAAAAAGGTTTTCCCTCGTATTCTATAAAATCAAAATCTTTCTCAGAAAACCGCTTTCCGCTATTTCGTCTTCTCAAAGCTCTTAAGAGATCATATTTTTTATCAAATCTCCAGAGAATTACCTTCGAAATCTTTTGATTCTACTCTTCCGATTTCTAAATCTCTCGAATCAATTTCTGGTAATCTTCTGTTTTAATTAATTGCTTGATCTCAATTTCTCTATGGTACCTAGGTTTACAAGTTGTATTTCTGTAATTTTTATTCTATCTAAACGCTTATTTGCTAAATTGATGCTGAAATTGCTAGTTTGACTGAATTTAATGAAAAATCTTACTCAAACTAAACATCAATTTGCATATCTTACAGAAATGGCACATCTTGTTTCAAGACCAGGACAAGGGAAAAAGTACTGCAACTTTGCATCGATGAAGAAAGACATCATTGATGAAAAGTACGCCGTCTTCACCATCACCTCAGATCCGGAATCGCTGGAAATTCTGGAGTGCTTAAGAGCGTGTGGACTGGAACGATATTGCTCTACTCATCAGAACATCGTTCACACCCATGAAGCCCTGGAGTTTCTTTACAATCTACAGAGGGATGAAGACAATGATGCTGACCTGATTTTTTCAGTTGGCGGAATAGAAGTTCGAGTGTCAAATGACGATCTACAGAGGCTATTCGGCCTAACTCGAGGAAGCATCAATCCAGAGACCTACACAACTGCTGTAGGAGAAAAGGAGTTTCTTGAAGCCGAGCTATTGAGACCAGCAAACAAGGAGAACACGACGAACGTCAAAGCCTCCTATCTAAAAAGAAAGTATCGCCTTCTTCTTGAGATCGTTCAGAAGGTGATCATGTGCTCGACTTACAGCCTTGATGCGGTCACTTCATACAAGATAAGTGTAATGGCTGCAATAATCAAGAAAGCTTCAGACATTGATTGGATGGGCATGGTCAAAGCAAGACTGAGAAAAGACTCAGGAAAGTTCGAGCTGAACCAGAGCAATGAAGTGTGCTTATCTTCGAAGTGCTCATTCATACACAAAATTTCTATCATTCTGTCAGATAAGCTGCCACAGAATTATGAATGGAACGAGAATGGAGCGAAGATTTACCAAGCAAAGCACAAGGCCATACTGGACAAAGATGAGTCCTTACCTGGACAAGCTGATGAGGATCCGACTCCTTATGTGCCCAAACCCAAGGGAGAAAAGAAAGGAAAAGATAAGGCAACTGCATCGTCTGAAGTGCAGGAAAAAGCCGTTCAAGAGAAGAGGATGAAGAGGAAGGATCTGGCCAAGAAACCAGACGCTCAGCGGAAACGTCAGAAGAGAGTCTCATCTCCTCTGAAAACTGCTCCAAGTTCTGCCCAGCAAGCCAGCAGAACAGAGGATCTGATGCAAGTAAGATCAGACGAAGAGATAGCAGTCCGCTCTGAACCAACTATCAGAGAAGTACGGGAAGAGCAGATGATCGCAGCAGAAGGAGAGAAATCTGTCAAAGGGACAGAAGTGCAGCTACCTGAGGAAGAATCACCATCTGTTTCTCTGCCTCTCACCAAGATCTTCCAGAGAGCAAGATCGCCAACGCCCACTTCCAAATCACCATCACCCTCTTCTCAAAAATCATCACCACCATCCTCTCCCCACAAAACCTTCTCACCCTCACCCTCTCCTATCAGAACAACATCTCCCACACCACCAATCAATGAACCCGTTCAGGAAACTGAACACCCTTAAAACACTGAAAACGAACCTGAACAACAAACATCACAATCCCCAATCAAGTCTCAAGAACCCGAGAGATCCGAAGAGCGAGTGTCCATCTCTCATAATCCCTTCAACACCAGAACAGTGTTTGCTTCACTTGCTCCAGAGAGCCCCATCATAAGGATAATGAAGCAACATATCAAGGAATATCTGCTGGATCTGTGCCCTGAATTGGATCAATATCCTGGCATCCAGCTACAGATAGAAGAGATAGTGTTCTGGAGGGATATCAGATTAAAAAGCATTGAAGAATTTCTGATTCTAATGACAACTCTGGGATCAGATTTGTTTGTAGACTTGGAGTTGAAATGTCTAAACAATGCTGGGATTGAAAGTGCTGTTGAATTGGCATCTGATGATGATATCAGATGGTTGATTCATGAAAGGTTCGGTGTTGCTGATAACAGGGAGGAAACCGTACAACCTCCTAAAGATCATGAGGGAGCTGCCGATGAACCAAGAATGGGTGCTGCAGATGAGACCCAATTTGGCAAGGCTTCAACATCCGAACAGATCGCTATAATGAGCTCGATACCTAGATCATCATACTCGCAGGCGATTCAGGATGGGATCAAAGTTGATTTGAAGACAAATTCGGGCTCACAAAGCAGATCTAATGAAGCGATTTGAAGATGAGCAAGCAAAACTAGTTGACAAGGAAAGAAGTCACACAGTTGGGATACACAATGCCATCCTTGCTGAAGTAATGCAACTAGTATATCCTCTTGCTGAGAAGCTCAAACTCCAGTCTAACAAACTTACGATTCGCATACGAGATGCTCAATCGCATGTGTACTTTTGGAAAGTGTCTCGGCATCCTTGGACAAGACCAACAACCACTTGGATATGGGTTGGAAACATTTTCTAGCTTCTACAGAAAAGGCAAGATAGGAAATCGAAACTGCTCTCAGATGCTTCTATACACCTGCATCTTCTGCCACCGTCCAGATCACTCCTCTTGTTATCGAGGAACTCAGAGAGGAGATCTCATGGCAATTAACTACTCTGAACCGCAAGATGTCCAACCTATTTGATGCAACCAAAAAAAGGGGAAGGAAAACAGTCTGAAGAAAAAGAGTCTGAAGGAAAAGAGAATAAAGAAAAAACAGACTCAAGAAAAAGAGAAAGAAGAAAAAACAGACTCGAGATACGGTTGGTAAAATTTTCATCTCTACCAAAAAACCATCAGATATCGACTTCACACCACTCCATCAACCGATCTCGTTGCTGAAATGAAAGAAACTATGGAGCAACACAGTAAAGAGATCGCTGAGCAGAAAAGTGCTCTTTTAGAGATTACTGCCAGAGTCGACAAAATTGAAGACTTCTCTTCGTTCGTCCAGAAAAGAATGGAAACTGATGATCAGGCCAAGAGCCTTGAACTTGCTAAGAAATTAGCTGAAGAAGACGAACAAGATGAACCTGAGCAGACTCTGAGGAGGAAGAAAGGCAAAGGCAAGATGATGAAAGCAACAGCGGAAAATCAGAGACAAGGCCAGTTATTCTCTACCAAAAGCCAGACGGCTCCTGAACAAGTTCAAGAGCTGACAAGACAGAGAATAAAGAGAGGCCGCAATCAAGAAGGTGGTTAGCAGAGAGAGGCAAAAAATTTGAACATTGCCTACATCCGAAGGAAGAGGAAGACCGAAGCTGCAACAGAGGAGATTGCTTGGGAGAAGAATGCCCTTCCGACACCTGTTAAAGGCATCCTCTGTGCACAACAAGATTTGCTTCTAGAATGGGATCAGATCAGAGGAGAATGGTTATGTGACGTCCACATCCTGGCGAAGATTCCAATTCATCAAGATCGATCGAAAAATGATGATGAATTTTTGAATGGTTAGAAACAAAGTATCCGGACTTCTACCGATAAAGGTGATGACGAAGGCAAGATCATGTCACTAATACCGTAAGCTCCACCCTTTGAACTACTCCTTCCACCATCAAGGCCCGTAAAAAAAAGCTAGATCCCGTTAAATTCAAGAACATCTACTATGGACTAGCTGAAAAAGGAGGAATCCATAGAAAAGAAGAGCTGGACAAGCTAATGCAAATGATGTACAGGATGTTTGGCATCCCCAAAGAGCTGCAAAATACACCTGAAGAAGACAACTTGGAATCAGATGATAGGTACATTTTTCATATATTCTACAATGCACACACCTATCTGAATAAAATTTCCATTCCACTGATTCTAAGACAATCATCTCATTGTCTTCTGAGGTATGTACTATTTGCATTATCTACATTTCCATTCATGGTATCTGTTTTTTCTGATCATGTATGGTTAAGTGTTTTGGTTCCATCAAAAAGGGGGAAATTGTTGGGAAATATGTAATTTAGTTTTGATGGAAGTTCCAAAAAACAGTTGTAATAGGACCATCAGGACACTGTTATCGATCGATGACTTAGAATCAAATTAAGATGACCAGCTGAAATGTATAGATAGCTGATGTAAAAGATAAGTCACATATTGAGGGGGAACTCAATATGTATAGGTCAGGTCGAAGAATCAGATGACCCAGATAAGGTCAGATGATCAGATAGCTAAGCACAAATCAGAAGACAAGAAGTCAGAAAATTAGGTGAAGACAAGAAGACACTGAAGACTCAGATGAACCTGAAGACTCAGATAGACACTGAAGACTCGGATGAACTCAAGACTCGGATAAACTCAAGACTCAAGAATAAACTTGAAGACTCAAGACGATGAATACACCGAGGCTCAGAGACACCAAGATCAAAAGACACAAGACCTACATTCAACAGTAGTCTGCGATATTGAGCTAAGACAATGTGCATCCAAGACTAAACAAGGTAGATCGATCGCCATTCGATCAAGTCACCACACCGTGACAATAAAAAAGATACACAGACATAAGACGAATCCTCTACAAAAGGAATATCAATCGCCTAACGGGCAAATTTGAAGTGCCACCATGAAGTTAAGGAGAAAGCGACACGGCACAAAAAAGAGCCGACAATCTGGGATACGACTGCGCAGACAAAAATGGTGCTAATCATGCCTACGGCCGCGCCAATAATCGGAGCACGTCATAATCATATCCTACAGCCTACCTAATATAGCCCGAAATTCAAATTGCTCTCCAACGGCTCTTTGATTTCGAGGTCTATAAAATGGGATCGATCTTTACTTTGAAAAGAAGAGTCCAACAAGCAGAGATGAACGAAAGAATCAACGAGTGAGAACAAGCAAAAGAAGCTAAAGCTACAGCAAATTCTTCGCTCAAAGAACACTACATTTGAAGATTATTCTTAGAGTGTTCATCCCATAGGTCTTAGCAAGAAATCATATCCACTAGCATTTTGGCTACCTAAAAGCACCAGGATAGATTTCTAGTTGGAACCCTCAAACATTCTTTACCCAAACGCAAGTTAGGTCAAGTCTGTAGAGTGAGAACTCATTAAACATCTCGGCTATCCTCTTTGTAGGATATAAGTCCCTCTGGTTACGTTTGTAGAGTGGGAACTCGGTAAACATCTCGGCCATCCTGAAAAAGATATAAGTCCCGTAGGTTAAGCTTGAGTGGGAACTCGGTAAACATCTCGGCCATCCTGAAAATGATATAAGTCCCGCAGGTTAAGTTTATAAGAGTGAGAACTCGGTAAACATCTCGGCCATCCTGAAAAGGATATAAGTCCCATAGGTTAAAGTAGGTTAAGGTTCCCCTGTGTTAAGGGAAGAGTGGACGTAGGACGGGTTTCGTCTGAACCACTATAAAAAGTCTTGTGTGCATTTACTTGCTTTCTTATCGCTTTACACAAGTCACACAACTGAGTTTAAACTGCATACATATTCTAAAGTTAAGCTCAGTCTACACCAAGAAATCGATCGTCAGATTGACACTTCATCAACCGTTGAAAACCCGACTTAAGAATCGATTGATAAACCGGTTTTTCACGGGTAAAAACAAACTTCCGCACCATTCATTTAAAGCGACAGATATCAAAACCGACCGCCCTCGGGCACTTTCAAGAAGATTGAACAATGATCTAAACCGATACACTACTTTTCTGATCGGGTGTCTGCAGTTCACACCTGATCCACACGAAAAGTTTTAGAAGTCTATTCACCCCTCCCCTCTAGACTTCCACCCTCACAAAACCCGTTCGGGACCTACAATGTTGTCTTCCTCTGATTGGTTCTTTCCTTCAGTAAATGTAGACAAACGTAACGACTCTTTTTGGTCAATCTCTCTGAATGAGTTAACCTTAAACAACACTTAGACTTAGTTCCTTTTGTCTGTATACGAATGTTTTGGGCAATATCTATTTTTCTGAATATTTGCGTTTTTCTCAGTTTTGTAGTCTTCAGATAGATATTATTCAGCGCCTCTGAACATTCACACTATACTGAGTATTCAATATCTTACTGATTCTTCAGTAACTTCTTTGGGTCTTGATATCTTCGAGTCTTGATATCTTCGTGTCTTGATAACCCGGTGACATATCTTGAGTCTTGATGTCTTGATGTGACATGTCTTGATGACATCTTTGAGTCTTGATGTTTTCAGTGACATCTTGAGTCTTGATGTCTTGATGACGTCTTGAGTCTTGATGTCTTGAAATGACATATTGAGTCTTCAGTGTCTTCAATTACTTCTTCGAGTCTTGATTTCTTCAAAGAACTTCTTGAGTCTTGATTTCTTGATTACTTCTTGAGTCTTCAATTTCTTGAAAACTTCTCATCGAAGTCTTGATTTCTTGATTTTGCTGAGTTTTCGATTTCTTCAGAACTTATCGAGTCTTGATTTCTTGATTTATCGAGTCTTCGGTTTCTTCAAAGAACTTCTTGAGTCTTGATTTCTTCAAAAATCTAACCCGATCTATATCTGCTTTGGCTATACATATGTGCAGATAACTTCTGAATAATCTATCTTGAATCGACTCGATCTATCAAGATTATCTGAACATGTCATACTTTCGGGGGTTTTGGGATCTAATCAAAACTTCTTTATTAAAGTCATCTCCCAACAATTTCCCCCTTTTTGATGATGCCAAAACCATCTTGTTACAAAAACCTAACCTATACTCAGGTTTCAGTTTGTCTATTACAATCCAAAATGGCAATTCTCCCAACATTTTTAAAATATAAGGCATATCAAACATAAAAGACATGTAAAAAGATAATGAGATATTATCTCTGAGCATAAAGATAAAATTTCCATTGATGTAAGATAAGAGTTACAGATTACAATGAAAATCAAAAGAAAAAAACAGAAGCACAAAATCTTCAGTCTTCTTCTACTTTATCCTCTGGCACTTCCAGGTTGAACATCCAATAGTATCTCTTCTTCAGTTCATCCCTTGCTTTGATGATATCAGGGTTGTTTCCTGTTAGGCCTAGCTGGATAACATATTGAGCTATCTCCTGAGAAATGGCTGTTTCATTCACATAGCCATTCTCAAGTCTAGGAGTTGGGTAAGTGTATGGACCAGGGGCTACTATCTGAGTATTTCCTTCATCTGCCAAGTTGATCCAACTTCGCAGGTACTTAGGATAGAATGTCAGTAAGTACTCAATGAAGGCTTCATTCATATCCGAGCTGCTCCCCCTCCATTCTCTCAGAATCTCATAATAGAACCAGAAGGTTTTCTTGATCTCCTCCCATGCATCATTGAACTGAATAGGCATCCATTTGTCAATGTGCGGCCATTTCTGAGTTTTCTCTGTACCCCTCCTTTTGCTCAAAAACTTCTTAAAACCACTTATTCTTTTCTGCTCTTCTTCTTTCTTTTTCCTGATCACAGGAACACCTGATACAGAAGCAACAATCTTCTTCTCTTTTTCAATTTGAAGGGTTTTCAGAGTTTTCTTGGTATTGAAGACTTCTTTTTGACTCTCAGCTTCTTCTTTTTCAGCCTCTTCCTCAGATTCTTCAAAATCTATTATAAATTTCCTCTGGGTGGGCTTAGAAGCTTTAGCTCTTTTCTTCTTTTCTTGTTCTACAAATGTCACAGCCTTTCTCTTTCCAGGTCTGACTTGTTCTTCACCGGCTTGGCTTGTCTCAATCATCCTTCTATCACTCAGTTTCTCAGAAATTACTTCCTGAATAGTTTGCTCAGAAGTTTGAGTGTAGATAGGTTTCTCAGCTTCTTTGAACTTGAGCTTCTCAGTGGCTTCAACTTCTTTTAAGGCATCAATAATTTTCTTTTCTTCAGCTTCTTTCTGAGCCTTTCTCTTCAAGGTTTGTGCCAACAACTCACTTAGTTTGCCACCAGGCCTTTTCCCCTTTTTGGCACCATACCTTGGGAGTAGTTGAGTCAGTGCAGTATCCATATGGTATTTCTCTTTGCTTATACTTCGCACTTCCCCTTCCAACTGATCATGCTCATCCTCTTGCCTTCTCATGTAATTTTTAGCCATTGAGAGCTCATCTGAAAGAGGTGCAAACTGATTTGAGAAGATATTATGCATCATCTCTGTCATCTTGGTCATGAGCATAGAGCCCATTTCCTCAACAACTGTGTTGATCATCAGATCATTCTTCTCAACCAGCTTGGCTTCTAGATAGGCAATTCTTTCCTGATACATCTGCTTCATCTCTGCATTGAGCTCAGTTTTGACTACATCAACCTTTCCTTCCAAAGTAGTCATTTTATCTGCAAGAGATATTTGAAGTTGCAGCATGTCTGAAGATGAACTCAGATTTTCCAGCTTTTGAGATTGGCTTGCCAAGGTTTCTTCAATTTGAGTCACTTTCTCCACCATTGGCACCACCTTCTCCAATTTATCCAGGATAGGACTGAGATCAATCATAGGAGTTTGTACAACTTTTTCCACTTGAGCTGGGTGCTCCAACTGAGCCTCAGTCTGCATATCAGACATAACCGATTTAAAGATAGGAACTTCAGTAGCTTTGGCATAATGTTTAATAGTGCCAAAAGATACCTGAAGAGTGCTAACTTCAGTCTAAGGATGTGAGATATCAGTCTGTCCAGCATCAGTGTCCTTCTCCATCTGAGATTGATTTTCAGCATCATCTTGTTTGTCACCCTCTTTATCTTGATCCTCATCTCCTTCTGGATTCATAGAACTTGAGGCATCAATATCAGCTTTCCTTCTCTCAGCCATCTTTCTTTTTACTAGCTCATCAAAATCAACATTTTTCATTCTGAGCTTGGTCTTCCTGAATCCAGAGAACTCTGTCAAAATAGCAGTTTCAGCATTCCACCAATCTTCTCCTCTGAAGGAGGCTATATTCAGCATCTCCGGAAGAGTCTGATTCAGGATGTAGACCGTGGTTCTGAGTCGGAAGAAAAGATCCTGAAGGTCAGGATATGCGCTCAGCTCAGGGTATCTGTCCAGGATGAACCGTTCCCCCTTGCAGCGCCACTCAGTTTCTTTTGTCTCTCCCTTCTTTAACTTTGGGCTCTCAGGGACAGTAGGATCGGATTGTAAGAGTTCTGGTGCTGATGGATCGAGAAATGGTTCACTCAGGAGCGCATCCAAATTCAGCAGTTCCTGAGGTTCAGACTGATCTGAGGTCTGAACAGGTCTCTTTTCAGTAGGAATCTGAGGTCGCTTAAGATTTCCTGAGAAACTTTATCTGAGCTCAGAGAAGTTCCGAGTACCTCAGAGAAAACCTGTTCCTCAGTTTCTTGATCCTGCGCAATTTTCACAACCTGAGCAAGAACCTGCAGAGGGGATTTCAACCCTTGCTGTCCTTCAGGTTGAATTTCCTCAGTGTCACTGACCTCTTCCTCAGTAATAGTTTGAAGTTTTCTGCATTTCTGAGGAGCCAGTGTTTTCTTCTTCAGATTCTCTCCTTTTTCTCTTTTCACTTGCATCAGGGCTTTCCCCCTGGCTTGTTTAGCTTCAACAGCTTCTTCTTCAGCAGTCTCCTCCTGAGACTCAGAACTTTTCTCTTTCTTTCCTTTCAAAGTCTTCTTTGTTGTTGGTGGTTTGGACAAGATTTTTGACCTTGTAAAGGGTGAGGAATTGGCAAAGATGTCCTCCTCTTCTCTGCACATTTCCAAGATGAATGCAATCTTGGTTGCATGTAAGATCTTCCTTTGACAACAACAGACCCATTCACCTTCTGAACTTGTTTGGCTTGATCACTCACCACCTTGATTAAATAGTGTAACCAGTTGAATGCAGTGGTAGGTGAATCTTCAATCGCCGCCATTAGCCTCTACTTAGGAGTGCTTATCTGTTTAAAGCTACCAGATCTACTCATGATGCGTTTACTTAAAATATCCAATAATACTCGATATTTAGGCTTCAAATGCCTTTTATTCAAAGTAGCTTCAAACTTTACTGGATGCTCTGCAATTTTATCCAGATATTCTTGCTCCCTACCCATCATATATACCGTAGGGTCTTCACCTCTATCGCTTAATTCATATATGGCATTAAGATTCTTAGGAATAATATACAATTCCCTAACAAAATCCACATATTTTGAACTATGCTTTAAATGAGAGACTGTAATCTGCGTTCTATACAATCTTCATCATCTAACTTCAAATTAGAGATAAACTCAATTACCTCTTTTGCATATTCGTCCTCTGGTTGATTCACGACCGGGCAAGTAAGCTTTGCCAAATGAATCATATGCAACGCCTCCTCTTCGTGAGTTGCGTTGGATGAGCTTTCGAGAGAGACGACATATTCGTACCAAGGTTTATTAGAAATGGCGAGCTTGTCGTATATAGAAAACGTCATTTTTGGAGAATTTTTTGGTGAAGGGTTTGAGATAGGTGAGAAATTTCTGGGCAATCGAAAGTTTTTGAAGCAGAGTGTTTGAAGATGAAGGTTTTTTGGAGTCGGGCTTTGAAGGAAATTCTTCAATAGATATAGGATTTTGATATATGGAAAATCGCATAGATGAAGAAATCGACGGTTGAGATTAAGAACCGACTAAATCGGGTATATGAAAGGACGATTTCACAAATACAAAGCCGCAAATTTATCCCTATTGGTGATTAATGAACAGTGCATTTAATTACTGTTCCTGCAGACCATTGACTTTTCCTCGTGTATTTCAAAGGTCCCACCCAAATATTCCTTCAGGTGGTTTGTTATTTATTGCCAATGATTACTGAGATTCAGTTAGACAATAAATGTGTTGCATGAGTTAATACTTCTTTAGACTAATTTTCTCCATCAGTCTTACTGAGTTTTGACCTTGATAAAATGTCAGTATAATACTAAGTACCGATCTTTGATAAAAGGTCAGTATAATACTGAGTACTGATCTTCAGGATAACTGAGTTTCCCAAGACTTAGTGTTTAGTACTCTCAATTTTATCCTGAGTTTTTCAGTAAAAACCTGAGAAAACTTCATGCATCTGAAAACCTTCAATTTTTTAGATTTTCTTTATTCACTTGGATCCAACATACCTAATTCAACTGATAGTTCCTGAAATTTTGATTCAGCCAAAGGTTTAGTCAAGAAATCAGCTCTCTGTTTATCAGTATGAATTTTCTCCATTCTGATGTCTTTCTTCTCAACATGATCTCTGATGAAGTGATGTCTGATATCAACATGCTTACATCTGGTGTGCAATACATAATTTTGTGTAATAGCAATTGCACTATTATTATCACAAAATATAGGTACTTCATTGGCTATAATCTTATAATCCCTCAATTGTTGTCTGAGCCAAAGAATCAGGCATGCAACAAACTTTTCATTCAACCATGCATTCGGCTTGATGAGTCTTGGTTGCTCTTTGAGGTTTGTTTTCTTTGAAAACCATGATATCAGTTTACTTCCAAGAAATTGACAAGTTCAAGTGGTAGACTTCCTGTCAATTCTACACCCTCCATAATCAAACATCTGAATTGGTTAATTCAAGGTTATCATCATTTGGATACCATAATCCTCTATTCACACGATTGCCTTTAAGATATTTGAATCTTTTTGGCGGCCTCCATGTGACTAGCCTTAGGATTAGCAGTTGGTATCTTGCACATATTCCAACAAACAAATGTTATATCGGGCCTACTTGTCATGAGATATAGCAGTGATCCAATGATCCCTCTATAATCAGTGTGATTTACTGATTTGCCTTCAGGATTAGGATCCATCTTGTAGTTAGTATTCATAGGAATTCTAACTGCATTGCAATTCTGTACACCATACTTTGCAATCAGATCTCTGGTGTATTTTGCTTGATTGATGAAAATTCCTTCCTTAGTTTGTTTCACCTGAAGTCCAAGAAAGAAATTCATCTCCCCCATCATTGACATTTCAAACTTTCCTTTCATCAGGGTAGAAAACTTTTCACACAGCTGATGATTTGGAGATCCGAATATGATGTCATCTACATAAATCTAAACAAGTAAGATGTATTTCCCATCTTCTATCCTGAACAGAGTCTTATCAACAGTTCCTTTGATAAAACCATGGTCAGTAAGAAATTGAGAAAGGGTATCATACCATGCTCGGGGTACTTGCTTAAGACCATACAAGGCTTTCCTGAGCCTGTAAACTTGGTCATTCTGTTTGAAACCAGGAGGTTGTTCTACATAAACCTCTTCCTTAAGCACACCATTCAGAAATGCACTTTTCACATCCATCTGATAGACTGTGAATTTCATGTGGGCAGCATATGCAAGAAACAGTCTGATGGCTTCTAGTCTTGCAACAGGTGCAAAGGTTTCATCATAATCCAAGCCTTCTTCTTGGGAATAACCTTGTGCAAGTAGCCTTGCCTTGTTTCTCACAATGGTGTTGTTTTCATCTCTCTTATTCTTGAACACCCACTTAGTTCCAATCACATTGTGCCTCTTAGGTCTATCCACTAGCTCCGAAACTTCATTCCTTGAGAACTGATTCAACTCTTCTTGCATAGCAGTAATCCAAAAAGAATCTTGTAGAGCTTCATCAATCTCAGTATGTTCTTTTTCAGATAGGAAGCAGCAGAACAAAGCACTCTCTCCATGGAACCTTCTTGTTTTGACACCATCTGATAGATCACCCACAATCTGACTTTTAGGATGACTATTCAACCATTTTCTCCTGGATGTTCCCCCTTCAGTAGTATCCTCAACATCAGAAATGTTAGGTTCAGGTAGTTCATTAAATTCAGGGAACAACAGAAAAGGAGAAAGAGAATCATCTTCCTCAGGGGAAATTCTATTCAGAACATTGTCAGAGACATTTGTTCCCCATTGGTTGATAGATTCAGAGTTTGCCTCAGCTGTGACCACATCTTCATCGGCATTACATACCTGAGTCTGAACTATTGTATGTTCAGATTGGTCAGCTTCAGTGTGTTGGCTTTCCTTCAGTGGAGAATTTCCATCCTGAGTCTCACCATCCTGAGTTTTTCCATCCTGAACTACTTTGTCTGAGTCTGATTCACTCCATTCATAGAAAGTAACTGACTTCTTCTTTTTTCGTGTTGAGAGGATGTTTTATCATTCTTTTTCAGGCTAAGTCTGGTGATTCTCTTGATCAGTTCTCCTGAGTCATGTTCCTGTTTCTTCTGAACACAAGTAGATTCATCAAAAACAACATGAGGTGTTTCTTCCACAATAAGAGTCCTACAGTTGTAAACTCTGAAGGTTTTACTGACTTCAGAATATCCTAAGAATATCCTTTCATCAGCTTTGATATCAAAAGTTTTCAACTGATCTTTACCATTATTGTGTATGAAACACTTGCAACCAAAAACACTAACGAAAAAGAAAGAAACAAGAGGCTTTTCTTTCATTCCACGGCTCATATGGAGTTTTTCCTTGGTTCTTGGTCAAGATGGATACATTACGAGAGTAGCGTGCGATGTTGATAGCTTCAAAGCCCAAAATCTCTTAGGAATATCAGCTTCAGCAATCGTTGTCCTTGCAACTTCTTTCAGAGTCCTATTTTTTATTTCAGCAACACCATTCTGTTGTGGGGTTCTTGCAACTGATGTTTCATGAGTTATTCCATTTGCTACACAATAATCAGATATGATATGATTGATAAACTCGGTTCCTTTATCCGATCCGATTTTTGACCACACTCGATTCTTTTTCAAGATCGAGCCTTTTCGAAGAGTTCATGATTTTTTGTTCGAGTCTCTTTCTTACTGAGTAAGAATATGACCCATGTGTATCTAGAGTAGTCATCAACTATCACAAGTGTGTATTTTCTGCCATTAGTGCTCACAGGTGTTACTGGACCAAAGAGATTCATATGTAACAGTTGTAGTATTCTATCAGTAGAAACATCTACTTTAGTTTTGAAAGATGCTCGATTTGATTTTTTTTTTTTTCGACAAGCATCACATACATGATCTTTCTTGAACACTTCATTGGGTAACCCTCACAAGTGCTAATCTTGCAAGTTTGTTCAGGGTTTTGAAGTTTAAGTGATTCATTCTTTTGTGCTACAACCAACTGGTATCAGTGGAACTTTTTGCAACAAAACATGTATCTTTAGGAATTGAACTCCAATCAGCAAGATACACATTTCCTTTTCTAGTAACAGTCAGTAAAATTTTCTGTGAAGTATTGTCTTTTACATAACATAAGTTCTTTGAGAACTCAACATTGAATCCTTTGTCACGTAATTGGATCGATAGAAAGCAAGTTATGCTTTAGACCGCATACACATATGAAACACCATGGATATGAACGGAGTCAACTTCAAGAGTTCCATATCCTTCAATTTGTCCTTTGGAATTGTCTCCAAATGTGATCTGAGGGCCTTTTTGCTCAACATAGTCAGTGATTAGTTGCTTATATCCTGTCATATGTCTTGAACATCCACTGTCCAGATACCATACAGCAGGAGCCAATTCATTTCCACTCATCGATGCTATGTTGTTTTTTTCATTATTTCGATTTTTTTTTTTTTCTTTCAAAAAGCAGATAAGTTCTTAGGTACCCATTTGGTGTAGGGTCCTACCAGGTTAACTGTACCTTTTGGAACCCAAATCTGCCTAACAACTCTAATTACTTTAGAGTGGCTGATTTGTCTCCCATAAACATCTACATACACATTCACCACCCTAGGAGCCTTGGCAGTATCATGTGCATGAGTGCTAGCCTTAGCATGAACATGAGCCTTAGAGTTGTTCTTGGGTTCAGGCCTTTTGTTCAAGTGCCTTAGCTTCTGTTCAACTGGTCTCTGTCTCTGTTGACTTGGGTTTAGGAAACCTTTACCCTTAGGCAAGTGGAGTTTAGGTTGCCTGTACTAAAATTGGGGTCTTTTCGATGTCGAGGACTTGGTCTTTTTCGGTTGAGAATATCTCTGTTGAAAGTGTTTTCTTCTGAAAATTCTCTCGATGGTTCGGTCTGCATCTCTTTTAGGTTGGTATTCTTAGCCGAGGCTTTGAAATCTTGGTTCGAAGATTTCCTGCACGAGTGTTCGGGTTTTCTAGCCTTTTCCTAAGGTGCAGGCTTTCTTTCCTGAACCTTCGTTTTTTCTGAAACCATAGGTCATTTACCCTTGTCTAAAACTCGGGCTGTTATTCAGTAAGAAGATTAGATGCCACTTGTTTAACAAAGACAGTCTTGGTGCTACTAGAATCAGCATTCAGAAGACCTTGTGAGGTTCCCCCTGGAATGTATCCCAATCCAGCTTTTATAGTTGCAGGTCTTTGATAACTCTGAATTTCATCTATCACTTTAGATGCAGAATTCAATAGAGCTAACTTTCTCTGCGCACTATCCTCACATTTCTTTAGAGTTTCATGCTTCTCAAAGAGGTCATTGAACTCAGTTCTGATAAGCTAAATCTCTTTAGTGGATTTCTCTAATTTTCCATTCAGGATTTCTATCACTTTCTCTTTTTCTGAGAGTTGTACTTTCAGAACATCCAGTTCATCAGTAGTTCCCATCAATTGAGAAGTGATCTCAGCATTTTTAAAGTCTTTCCACTTTAGATTCTCAGCAGTCAGTTCCTTGTTCTGCTCTTGAGTTTCAGTGAGCAGTTCTTGTAACACAGAATAGTCCTTCATAAGATTCTCAAATGAATCCATCAGGTCAAAGTTACTGTTTACAGTTGAACTTGAGAACTCATGTGCTTATGTAGGAGCAACAACAGAGATAGAAGAATTTACCTCCTCCACAGCCATAAGACAGATATCATCACTGTCACTATCTGAGAAAATCTCATCTGAGGAACTGGAACCTTCTTCAGAATGTTCTTCTTCCTTAGCAATCATAGCTTTTTTGCTGGAGATCTTCTTGTCACTCTTGGCTTGTCTTTCCTTTCTTTCTTTAGCACTCAGCTCAGGACAGTCATATTGAAAGTGACCTTTCTTCTGACAGTTGTAACATCTGTTGGTATCATCATCCTGATCACTTTCCTCCTTGGTTTTGAAGTACTTCTTCTTGGATGAGGATCCTTCAGCTTCCTGGTCCTTTCGTTTCTCAGTGTATCTGTCCTCAGCTTCTGAGTCTCTCTCGTACCTGTGATTCCTGTAATATTTCTTATATTTCCCATATCTGCTATTGAGTCTTTCAAACCTCCTTGCCATTAGTACTAGCTTATCCTCCTGCTCATCCTGATTTTTGGCAAGTGAGTTCTCAGACTCTCTAGACTTACATGATTTCTCTTTGGCTTTGAAAGCCACATTCTTGCTAGATGAAGAATCATCTTTGCTGTCAAATTTCTTAGTTTTCTTGTCAATCACAAACTCATAAGCTTTCAATTCAGAGAAAAGTTGTTGATATGGCATGGAATCAATATTTTTGGTGTTTTCAATCACCACATCATGTATATCCCATTAGTTAGATAATCCTCTAAGAATTTTCAGTGTCACTTCTCTCTGTGGGTATCTTTTCCCAAGAGCACTCAGATCATTCATGATACTAGTGAATCTGACCTCAAGTTTGTCAATGGATTCACTATCTTTCATTTCAAAGCTATCAAACTTTCCAATAGCAACAGAAAGTTTGTTTTCCTTTATATGACATGTGCCTTGACACATAACAGCAAGTGTGTCCCATATTTCTTTTGCAGTTTCACAGTGAGAAATCATCCCCATAACACCATCATCAATAGTGCTATACAAAGTATCTTTAGCAATTTAGTCCAGATTGACTAACTTTCTCTCATCGGGAGTAAGTTGATCATCAGATTTTGGAAATTCATCTCTGGGATCATTCCTCTCAGTATCAGTGATTCTGGGATTCACAACAGTAAATTTGAATGGTCCTTCAGAAACCACTCTCCACATTCTTTCATGTTTTGAATACAGATGAGCCTGCATTCTCAATCTCCATAGGTCATAGCTCTCAACAGAGAACATAGGAAGTTTCTTAGAAGGCATGATGGTCGAGCCTTGTAAGATATCCAAACAGATCTATTCAAGAGACCACCAAAGTCCTTCAGCAAAATAGACTATGGCTACCAAAGCAAGTGGTCAAAATGAACCACTGCTCTAATACCACTTGTTGGTCCCGGTGTTAACGAGTCTCACACGTGTATGGGGGGGGAATACACGTGTTCAGTGATTTTTAAAACTTTTCTTTCACTGAGGTCAGATGGGTCAGGTTATCCTGATGATTTGGCCCTGAGAAGCACAGATTGCCCTGAGTCAAAGTCTCTTCGAGACAATGATCCCGAGATGCTTTGAAGCAGATTAGCCTAACCGAGCTCGAGTTTATCGGAGATCCCGAGGCGCTTGGATCGAGATAATTATCTTCTTGAACCCCTCAAAAGAGAGTTAGTTGATTTGGTAAATATATGTTCTAGATACTCAAGTGTGCGGAATGGTTGGCCCTATGTTTATACTCGTTTTAGATTTGCTGAAAATCTTCATTTTAATAAAACAGTGATTAAGGATGTGATCAATTTGATGCAAGTTCAATGGATTGGTTCCAACTGAATATCAGTGAATTATGCTTCAGTGAAAAACATGCAACATATAATAATGCAGTACAGAAAGTAAAACAACACAGCAATTATAGTGGTTCAGAGACTCAAGCTCCTACGTCCACTCTCTCTGACATCCAGAGAAATTCCTTAACCACTTCCTAAAGCTTTCTGGCTAACTCACTGTAGCTTACTCACTTTTCTACCTTGAGTTTTTCCGGGGTGACTCACTTTGCGCTTTTACTAACTCAAACACACACAAGTGTTCAGACTACCACAAGTAGCTTACTAACTTCTTCTCTAGAGTTTTCTGGCTAACTCAATGTAGCTTACTAGCTCTTTACAACTCCAACTCACCAACAAAACACACACAAACTACCTTAACAAAGGGTTTGGGTTTTGGGTTGATTTCCAACTAGGATGAGATATCCTTTACAATAAGAACAATGTAAAGGTTAGGATATCTCTACTAAACTTTGGATATTTCTTATCAATCTAGGCTTAGTGAAACACTTGGGAAATTCTAGGTTTTTTGAGTGCTTCAATTTGCAATAATACGAATGAGCTCTTGAGTTGCTTTGAAATTTCCCGTAACCTCTCAATGTAAGGGGTCACTAGTATTTATAGGCAACTTCACCAAGGTCACTCTTGAAAAACTATCCGTTGGAGGAGATAGCTTCATGAGTTTCCTCTTATGGTATTTGATGAACGACTATATTTAGGGTTTGAATATTTCCTTGCATGTTTTAGGAAATATGCAGTCATGTAGCCAATCACCAATTTTTGCAGTCTGGAACATAATACTACTGACATGATTCAGTGTCCTGTCGCTTTCAGTGTCAGTAAAGTACAATGTTGTCTTCCTCTGATTGGTTCTTGTCTTCACTAAATGTAGACAAACATAATGGCTCTTTTTGGTCAATCTCTCTGAATGAGATAACCTTAAACAACACTTAGACTTAGTTCCTTTTGTCTGTATACGATTGTTTTTGGTAATATCTATTTTTTTGAATATTTGCGTTTTTCTCGGTTTTGTAGTGTTGAGATAGATATTATTCAAATTGCCTCTGAACATTCGGGCTATAATTGAGTATTGATATCTTCTTGATTCTTGATAACTTCTTGGGTCTTGATATCTTACGAGTCTTGATATCTTCGTGTCTTTTAACTTCATTGACATACTGAGTCTTCAGTGTCTTCAGTGACATACTAAGTCTTGATGTCTTGTTGACATCTTTTGAGTCTTGATGTCTTGATGACATCTTGAGTCTTGATGTCTTGATTACTTCACAGGTCTTGATTTCTTGAACTTCTTGAGTCTTGATTTCTTGATTACTTCTTGAGTCTTGATTTCTTGACAACTTCTTGAGTCTTGATTTCGCCGATTACTTCTTGAGTCTTGAGGTTTCTTGACAACTTATTGAGTCTTGGTTTCTTGATTACTTCTTGAGTCTTGATTTCTTGACAACTTATTGAGTCTTGATTTCTTGAGTTACTTCTTGAGTCTTGGTTTGTTGACCAACTTCTTGAGTCTTGATTTCTTGATTACTTCTTGAGTCTTGATTTCTTGACAACTTCTTGAGTCTTGATTTCTTGATTACTTCTTGAGTCTTAAGTTTCTTTAGCAACTTACTGAGTCTTCAGTTTCTTCAGTTTCTTATTGAGTCTTGATTTTCTTGACAACTTCTTGGAGTCTTGATTTCTTGAGTTACTTCTTGAGTCTTGATTTCTTGACAACTTCTTGAGTCTTGGTTTCTTGATTACTTCTTGAGTCTTGATTTCTTGACAACTTCTTGAGTCTTGATTTCTTCAAAATCTAACCTGGTCTATATCTGCTGGCTATACATGGTGTAGATAACTTCCTGAATAATCTATACTGAATCTTGACTCTGTCTATCAAGATTATCCTGAACATGTCATACTCAGGGGTTTTGGGATCTAATCAAAACTTCTTTATTAAATTCATCTCCCAACACACTATGATTATGAGATTTGACAGATGGACGTCAAAACAACTTTCCTCAATGGTAACATTGACAAAGAAGTGTTTATGAGTCAACCAGAGGGTTTCATGTCTAAGCCAAAATCTAATCTTGTGTGCCAGTTTAAACGATCCATTTATGGATTGAAGCAAACTTCTAGGAGTTGGAATATCCGATTTGATGAAGCCATCAAATCTTTTGACTTCATCAGAAATTCGGAAGATCCTTGCATTTATCATAAATGCAGCAGAAAGAATATTGTCTTCATAGTCGTGTATGTAGATGACATACTGATTATAGGAAATAATATTCCGCTTATGCAGTCCATTAAAGATTGGTTGTTAAAGACCTTCATGATGAAGGATCTTGGTGAAGCCTGCTACATCCTAGGGATCAAGATCCACAGGGATAGATCCAAGGGGATGTTGGGGCTGTCACAGTCTACCTATGTAGATAAGGTGTTGAAGCGTTTTGCGATGGAGAACTTATTGGGAAATTTGTATTTAGTTTTGATGGAAGTTCCAAAACAGTTTGTAATAGGACCAGTCAGACCTGTTAGCTGACTGGTGACTTAGAATCAGGTTAGGATAACCAACTGAAATGTATAGACAGCTGATGTATAAAATAGGTCACATATTGAGGGGAAATCAATATGCATAGGTCAAGTCAGAAGATCAAAAGACAAGTATAGGTCAGAAGACAAGACAAAGTCAGAATATCAGACGAGTCAGAAGACAAGAGATGGTCAAAAGATCAGACGAACAGATAGTCAGATAATCATGTGAAGACATGAAGCTCAAATTCAGAAGACCTGAAGATCAGAAGACTACCAGAAGATCAGAAGACCTACATCAGCCGAGTCTGCTAGTTGAGCTAAGACAACTTGCACCAGAAGACTCTATTAGGTAGACTGATCAGTTTTATCTGATCAGGTCAGCTCACACCAGGTGTCAACTGATGTTACACCAGTCATACGTTGTTGATCTGAACAAGAAGAATGTCAACTTTAGTTGGTAGAACAAACACTGAAAAGTGTACTTGTTAACCAATGAGAACAAGACACGTATGTATGGAGCAGACAATGCGAGATTCGGCTCTGCTAAGTCAAACGGCTATAAAGGACAACTATTCACGCTTTCGGCCATGCCGTTCCTTAAGCACGTCACATCAATCATGCAACCTACCAAAAATAGCCTGAAATTCAAATTGCTCTCCAACGGCTCTTTGATTTTGAGGTCTATAAATATGGGACCACTCTTCATAGTGAAGACACAGAAATTATCATCAAGCTCAAACTATAGCAAAATTTCCGCACGAAGAACACAAAACTCAAGTTTATTTTATAAGTGTTCATCTCATTTGTTCTTAGCATAGAAATCTCATCCTCTAGCTTTAGGCTACATAAACACTAGGATAGATTTCCAGTTGGAACCACAACAAATCTTTACCCAAACCCAAAAGTTAGGTTAAGTTTGTTTTTGCAAGATTTCAGACTAGGGTTTCTAGTTCTGATTTCTGGGATCGGATTGAGTGAGAACTCTATAAACATCTGTTGGTTGTATTGTGTTGGACTAACACAATAAACTAAGTCCAGTTGGTTAAGTTGGTGCCCCTTGTGATAGGGAAGAGTGGACGTATGACTGGTTGTCCAAACCACTATAAAAACCTTGTGTGTATTTACTTGCTCTTAACTGCTTTACACTACTGCACACAACTGAGTTTAAAATTGCATACATATTCTGAGTTAGAATCAGTTTGCACCAAGCAACTGATCTGATCAGTTTGACGCTTTAGTCATCTGATTGAAACAGACTGCAGAATCTGATTTCTTAAAACTGGTTTTTCACACGGGTTAAAACTAGCTTCTGCACATCAGTTAAACTGATAGACACCGAATCGATCCGCCATCGTGCAATCGAAGAAGTTGGATATCGATCCAAACGGATTCACTCGCGACTGATCGATGACAACCTGCCATCACACCTGATCTTGCACGAAAAGTTTTCAGAAGTCTATTCACCCCTCCCCTCTAGACTTCTGCCCTCACGAAACCCATTCGGGACCTACAAAACTCTAAGAGAGGGTCTCTACCGGCAAATCATAGGATAAAGCAGTCAAACAAGGATTGTCCTTCTAGTGAAGCTGATATCAAGCACATGAACGATGTTCCATATGCATCTGCAATTGGGTCAATCATGCACGCCATGACTTGCACTAGGCCCGATGTAGACCTACGTTGTCAGCATCACTGGTAGATACCAACAGAATCCGAGTGATTCTCACTGGATTGCTGTCAAGATCATTCTAAAGTATCTTAGATGAACTAAAGAATGTGTTTCTTGTATACGATGGGCAGTCAGAACTAGTAGTAATCGTATTTTCTGTTGGCGAAAGTTCTAATCGATTTGTGATGATTACAAATCACAGTCAGGTTATGTTTCACTCTCAATAATGGGCGGTCAGTTGGAATAGTTCCAAGCAAGAGATGACCGCAGATTCAACAACCGAAGCTGAGTACATTGCTGTGTCAGAAGCCTCATGGAGGGTGTCTGGATTTTATAGTTCTTGAGAGAACTAGGGGTAGTTCCGAGTGCCAGTTGTCTAATAAAGTTGTATTGAGACAACGCTGGTGCGATTGCGTAAGCAAAGGAACTAAGATCAACAAACAGAAGCAAGCATGTACCCAAGCTTATCATATGATCCGAGATATCATAAAGATAGGAGAAATAGAATTAGAATGTGTTCCCACATAAGATAATTTGACAAATCCTTTCACCAAAACACTGAGTGTTCATGTACACACTAGACATTTGATGGTCTAGGGGTTAGACATTGTAGGTGATTGACTCTAGTCCAAGTGGGAGATTGTTAGTATTAGTGTCCTAGAGACAATCATTTGTAAGGACATAATACTCGATGATATTCAATTTGATATTATTTATTTAATATAAATGTATGGCAATACACTTATTCGAATATCATGTTTGATTGTTAGCATATATTCTTATTTGTGTTCCCCTGAATCACTGATGTCATTGAGTGAGTGAGAACTCAGATGACCTAAGCATGATTCTCAAATAGCCCCGATCAAGGATCATCAAGAATGGGATATTGGTGATGCAATGGAGATTGGTGTGCAATCTGCATTTTACTCTTAGAGAGTGTAGTAAGATCTCACTTACTACGAGATACTAGGTGTTGTGACCGAATAATTTCTGAACGGGAAAACTAACATCTATGGGTGAGTTACATAACACCTCCGAGGAAAACCTAGCTCTACCTCTCAGCGACCAAGATAGGTCGCTCACACAATGGAATAGAACTGTGTTTAGGTCGGGGCAAGATCTAGCATCACCCGAGCTGAATGACCGCGACCTGACAAGACCCCGATTAGCGACCTGGGGAGGCACATGTCCCAAATAGCGGTGCTTGCAACTCTGAGCCTCGGGAAGAAAGTCGAACCAGTGAAGACTTTCCCAAAAAGGGAAACTATTTTCTGGCTTTCAGAAGACAGCTGAGCAGGTTACCCCAACAATGGTGGGTCAAATGCGCGACCTCAAATTTTGGATTTGTGACCTCGGGAATAGTACCAGCGACCTCCAGTGAGCAATCCCTAGGAAAGAGGTCGCCCCGTCTTTTCGCCCGAGCACGCTACCCAGCAACCAGAGCCGGTGTCATTTAATGCACCCTGCATGTCATTAAATAAGCTAGGTCCTAGGCCCCTAGAGGGGCTACACCCCAAGGGTTTGTAGTATAAATATATGTAATTAAAGCTCATTTAAGGGTTCCAACATTCACATTGAATATAAAGGCTTTATTAGCCAAAAAATAGGTCTTTGGCCCAAACACTCTTGCAATTTATTGCTTTCCAACACTCCAAATAATATGCATTAAAGCACATCATCATCACTTTAATGAAGAACATTCCCTTTGTTCTTCATTAATTCTCACCAACTCCACATCATAAATAGTTTGATGCCAATCATAGCCACATTAATGCCTTAATCATCTTTTCATATTTTTGGTATCAACAATTGGCGCTAGAAGAAGGGTGTTTCATTAGAATTTTCCCAGATTTCCTATTGATACACCCTTTCGAATCTTCAAATCTTCATAATCCTCATCATACCCGAAGCTCATCCTGGCTTCCGCAGGGATGCAAGCTTCCGACCAGCAAGAGGAGGCCACTTCCAGCAACGGAGGTCCCCTCAAGAACCTGGCCGATATCAAAACTCCGGAGGACCTCAGGGAGGCTATGAGAATCCTCCGACGGCGATAGTGCGACCTCGCTGGCGAGCGTATTGGGCTACATCGGCTAGCCGATTCCCACCGCCTTTCTGGGTCCCGGGGAAAGAGGAAGTGGATGAGAACTCGCGACCCAGGCACCGACCAACGAAGACCAGCCACACGACGAGGGAGTTCGGCGGGGCACGCCACGCCCAGAGCCCTCGGGAAAAAATTCCCTCCCCTCTCAGAGGAAGTTTCTCAAAACCACGGACAGTCTGAGTCCGTTTTTGAGAGATAGGGCAGCCACGCACCTCGAAAGCCCCGAGGTCGCCAGAACGAATCCAAAGCCGACTCCTTCACAATCCGGCGTAACTTGAAAACCTCTTTCGAGGTAGAGGACTTCCAAGGTCAAAGGAACGAGGTTTCGAAGGCCTCGATACTATCTCATTTAGGTCCGCGAGCATCTCATCGACCTCCTAACCACGGAAATGAGTAGCTCGAGGCCATCAAAGAGACTCTCAAGAAGCTGCAGGATCGATTAGACCAGTAAGAAGGACCCATGATGTCGGTGCTCGTCCCGGTGTCACCCTTAGTCCCAACCATTGTCTATGCCCCGGCACAGGTCAAAATCAACACGACCTCGATCAATCAGTATAATGGGGACTCCGACCCAACCATCCATCTAGGGAAGTTCTCCGACCACATGGCTTCTATGGGAGCCATGGATGCGACACAGTATCGACTTTTCCCTCTTACTCTGGGCAACCAGGCCTATAGGTGGTTCAAATCTCTAACTCCGAATTCCATCGAGTCCTTCCACCAGCTCGCCAGTCTTTTCCTTAACCATTTCATCACCTTGGCCCTAATTCAACCAATGAAACAACTCTTCGTGACCATTCAGCAGGGTCCCACAGAGTCAGACCGAGACTACATCAAGAGAGTCGATAACTTTCTCCAAGGCGGCGAACCCATGGGAGATGAGGTCAAAGTAATGGGAGCTGTTCGAGGCTTACGATTCAACACTAAGTTGTGGAAACTCATGCATAAGGAGTACTCGAGTTCATATGCGGAGTTTCGGTACAAGGCAAGAATCACATTAGCCGGGCTGAGATGATGGCCATGCGCTTGGGGGAGCAAGTCCAAGAGGGCGAGGTAAAGAAGCCCGTGACAATGGAGCTGAGCTCGCATAAGAAAAGTGGCGGCAATCCCAAGACTAACAACTTTAAGCCTTTTAACAGCGAAATCGAGGTCAAGTTGTTGGGGGTACTAAGCACCACTCCAAACGAAGTTTATGATCAAATCAAGGACAAGAAACTTTAGGATCAGCCCCGCAAAATCACAAAGGAGAACGGGAAGATGAATCCCAACAAATACTGCCACTACCGGCCATGAGAGCATCGGACACAACACTAGTGAATGTCGCGACCTTCTCCGACAATTGTGGAAGCTTTATGAGGATGGAAAGCTAGATGACTACGTGAAGAAACGTCCGAACAATTAGCCACAACCACAACGGTCTCAGGCAAATCCAGGGCCCACAGGCCAGCGACCCCTTCCCCCTTTTCCCGACAATGACGTGGGAATGGCCATCCAGATGATCGCTCCATTGGGAGGCAATATCGACGGGATCCTCCCTTCGATGTTTATGTCGCGACGCAGGCGTAAAGCCAAAATACGAGCTCTAAATCATATACACCAAACTTTCTCCCAAGTTAACCACGCAGTCGAGAAAACCAGTTTGCTCGCTTTCTCGGAAGAAGACAAGCAAGGGGTGCGATATCCGAATAATGACCCCATAGTGATTTCGACCAAGATCATGGGGGTAATGGTTCATCGTCTACTAATCGATAACGGCTCCTTCTACAACATCTTATTCAAAAGGACTCTCGACCAGATCGGGAACTTCTCCGAATACATCGAACCTTGCGACCTCACTATCAAGGGGTTCGGGACTCTTCAGTGAAACCGTATAGGGCAATCCGGTTGGCAGTTGAATTGGTCTCGGATTGTGACCGGAGGTAAGGGTGATGAGGAAACTTGATTTTATCATCGTTGATCTTCCCTTGACATACAACGGTTTTCTGGGAAGACCTTTCAAGCATGAGTTTGGGGCAGCGACCTCGGCCCACTATTATTGCATCAAATTCCCTACCCCGGGAGGACCCGTAGGGACGATCAAGGGAAATCAGGCGATGCCTAGAGGATGCTTGTTAAAGGTCGATGATGAGCCAGGCGCGACCATGGCGACCCTCGAGATGGGGGCAACTTTGGTAGTGACAAAATACTATCCGGACGACCCGACCTCGCCACCAACAAACATACCCAGCAAAAGGATGAAAGTTGTCGACGCCGAGGTAGTGGCTGATCTTGAACCCAGGATAGGTTACGAGCCTGTTGACGATCCACGATGGGCGAAAGGGCAACGAGCCACACCGGTGGAAGAGCTCGAGAGAGTCCCAGTTAGAGAAACCAGGCCTGAGATGGAGGTGATCATCGGGACCACCCTTGGTCCTGAAATGCGAAGTCAGGTGATCGAGTTTCTGAAAGCTAACTTGGACATTTTTGCCTGGTCCCACAAAGATATGGTCGGGATAGATCCTGAGGTCACTTGCCATCAGCTTCACATCGATCGTTCAAAGAAAACAATCTCGCAGAAGAGAAGGAAGTTTGGTCCTGAGAAATATGCGGCCCTGGCCGAGGAGGTTAAAAAGCTCCTAGATAACCAGCTAATCGAGCAAGCTGATAAGCCTCAATGGGTAGCAAATGCGGTGTTGGTAAAAAAGGCGAACAACTCATGGAGGTTGTGCATTGATTTTACGGATCTAAACGACGCTTACCCCAAAGATCATTTCCCCATGCCGCACATCAACCACCTGATCGACAATATGGCAGGGCACGAGGTGATGTTGTTCATGGACGCATTCTCGGGCTACCATCAAATAGCCATGCACCGAGACGACCAAAATCACACTTCTTTTATGACAGAAAAGAACATCTACTAATGGAGGCGCATGCCTTTTGGTCTGAAGAACGTCGGGGCAACGTATCAGAGGTTGGTCAATCGCATGTTTGTGGACCAAATCGGCAAGACCATGGAGGTGTATATCGATGATCTGGTAGTTAAGAGCAAGAGAAGAGAAGACCATCTGGGGAACCTCGCCCAGGCCTTTGACATCTTAAGGCAATATAAGATGAAACTGAACCCCAAGAAGTGCAACTTTGGGGTGGAGTCCGGAAAGTTCTTGGGGCATATGGTGAGCCATTGCGGGATTGAGGCAAACCCTACCAAGATCTAGGTCGTGCTCGACATGAGAGCACCACAGAACATCAAGGAAGTTCAGAGGTGTACAGGGCGGTTGGCCGCTCTGAATCATTTTATCTCGCGGATGGGGGACAAATGTAAACCTTTCTTTGATACAATCAGAAAGGGGAAGTTTAAGTGGTAACTCAAAGCCAGCTCGCATTTGAGAACATAAAAGATTACCTATCAAACGCACAGATTCTCGCAAAGCCCGTCCCGGGGGAAAAACTTTACCTTTACTTGGTTGCCTCGGAGACCGCGTTAAGCGCCGTATTGGTCTGGGCTAAGGGGCAAGACTATCTGCCGATCTACTTTGTGAGCCAGACTTTGAACGATGCCAAGCTAAGATACCCCCCTCTAGAGAAGTTCGCCTACGCGCTCTTCATGAGCGTCCGAAAGCTCCGGCCATATTTTTTTGACCACCATGTCGAGGTCCTGACCTCGTTACCCTTGCGGCGAATACTCCATCGACCAGATACCGCAGAAGATGCCTCAAGTGGTCGGTGGAGATCGAGCAGTTCGGCATCACATACGCACCCCGGACGACAATAAAGGCACAAGCGTTGGCAGATTTCCTCGTGGAATTGACTTTTCCGACCAAACAGGAGAACGTCGTGGAGCAACCTTGGGAGTTATATGTGGATGGTTCGGCAACCAACTTTCGAGCTGGGGCAGGCGTAATACTAGTCAGCCCGGAAGGAAGATCTTTCACAACCGCAATCCGTTTTGATTTCCAAGCGACGAATAATGAGACCGAGTACGAAGCCTTGATCAATGGCCATGGCCATGGGGGTGCAAAGCGTCAAGGTTTTTTACGATTCTCAGCTAGTAGCTTTCCAGATGACGTGCGAGTACGAGTCGAGAAACGAATGGATAATGGCTTACCACAAGATAGCCCAAAATCTGATCGAAAAGCTCAAGCAGGTCGAGATATCCAAAATTCCTAGGAAAGAGAACACCTAAGCAGATGCTCTAGCTCGGTGGGTGACATCCGAATGAGCGGCCGACATGTCAGATATAACCATCATCAAGCTCGCTGCCCCATCGGGCAGTACGACCCTTGTCTCACCTATGGCAACCGAGGAAGATACCTGGATGAGTCCGATCATTAAGTACATTAAAGATGGCGAGCTCCCCACTGATAAGGTCGAGGCCCACCGACTTCAACTGAGGGCAGGCCGATATACGATCGTCGACAACCAACTGTACAAGCGGGGTTTCGCCCTCCCTTTGCTAAAATGTATAACCCCCGAGGTCGGTAAAGAGATCATAAAGGAGATTCATGAAGGGGTATGTAGTAACCACGCTGGAGGGCACTCAATCGCCCACAAGGTCCTGCGACAGGGCTATTTCTGGTTAACACTGAAACAAGACGCCCTCGACTTCGCTAAAGCATGGAAAAGGTGTCAAATCTTCGCACCAAAAATCAGGGTGGCCCCGGAAGAGCTTGCATCGATATACAGCCTGTGGCCCTTCGCCAAATGGGGCATCGACTTGATCGGACCGTTACCCACGACACCTGGAATGGTCAAATTTGCGGTGGTCGCAGTCAACTACTTCACCAAGTGGGAAGAGACAGAGGCCCTCGGGAGCACGGATCAGACAGCAATCATTCGATTCATATGGAAGAACATCATATGCAGGTTCGGCCTACCTCAGGCGATTGTGTTGGATAACGGACCGCAGTTCGATGGATGGGAAATCAGGACTTTCTTCGAGAAATGGCGGATCACCAAGCTTTTCTCCACCCCCTATCACCCACAATCAAATGGCCAGGTCGAGGCGGTTAATAAGATCATCAAGCACACACTCAAAACAAGGATCGAAGGGGCAAAAGGGATTTGGGCGAGCAAGCTTCCCGAGATACTCTGGTCATATCGGACCACTTGCCGGAATTCAACAGGGGAAACACCTTTCTCCCTCGCCTTTGGGTCGGAGGCCATCATCCCGGCGGAGGTACATTTCCGACATATCGAACATCACGAGCTATCGATGAAACCAACGACAGAGCACAAGAGGTCAATCTCGACTTCCTCGAAGAAAAACGCATCAACTCAAATATCCGCAATGCGACGTACAAACAGAGGTCAAAAAAGTATTACAACTCGAAGGTGCGAGTTCACCAATTCCGGAGAGGCGACCTTGTGTTGAAAAAAATACAAGGGATCAATCAAGGAGTTTTCGGCCAGACATGGGAGGGCCTTTTAAGGTCACGAAGATACTACCTAACAGAGCATACGAGCTCTAAAGATGTCAATGGCATTCCGGCTCAGTATCCATGGAATGCGACCTTTTTGAAGAAATACTATCCATAGGAGAGGGCGTTAACCCGAGCTTATTAATATATAGTATAGGAACTTACCTCGGTAATGAATGTAGCGATTATTCCTGCATAAATATAAAGTTCCAATTTTCCCATTTTATCCTCTAATAAATCGAAAAATAGGGGGGCAGAAGGACAGCCTACCGCACCTCTAGCAAGATTATAAGTTAATTGAGCTCGCTAAGTCGCAATACCTTAAGATGACATATGTGAGCACGATAAAATAAAAAGTACAAGATTGTTAATCGAGGTCGCTAAGTCGTAATACCTTAAGACGACGTATGCGAGCACGATAAAATAAAAAGTACAAGATTATTAATTGAGGTCGCTAAGTCGCAACACATTAAGACGACGTATGCGAGCACGATAAAATAAAAAGTACAAGATTGTTAATCGAGGTCGCTAAGTCGCAATACCTTAAGACCACGTATGCGATCACGATAAAATAAAAAGTACAAGATTGTTAATCAAGGTCGCTAAGTCGCAATATCTTAAGACGACATATGCGAGTTCGATAGCTCGAAGCGAATTACAAGCTTTTAGAGTTCGCTAAGTTGCAATTGCTTAAGACGACAAAGGCGAGCTCGATAACTCAAAAATATTCCAAATTATTTACCAAATTCTTTGTCACAATCTTTTAAGACGACATAAGACGAGCGAGCTATAAGTTGTTTTTCGCTAAATTGCAGAATAAGACAACAAACGAAAAGCTGAATTAATAACAGCCCGTGGGGCGATCCATTAAAATTAGGAAACTGTACAAGTGTGGCCTTCGCGGGCAGAAACAAAGTAAGTAAAAAAAACATGGTAGGATTTGCTTAAGAGGCCGAAATCAGGTTTGGTGCTCCGGAACCGGATCCACCCTTTCCACCGGCGGGGGCGACAGCTCGGGTGCGGTGTCTCCCTCCACGACCTTCTCCAAGCCAGTCACCGAAATGAACGAGTCCGGATCATAGAGATCCAGGTCCTCGACACCCTCAAACCGCCTCAGGTCGAGTCCATCGGGTCCAAGGTCGGCGATCGGGAAGGAGTCGAAGGGTTTAGTAGGGTTACAATCAAAAAATGCCGACAGCTCCGCCATCAAAGACCCCTTTAGGGCCGACCCTTTCGGAAAGGCACGGGCAAGGTGGATACACCTCGCCATGGCCTCCATCGAGGCAAAGTTACCCACGCCCTCGAGGACGGTGTTCTCTTCCTTGAGGGTAGCGATCTCGACATCTTTCCCCTTAAGCTCCTCCCGTAGAAGGCGGAGCGTTTCATCCTTCTCCTGGACGGCATTCTCCCGGAGATCCAGGTCCGCTCGCAATATCCCGACCTTCGCCCGGCTGGCCTTCAGCTCCACGTCCAGACTCGCCACCGAGGTCTCCAGCTCCGCGACCTTCTGCTCGAGGTTCCCGACCTGAGTCTTCGTCGTTTCAACCAGGCTGAGGGCCACATTCTTCTGGTCCACAACCTCCCTCCTAGCCGCCTCCGCAGCTTTCTTCTCCCCAACGACCATCTGGACTCGCTCGTCCGTCAAGGTGAAGTCCTCTGAGGCCTTGGACATGGCCGCCATCATCCGACCACCGTACACCATGGCCAGCTGAATGTTGACCACTGGCCCAACTTCTTTGACCTGTTGATCCAGGCCGAGGGTCCATGACCTGGCTGGGAGCGAGCAAGCCCGACGGAGGTAATCCGGGAGCTCGCGGAGAGAGTCGGGGGTCCAACTTTGGATGAAATTGGACACGAGGACGGGGTGGGAGGACCCCTCCCTGCAAAAGAGACAGAACAAACAGGTTTAGTCCGCGGCTTGATCGCGACCAGAAATAGCATAAAATAATAAGAACTTACTCGATCGATCGACACCAACCCAAGTAGGACTTATCTTCCTTCTCGCGCTTGACCTCCGGGATGCGGCCGCGGCGGGAGCTCTTGGGCTTGGACGGTTTGTCGGTAGGGATGTCATGCCGGCTCTTTTTGGAGCGGTCCTCAGATCTCGACGTGAGATCGCGATCCTGCCATTTCTGCGAGCTCCCTCTTCCTGCCCCGGAGGCGGGTGCAACACTCCCCTGCCCGGCCTCTATCGTGGCCTTGGGCCCCCCAGCAGACGGGGCCACCACCTCCTCGGCCGTGACCCCTGGAGCTTTCTCTCGGGCCTCTTTATCCCGAGATCTTTGTTTGGCATGGGCATCCGCAAGGATCTTCATCCTCTCTTTCCTCAAAGCGGCAGGGTTGTTGGCATCAATCAGTTTGGTTTCTGCGGGGGTGGGGATGAAGGGGAGAGCGAAGCGAGGCGCAGCTGTCACAGGAAGATTATTAAAAAAAAATAAAAGAGTTGTTGGTCGAAGAGATAAAAAATATGTTTACCTCGTTGAAACTGAGATCGCAGGTGATTAGGCCGATCAGTATTCCCGTGTTCCTCCGGGCGTCGTTCAAGTTCAGTGTTCTCAACAATCAGACTATAGGGCTCCTTCGACAAACCACGACCGCTCGAGCTAGAAACGGTGAAAGGAGGGGCTCCTCTTGAGTCTTGGCTGCAAAAAGGAAGAGGAGTCAAATCAGTAACTTGGGAATTGAAAATGATATGCGGACTTACTTTGGGTGACGTCGAACTCAGTCCGGATGTTGATCCGACCACCTCGGTCCAGCTCGTCCGTCGGGCTCCGCCAATCCTCGAAACCCACCAGAATCTCGGCTTCCACCCTTCCACCTTGGGCGGGACATCCTTGATGATTTTATTGCTTGGGCGAGCTTGCACATAGGACCAGCCGCTCTCCTCGGCGTGGGCTCCCATGAGGTTGGTCAGTGAGACGATCTCGTCGGCCGCTGGAAGATGACCGGGCTGGATAGACCCGAACACGGTCAACAGACCGATCAACGTGCTCCACCCATTGGGTGTAATCTGGGTCGGAGCGAGATCCCAATGATTTAATATCTTGCTGATCCTCGGGTGGAGGGAAAATCGCAAACCAGCCTCCATGGCGCCCTCATTAATAGCAACACATCCCTCGGGAGGTTGGTCGGCCCTTTCATCCAAAGTCGGGACCCAGAAGTGAACGTCCTGAGGGACCTCGTACCATTCTCGAAAGAATCCAAGTTCGGTTTCCTGCACCGAGCTAGCAATCACGCCCGCCACAAAGCGAGCATCTTTCTCCCTCACGCCTTTTCCTCCTTAGTGAGGGGCGTTGATAGGAAAATTGAAAATTGAAGTAAGCTCGAAGGGAGACCCCGAGATAATAGGGACCACCTTCACGGAGGGAGTCTCCGCGACCCCTGATCTAGCTGATGAGCCGATCTCTGGAGGGTCGGCTTGACCCAAACCGAACCGGTCCCCTAGCCGGACCGCTTTCCCGGCAGAAAAAAGTTAGAAATTTGAGCCGTCTCCTCCAGGACCTCCACCTGGTCATCATCATCACCGTCCATAGAGTTGTCCTACCTTGGGAAATCGGAAAAAGGAGAGTCGAAGTCCGAGTCCCTGATGCTCAACTCATCGCGGGTGGCGGAGCCCGAAGAGACATAGAAAACCAAAGGGCGCTGGACCCGGCGGCTGGCTTGGAATGCCCAGATTTTGGTGGCGGTGCGGATGAACCCTCCCCGGAATGGAAGTTTGAAGTGGGTTTGATGGGGGAAATAGTCATTGAGAATAAGAAAGTGGGGGAAGTACCTTACCTAAAATCTGGAAATTCCGGCGGCAGCAATAGTCAGGCACGGCGGAGCAAACGCAGAGAGAGCGGGAGATTGCGAAAGAGAGAAAAGTGGAGAATGAGAGGGAAACCTCCCTTATATATAGAAGATTAGGGCGCGTGGATCTCAAGGGTCGAGACCACCCGAGCGTCGCGACCCTAGAAATCCGGCGCGTGTTGAACACGCGCCATCATCACACCTGCAAAAGTAGCCACAGACGTCACTAAAAAGCTGCCTCGGGACACAAAAGGTCACACCAAATCCCGTAAAGGCTCCAAAATTTAAGCGGAAATTAAGACGCGCGTCGCATACCAGATCCCCCGAGAGCTCGATAGTTCGGCCAGCGACCTGGGGGGCAATTGTTGTGACCGAATAATTTCTGAACGGGAAAACTAACATCTAGGGGTGAGTTGCATAACACCTCCGAGGAAACCCTAGCTCTACCTCTCAGTGACCTAGATATGTCGCTCACACAATGGAATAGAATTGTGTTTAGGTCGGGGCAAGATCTAGCATCACCCGAGCTGAATGACCGCGACCTGACAAGACCCCGATTCGTGACCTGGGGAGGCACATGTCCCAAATGGCGGCGCCTGCAACTCTGAGCCTCGGGAAAAAAGTCGGACCAGTGAAGACTTTCCCCAAATGGGAAACTGTTTTCTGGCTTTCAGAAGACAGCTAAGCAGGTTACCCCAACAAGGGTGGGTCAAATGCGCGACCTCAAATTTTGGGTTCGCGACCTCGGGAACAGTACCACCGACCTCTAGCGAGCAATCCCTAGGAAAGAGGTCGCCCGTCTTTTCGCCCGAGCACGCTACCCAGCAACCAGAGCCAGCGTCATTTAATGCACCCTGCATGTCATTAAATAAGCTAGGTCCTAGGCCCCTAGAGGGGCTACACCCCAAGGGTTTGTAGTATAAATATATGTAATTAAAGCTCATTTAAGGGTTCCAACATTCACATTGAATACAAAGGCTTTATTAGCCAAAAAAGAGGCCTTTGGCCTAAACACTCTTGCAATTTATTGCTTTTCAACACTCCAAATAATAAGCATTAAAGCACATCATCATCACTTTAATGAAGAACATTCCCTTTGTTCTTCATTAATTCTCACCAACTCCACATCATACATAGTTTGATGCCAATCATAGCCACATTAATGTCTTAATCATCATTTCATATTTTTGGTATCAACACTAGGTATCTCATGATGGATGCACAGATACCTTAGAGGATATCGGTATACCCATCCGAGAAATCGTTTGATGTAATTCCACAATACATGTGTCTACGGGTGTCTAGGTTAGTGGGAGCGACGTGATACTCCTTTGACTTGAGGTCAATACGCACGACATGTGTGGAGTGATGAACTTTGACCATGACCGACGCTTGCACCCTTCCATGGGTAGATATGTCTTGGATTGGGTTCATCATGAAATGCATGTGCGTGGTAGTTGAGCCAAGAATATGATTCATTCCTCAATGTGGATTTAGAGAGAATACTCGTCTTCTTGTCATAATTGGATCTAAGTCGTCGGCCGACGCGCATCAACTTAGACTTTGTGGCTAAGTGTGTTTTACTTGATCAATTAGTGATTAGAGATTATATGATTAAGTTATTTGAATAGACACTTCATCAAGTTCAAGACTTATTCGAGTATTCGTGAATGAAAGGAAGATATCACGATAGCCTACATAATTGCAGGTAGTTGCGGATTCTTCGCAACGTACCTCGTATATTGAGATTGTCTGATTTATTGTCTAGGGTTCAATTAAGACTGTTAGTTTGACTAACCGCTCGATATACGAGGGCCTATGGGTCACACAACAAGTAATAGTTGTTTACAGATTAGAGCTGGTGATTAAATATCATATTGGATATGGATATTTAATTTATGGAGAAATTAATAATATACTAATTATATTAGTTAATTAATTTGGAATTAATTAAAGTTATTTAATTAAATTAAATTTAATTAAATAAGATTTCCCAACAATAATATATATGAAATATTATTGAAGGATTTTATATATAGGGAAATAAAGTCTCTACAGATTTATTTCTAATATGAGACTTTGTCTATATGAAAATTAAATCCCTACAGATTTATTTCTTGTTTTGGGTCAGTTTGAAAATCAAGACAGGTCTCCAATATATATAATAGTTCATTGGAAATCCTAAACACACAAGATAATACAAAATTATTACTTCTCCATAAAACCTAGATTGGATTTGGGATTTTCCTAGCAAATCCATCTCGTGGTTCAAGGCTGGCAGAACACTGCAGATCTGTGAGCAATTGTTACATGGATACCATAGTTGAAGAATCCTGTTTCGAATCCTGTTACGAATTCTTGTAAGTATTCTTTACGTATCCTGTCAATCAATTATGCAATTACGTGTTCGTTGTTGGTGAACTGTTTATTCCGCTGTGCATGTTTTACATGAATTACGTGCTACTAAATTCCAACAAAAGCCCGTGCTCATGGTGAGTGTCTCTACTTCTTCAGCTCCAAAAGGAAAGAAGAAGCGAAGAGGAAAAGCAAAAAAAGGCTCCAAGTCAAGCTTCTTTAAGCCCAAATGTGGAATTCAAAACAAGGAGAGGATGGACAAGAATGTATGCCTCTACTGCAAGCAGAATGAGCATTGGAAGAAGGACTGCAAGGTTCTAGCAGCTGTAAAGAGGACACAAGGTGTCTCAGCCTCTGGAACAGGTATGTTTGTTATTGAGATAAACATGTCTACAAATGATACTAACTGTTGGGTATTAGATACCGGTTGTGGCACACACATTTGTACAAAATTGCAGGGTCTCAAGGAAAGCAGGGCAGTTAAGTCGGGTGAAGTCGCTTTACATGTTCGGAATGGAGCAAGAGTTGCTATTGAACGTGTTGGCGTTTACATTTTAGATTTACCCTCTAGTTTTAGACTTGAACTGAATAATTGTTATTTTGTTCCTTCTATTACCCGCAACATTATTTCTATTCAGATGTTGGATATTGAAAGTTTTTCCTTCCATTTTGCAAACAATAATTGTTATTTTTTGCTTAATGGTGATGTATATGGAAATGCTCCTTTATCTAATGGTTTATATTTGTTGCATTGTGGATATAATATTCTTAATATACAAAATAAAAGACTCAAACTTAATAATCATGAAAATCCGACTTATTTGTGGCATTGTAGACTTGGTCATGCAAACGAGAAAAGAATTGCAAGGTTAAGAAAGTTAGACTACTTAACCCCATTCGACTTTGAGTCTTATGGAAATTGTGAATCTTTTCTTAAGGGCAAAATGATCAACAAACCTTTTTCTGGGAAAGGGGTTCGTGCCAAGGAAGTTCTAGAGTTGATCCACAGTGACGTTTGTGGACCATTGTCCACTCTAGCTAGGGGTCACTTCGGCTACTTCATAACTTTTACTGATGACTTCTATAGGTTCGGGTATGTGTATCTAATGAAACAAAAATCCAAATCTTTTGAGAAATTCAAAGAGTATAAAGCTGAAGTAGAGAAGCATCTTAGTAAGAGTATTAAGACTCTTCGATCAGATCGAGGAGGAGAGTATCTTAGCCATGAATTCACCGATTATCTGAAGTTGCATGGAATCCAATCACAATGGACTCCTCCCGGCACACCCCCCTGTTAGACATGGTAAAGTCCATGATGAGCTTTTCCTCTCTTCCAACTTTCTTATGGGGATATGCGCTCCAAACCTCAATCTACATTCTGAATATGATTTCGTCCAAATCGGTTGAGCATACGCCATACGAGCTATGACACGACAAGAAGCTAACTTTCTCTCACATAAGGACGTGGGGTTACCTCACATTTGTAAGAAAATGCTCACTGATAAGTTGGAATCAAAAGGTGAAAAGGGTTACTTTGTGGGATATCCTAAGGAAACTAGAGGATATTACTTCTATCTCCCTGAGAAACAAACAGTCATTGTTTCTAGGCAGGCCAAATTCCTTGAAGAAGATTATGTCTTCAAGGAACAAGGCCGTAAGACGATAGAGCTTGAAGAAATTCAAGAACCACAAATTAACAAGGAAACTGATATCTTGTCAAAGAAACATGACAAAGAATCAGTGGGAGCATTCAGCAGCTCACATGGTGGAAGTTTATCACTAAGTGATCCTCTTTCAGCCAGTGGGAGCGTAATTGGAGTTGCATTGTCTGAGCAACGAACTACAAGTAGGCTTAATGAGAACAACATAGTTCAAACTGCCGCTCACGAGGTATCCGGAAGTGTCGGTCTTGAGGCCTCCCCGGTCAATGATGAAATCGCTGCACCACAAAATTTTCACGATCAGAATGTGCAGCCTGAACAACCACATCTCTGTAAGTCCACTAGGGTTCGTAATTTACCCACTAGATATTATGGTTTCCTCTTAGAGGAACATGATGACGTGGAGATCCCGGATAAAGATGATCCTAGAACTTACACTGAGGCAACATTAGATGTTGACTCAAAGAAGTAGCATGAAGCCATGAAATCCGAGTGGAGTCGATGTACACCAATCAAGTCTGGGACTTGGTTGAGTTGCCGAAAGGGGTTAGACCCATAGATTAGAAATGGGTCTTCAAACGTAAGACTAATTCAAATGATAAAGTACAAACCTACATGGCTAGATTGATGGCGAAAGGTTATAGTCAACGCGAAGGCATTGACTATGATGAGATTTTCTCACCAGTTGCTAAGATCAAGTCCATTCGAATTTTACTCGTGGTAGCAGCACACCTTGATTATGAGATTTGACATATGGACGTCAAAATAGCTTTCCACAATAGCAACATTGATAAGGAAGTGTTTATGACTCAACCGGAAGGTTTTATATCGAAGCTAAAATCTAATCTTGTGTGCAAGCTTAAACGATCTATTTATGGACTGAAGCAAGCTTCTAGGAGTTGGAATATCTGATTTGATGAAGTTGTCAAATCATTTAACTTTGTCAGAAACTCGGAAGATCCATGCATCTATCAAAAATGTAATGGGGGGAATATTGTCTTCATAGTTGTGTATGTCGATGACATACTAATTATGGGAAACAATATCCCACTCATGCAGTCCGTGAAAGAATGGTTGTCAAAGACCTTTATGATGAATGATCTAGGTGAAGCCTGCTACATCTTAGGGATCAAGATCCATAGGGATAGATCCAAGAAGATGTTGGGGCTGTCACACTCCACCTATGTAGACAAGGTGTTGAAGCGATTTGTGATGGAGAACTCTAAGAGAGGTTCTCTACTGGCATGTTATGGGATAAAGTTGTCTAAGAAGGATTGTCCTTCCACAGACGCTGATATCTAGCACATGAAGGATATACCATATGCATCTGCAATTGGCTCCATCATGTACGCCATGATTTGTACTAGGCCAGATGTGGCCTTCGTTGTCAGCACCACTGGTAGATACCAACAGAATCTGGGTGAACCTCACTGGATTGTTGTCAAGAACATTCTCAAGTACCTCAGACGTACTAAAGATTGCTTTCTGGAATATGGAGAACAATCAGAGCTAGTTGCCACTGGCTACGCTGACGCTAGTTTCCAATTAGACTGTGACGATTACAAGTCAAAGTCAAGCTATGTGTTCGTTCTCAATGGCGGAGCGGTTAGTTGGAATAGTTCCAAACAAGAGACTACCGCAGACTCAACAACCGAAGCTGAGTACATTGCTGCTGCGGCAGCTGCCAAAGAAGTTGTCTATATAAAACAGTTCTTAAGTGAACTAGGGGTAGTTCCAAGTGCTAGCAGTCCAATAAAGTTGTATTGTGATAACACTGGTGCGGTTGCGCAAGCTAAGGAACCGAGATCCAATAACAAAAACAAGTATGTACCGAGGCATTATCACTTGACGAGAGAGATAATCGCTAGAGGAGAGATAGATTTAGAGCGTGTTCCCACAGAAGATAATTTGGTTGATCCTTTCACCAAAGCTTTGAGTGTTCATGTACACACTAGACATTTCAATGGTCTAGGGGTTAGGCATGTAGGTGATTGGCTCTAGTTCAAGTGGGAGATTGTTAGTGTTAGTGTCCTAGAGACAATCCGTTGTAAGGACATAATACTAAGATAATATTCAGTATTGGTTTAATATTATTGTTTATTTAATATTAAATGTATGGCATTACACTTGTTAGAATATTATGTTTGATTGTTTGCATTTGTTCTTATCTGTGTTCCCTTGAGTCATTGTTGTCATTGAGGTTGTGAGAACTCAGATGACTTAAGCATGATTCTCAAATAGCCTCGATCGAGGATCATCAAGAATGGAATATTGATGATGCAATTGAGATTGGTGTGTGATCTGCATCATACTCTTAGAGAGTGTAGTAAGATCTCACTTACTACGAGATACTAGGTATCTCATGATGGATGCACAAATACCTTAGAGGGTATTGGTATACCCATTCGAGAAACCGTTTGAAGTAGTTCCACTATATGTGTCTACGGGTGTCTCGGTTAGTGGGAGCGATGCGATACTCCTTTGACTTGAGGTCAATACGCACGACATGTGTGGAGTGATGAACTTTGACCATGACCTACACTTGCACCCTTTCATGGGTAGATATGACTTGGATTGAGGTCATCACGAAATGCATGTGCGTGGTAGTTGAGCCAAGAATATGGTTCATTCCTCAAAGTGGATTTAGAGAGAATACTCATCTTCTCATCATAATTGGATCAAAGTCATTGGCCAATGAACATCAACTTGGACTTTGTGGCCAAGTGTGACATAAGTGATCAATTAGTGATTAGAGATAATATGATTTAAGTTATTTGAATAGACACTTCATCATGTTCAAGACTAATCGAGTATTCGTGAATGAAAGGAGGAAATCACAATAACCCACGTTTCAGTTACAGGTAGTGGCATGTTTCTCGCAACGTACCTCATATATTGAGAATGTCTGATTTATTGTCTAGGGTTCAATTAAGACCGTTACTTTGACTAATCGCTCGATATATGAGGGTCTATGGGTTACACAACAAGTAGTTCCCTTTTACGGATTATAGTTGATTGATTAAATGTTAAATTGAATTTAATATTTAATTTATGGAGAATTAATTAATAATAGATTAATTTGGTATTAATTATTATTAATGTTTAATTAAATTAGATTTAATTAAATAGGATTCCCAATAATAATATATGTAATATTATTATAGGATTTAATATATATGGAATCGAATCTGTAGAGATTTGATATACATGAGAATTAAATCTGTAGAGATTTTATATATGGGAATTAAATCTATGAGATTTAATTTTACAAGATTAGGGATTTTATTTCCTAATCAGGTTAACTTGAGCTCTTGGGAATTCATAATACAAGTGTTCATATTTTCTCCATAAAATCTAGAGTTAGAATTTTCCTAGCAAATTCGTCTCGGGATTCAAAGCTGGCAATTCTGTGCAAGTCCCTGAATGGGGATTACGTGGATACCATAGTTGAGAAATCTGCTTTCGAATTACTGTAAAATTTCTTGTTATGTTTATTCGTACTCGTTTATGCAATTAACTGTTCGTTGTTGGTGAATTGTTTATTTCCGCTGCGCATGTATTACGTGTTTACGTGTCTCAATATTCCAACACAATCCGCCTTTGATTGACAGGGTACTATCGCCACTTTTTCTGAGTCTCTTTGCATCGACTGCGACACATCGGGTCATGGGTTAGGGGTTGTCCTCATGCATAATAAAAGGCCAATCGCCTACTTTACCAAGGCTATCTCACCCCGGAATGCTCTCAAGTCGACATACGAAAAGGAACTTATGGCACTGGTTCTTGTTGTTCTCCATTAGCGCCCATATCTTCTGGGGCATCGGTTTGTTGTTCGCACGGACCACCACAGTCTCAAGCATTTGCTACCACTACCAAAAAAAATGCAATATTAGCAAGAGTATAAAAGTAAGGACTATCTTCCCTTGCTAAAGAAATGATGTGGCATATCCCAATTGGCCAAATACATTGTGGTCAAAGTGAGGAAGAATGCGCATTATCTATTCTCTTTAAATATTAAATAATATAACAATAGCAAGGGTTAATTGTTGCGAAAATTTCTATTTTGCCCTATAATAAAAATAGTAAGGGCTCTTCCTTGCTAATGAGTTAGGTTCATGCAGGGATTCTAAACAAAATAATATAGCAAGGTTTTTCCTTTGCTATTGAGGATTATATTTTTTATTTTTTTATTGAGCATCATTTTTAGCAAGGATTCTCCCTTGCTATTTTTTATTTTTTTATTGAGCATCATTTTTAGCAAGGATTCTTCCTTGCTATAGATATAGTTTTTTTCGCAGATACCTTAGAGCCACCAAACTAAATTCCTATCTTACACTCATTAATACAGTACTGAGGAGTACCATACCATTGAGTTAAATTTATAAATAATTCTTCACACATATTCCCTCCACTTTTTAATACATGTATCAATTAATATTAAATATCAAAATAATTATCACTTTACAATATGAGATGTGAAAAAAGTAAATCACTTCATTAATAAACCTCAACCACAATAAGTTAAAGTAATATATGTATGTTATTTTAGTAATTGAAAACTAAAAAACTAATATATACAAAACATTCATATATAAGAATTGGAACACATTAATTATATAAGTGAAGAAACTATTTTCTTGATGTAGAAAAAAACACGATTGTACAATACTTATATAATTACTACTTACACAACTCAAAACCCAAAATATTAATTCTTCCTAATTTATATGCAAAGACACAATTAATCTCATACTAAACTATTGATCATGCTCATCTACATCACTAGGCGGAGGATGGGGTAGGTTAACACCTGAGACTTTAGCCAACAATGCATTTATCATTCTACCGTTCTCTTGGGTCTCCTGACGTAACTGTGTTAATTGGGCTTGATAAGATTGACGCTCTTGACGTAACTCTACTATTTCGGACTGATAAGATTGACGCTCCTCCTCAAATCGAGTATACACGGTCTCTAATTTCTTTTGAATTGAATTCTCGATGGACTCGGTTGTCAACTGTACATCTATCCTCAACATACGTCTGTTCGTTGTGTACCCTAACTCTTCAAGAATAAGCATGATTCGGAACACCGATAACCTTACCGTTGTTGGGCCCACCAGTCGCCTTGCTCCAACATTCCTCATCACGAGGCTCCCACTCTTCAGGTTTGTCTTCTGGCCTATCAGTGTACTTTATATCAGTCAATTCATCATAGCGTTCCTATTCAATTAAAACAGTTAGACAAAAATATTGCTACTAAAAATAACTTTATATAATTTATTATACGTACAACTATTTCCCCAAATTTTGGTTTTATCCCTTGATTGCCCTCAAATCGAACTTTGATTCATTTTGACTTGATCCACTGGCACCATCTACACCTTCCTGACTTTTACGCTTCCCTTTCTTTTTCAACCCAGTCATATGTGTAGCTTTAAAGTTTCCAATTGTAAGTACATTAGCTATGGATGAATACCCAGCCTACCATGAAAAAAACATATAAAATTTCATTGTGATGAATTACTAAAATACATCCCAGATTATCATACAAAACAACCTAGATTTTATAAAGAATGTGTAGGCAACAAGACAAATAAAGTTTAATATTTCAACATGCAAATTGAAGACAGAATATTTAAAAGAAACCAAACTCACCATGTTTTTATCTCGGCGTAACATACTGATCGAGTCCCCCAGTAAAAGTGGCTGAGGCCTTTTTCACCACTTCCCTCGCATTTAACAACACCTCAATTTTTAGAATGCTTTAAAGCATCTTCTTGAACCTCAGACCTTTGCCAATAATGAACAAGGTGATTGAATCTGCTTATCGAACACCACTTTGGCCTTTTTACTGAATTTCCCCAATCTCGTTTCGCGCTTGACATCATATTAGAAAAACATGATATGTTTACCTTTTCCCATATATAAACTATCTATGTGTGCTTACTTGAGTCCCACCGGAATCTCATCTCGCATTTTTAAACATAATTTGTAAGTTGTCAAAAGAATTATTTCAAGAAACACAATATTATGTGAAACATTTCTACTTATATCAAAACCTTGCCATAGGATGTCTCCGGTTTGCCTCGATACTTGTTTTCAGGTTCTTGTCACCTTTAAAATTTTATCTGTGAAGTGTTGAAATTGTCTTGTTTGCAAGAATTTCCTCAAACATTTCCTCAAAGAATCGCTTGAGTCACCAAAAAGCCTTTTTCATCATAACGATCTTGTTCAGTCTTTGGTTTAGTAGGATCACGACCTTTTAACACACCGGGATCAACATCATCTCTGGAAAGTCCTCTTCCCGGAACATCATCTCGCACTTGTGGATCATGGCGTAGTGGAGGGCGGAAGGTGTGGATCCCTATGGGGAACACCTAAGTCAGCCTACTTGGCATACCACCATTAGCATGTGGTGAGTGCACTCTATCAGCACCTTCTACTCCCAAGTTAGGAATAGTCCCAACTAACCCATTCACCTGGTGTAGGCTAGGTCTCATCTGTAGAGATGTGCCCTCACCTATCAAAGATATATGTGGGGATGCTTGGCCAAACTGTCCAAATAACAGGGTGGATACACCTGCGCTGTCAAAAGATCTCGAAAAGAAGAAGCTGGGTAAGTAAAGTGGCAAACGATGGCATCCCTGTTTGACTGGTGTTCTTGATGACTAGCAATCTCGGTGGATGATGCCCTGATACATTCTGGCCACGACAGCATAATAATCACATGTTAAGGCCACATCGATGATCACATGCCGAAATTATAAATATAAGATAGCATTACCATTACCTTAATTCTGCTTGTTTGTTCATTGCAAAGCTTCCATCATAGCATCTACAACCACAGTTGCAAAGCTTCCATCATAGGATCAAATTCATGTAAATATTAGTATTTATAGCTGGTTTATAGAAAAATAAGGAGATAAACTCAACTCTTTTTGTCCCTGACTCCCTGAGTTAATTAGACTGCAGTAGAGACGATAAATTTCAGCAAATTTTAATATTATAACACAATTTTTTAATTACAGCAAACTCAATAAGTATTTATCACAAAGTTGATGGCAAAAATAGGTATCCTTGAGTCCTTGAGCAAAAACTTGTGAATTTACTTCTAATTATGAGTAAATTTTGCTCAATAAACCAAAGAATTGGAGGCAAATTATATGATAACAATATAACAAGGCCTTTTTCCATAAAAACACGTCAAATCATCCACAAATACAGCAAACAAGAAAACAAAGGACCTAATTATAGATAAAACTCTACTGTTTTTCTCCCATTTATTTAATCGAATCAATTATAAAAGACCAAGCATTTGAAATCCCAAATATAAAAAGACCAAGCATTTGATTTGATCGTCTTCTTGACAATACAAATGGTTAAATAAGTTACATAAGTTTTTGTGGCTGGTTTAAAGAATGAAAAAGTCAATATACAAAATATTTCTTGTACCAAAATTCACTTAGACCCCGACTTAATACTACTAAAACAACATGATGCAGGTATCTCTATTATAGTAATAATTGAAGCTTAAGAGACTAACTTATCACATTTATATGACACTCGGAAGCACTTGAATGCAGAAATTTATCGCAAAACAGAGCATGCAATATACATATAACAAGCAACTAGCAACTATTAATGCTCTAGTATATGCTAGTTCAGCCAGCAGTATCACCTATTTTAAACAAATATCACCTACAAAAGGATCAAGGATATTGCAAGATTCCTAAAAGCAAACAAGTATGAAACAAGTTCATTTCAAACTCAGAGATAAATACATCCAATTATGATGAAACAGGGGAGTCAATAAGCCACAAGTAACTTCAATTATGATGAAACAGAGGAGTAAATAAATAGGAGTATTTGCTTCTACTGGAATTCCGCAAATTAGTATTTTGCACCTTTCATTTAATTAATTAATTAATTAATTATGAAATTGAACCAACAAAATTAAGGAGGGTTGAGAAATTAGAAGTGCATACCTCTTATGTAATAAGCTGGGATTGTACACGCAATTGTCATATATCACTAGAGTAAACAAAAGAAAATAATAAGCAATTTAAGAATCAAGAAACCAAGAAAATAATAAGCAATAAGCAATTTACAAGTAAACTCAGAACACTATCCACACTGTGAAAACAGGTATGTGCCTACGGAATTGCATTGAGAAAGATTTCAGATATTTACATGTTTGAAATTGAAAACCTAATTCAGAACCTAAGTTGAAATTGAAAAATAAATAAACATACTGTAGTGGTCTTGGCGGGAGAGGGGAGGAAAGGCGGCGGAGAGGGACGGCGAAGGCGACGCTGGGTGTCTTCCGATTTTTAATTAAAAAAATATATATCGAGACAGGAGGGAAATGAAACTAAAAAGGAGGGAAGGAAAATTTGGTGCTCAATAGCAAGAAATCGCCCTTGCTAATGAGAAATTTGGGCGCGCGGCTGATGAAATGAAGATAGGGCAGACGAGAGAATTAGGGCGGCGGACGTTTGCTTCTTCTGCTTTACAAGAAACGACGCCGTTCTCATTAATAATTAAAAATGCTTATAAATTGTTATAATGAGTTTAGTACTAGTATTTTCTCAATCAGTTACCACATTACTATCACCAAAAAAGAAAAATAATTCTTCTTCCTCTATTTCTTCATTGTCTTCATTGGGATCTACTATTTCAACTTCATTATCAACAAGTTGAACTGACAAATTGCACTCGGTGAGGTCAACAATCGATTCATCGACTCTTTGAGAATCATCATCTTGGTAGTAGTCTCGCTATTGAGCTGTTTGGGAGACTGATGACACATTAATAATGTGCCTAGCACGCGTAGGACAAACCACACATATACCTATAAATTCAAAAATGACATTATTTTGAGCAAAAAAGAATTAATTTTAAAATAATATTTATTTTTAAAGTACCTCTTCGATTAAGATTTTGGATTGAGGATGGATAGGTGGCACAGTAAACTTGTGACGCTTGTTCAGCCAAGATAAATGGGTCATTTGTCGAGAATGTTTTGCTTGGATTTAGATCTACTAAATTGTACCTCCGGGAACTAGTCACTGCACTATCGTCATACCAATCACACTTAAATAAATAAATCTTTTGAGGTGGATATCCAAATGCGTAGAAACTCATTTCAATCACTTCTTGCAACATCCCATAATAATCATTTTGATCCTCTCCACCTACTGTAGCTTTCACACACACACCGCTATTCATCGTCCTTTTATTATGTCCAAAATCTTCGGTGTGGAATCTAAATCCATTTACTATGTAGCCCTTGAACGTATTAACAATTTCACTTGCACCTTGCACCAATACATGCAACCGCGGATCAACTTCATGATATCTTTGTAGAACAAGTTTTCTAAACCATGGAAAAGACTCGTTAGTTCGTTTCAATTGAAGTTCATGATTGTTGATTCTTTCACCATATTGAGCATCAAACACACTACAATGTTGGTAAAACAGAATAGTTATTTATAATACTATTAATCCATGATTATTTAAAGTAATTTACAGTATTAAATATTATTGAAAGTTATTTTATAGTATTAAATAGTATTGAAAGTTGTAATACCTAATCCAGGGATCAAGGTGACAAACTACGACAGCAAATTGGTTTTCCTATGGGAAGCCCCTTGGGAATGAAAATTAGCAATTGATTGTGAAACTCGGGGGGGCATAGAATTTCGTTCCTCTTCAAACGGGTTATTCTTGTGTCAACTTCGTCACTAAAATAATGCGAACAAAAGTTTGCAATCTCTGATACGAGGTATGTCTCACAAATGGATCCTTCAACGCGTGTTTTGTTTTTCACCATTTGCTTAAGAAAAAACATTTGTCTGAATTAACGTAAGATGTATTAAGAAATAATATTCATATCAAATGTATAATAATAAAGAATGAAAAAACATTGATACCTTTCTAATGGATACATCCAACGATAGAATACAGGCCATCCAACTCGTGCTTCATAAGGGAGATAAATAGCTAGGTGCTCCATTGAGTCAAAAAATGCTGGTGGAAAAATCTTCTCTAGTTTGCAAATTGTCTCGACAATAGACCTTTCCAGCATTTACATGTCAGACGCCCTAATTTCATTTGCACACAAGGATCAAAAGAAGTTACTAACCTCTGCCAACGCACTCCAAATACCATCAGGTAAGAAATCACGAAATGCTATAGGCACCAATCTTTGCATAAATACATGGCAATCATGACTCTTCATTCCAGTTATAACTTTAGTGTCCAAATTGACACACCGAGATATATTTTACACATAACCATCGGGAAAACGTAGTTCTTTCAACCATTGACAAATTATCTTTCGTTGATCCTTGTGCAACGTGTATGTAGCCTTTCTCTTCATCCGTCCTCCGTTGGTTAGAAATAATTCTTTTATGTTCGTGCATAATTCGAGATCCATCATAGCTTTAACATTGCCTTTTGATTTGCCAGGATCATCAAATACCGTGGCCTTTATGTTCTCAAAAAAAAAATTCTCACAGTGCATCACATCCAAATTGTGACGGATGAGAAGTGTTGACCAATACAGGAGCTCCCAAAATATACTTTTCTTTGTCCAGTTATGCGTGTGACCAAATCCATCCATTGGTTCATGCCCTTTCCCAAACTTGTTATCTTTAATTAGCTTCACTAGCTCAAACATTTCTGCACCAGACCTTCTCTCGGGGCATTCGTCATTCTCTACTCGATCCTTCAAGAAATCAGATTTGTTTTTTCTGTGACGATGGTGAGTGGGTAGAAATTATCGATGACAATCAAACCAACAAGGCTTGTGCCCATTTCGAAGTTGGAATGACTTAGTCATTTCCATGCAATAGGGACACGCTAACCGCCCGTGTGTGCTCCAACCCGACAACATTCCATAAGCAGGAAAGTCACTAATTGTCCATAAAACGACAGCTCGCATTGTGAAATGTGTTTCTTGAAGATGCAATAAGTTAATGCTCCTTCGTTCCATAACATGTTTAATTCATCAATCAACGGTCGAAGGATTACATCAATATTCACCCCTGGACTTTTCGGGCCAGATATAATGAGGCACAAAAAAATGTGCTCTTGAGTCATACATAGATCTGGTGGCAGGTTGTATGGAGTAACAAATACTGGCCAACAAGAATATGGTTTTGCAGAGGAACCGTGTGGGTTGAAACCATCAGTGCATAATCCTAATCACACAATACGAGGCTCTACAGCAAATCTAGGATGTAATTGGTCAAACTGCTTCCACGCCTCACCACCAGCAGGATGAATAATTTTTTCTGAATCCCCCGAACACTTCATATGCCAAGTCATGTGCTTGGCTATCTTGCGTGACATGTATAACCTATGTAGACGTGGGGTGATAGGAAAATACCACAGTTTCTTTCTTGCAATGTCTTTACAACGTGGATTATTCTTTCCTTGTACCTTGGTTCCTTACAAATTGGACAAAATTTGAGACCACTACAGTCTTTGTAGTACAAGAAGCAGTTGTTTACACACACGCCAAATTTAACATGATCGAGCCCAAGTTTCATCATCAATCTCTTCACTTCATTATAGCTATCGGGGAACTTGTGTCGTTCTGTAGTTGGCGCAGCTTTTTTGCAACACTTAATAAAATTGTTCATGCCTGCAATTGATACATTATGCTGGACTTTGTAACTTAAAAGTTCTGAAACCCATTGTAATAACGACTTGTCATTACCTTCATAAATAGGGCGTTCTGCTGCGCTCATCAACTCAAAAAATACTTTTGCTTGATTATTTGGCTCTTCCGGTTCTCCACTGGTTTCGTACTCACGAAATTGAGGAAATGCATCAGCTACCATGTCCCTGTGGGAGCCAAAATTTTCTTCGACTACTGGCTCGACAGTGCTAGAAGACTGCGCCATGTCATGATGTAAGCTAATGTTATCAAGCATCTCACCATGACATATCCAAGTATAGTAATTTGGCACAAATCCGTGTCTGCACAAATGGATCCAAACAGTTTGATAATCATGATATCGCAGATTTTGACAATTCTTACATGGACATCTAATCAATCCTCCGCTATGATCACCACGGTCCAAGAAAGCGAAATTTAAAAATTTATCTACTCCATCAGCAAATTCTTGTCGCAATAAGCCACTGTGTTCTAAGCGATTGTACATCCAACTCTTATGTAGGGACATATTTCTGTATGTACAAAAGAATATAATATATCAAAATGTTTTACAATTATAAATATGTATAATATATCAATAATTAGAATCACAAATAAATTAAAAAAATATTTGGAATTAATAAATAAATAAATAATTAAAAATTTATTAATACAATCATAAGGTACTACTTTGTATTCCAAAATGCATTTATTCTAAAATGTGTTAGTTTATATTCCAAAAGCATTGATTTATATTATAAAAGGTATTAGTTCATATTCTAACAGGTATTAATTCATATTTCAAACAATATTAGTTCATAGTAAAAAAAGGTATTAGTTAAGTATTCTAAAAGGTACTAGTTACACATGAATCATATTTTATTTTTCCAATAAAACTTAAACTTATACTAATTTTTAACTTCAATTATAATATTCATCAACATATCATAATAGTTGGTCAAGATTCAAATTGATATAGAACTCCACATATTTTATTTGCCACCTTATATGATCTCTAAAAATTAATATAAGTTAAAGTTTTAATAAAATATTGAGATAAATTTGAGTTCAACTAAAAATTAGAAGAAATATTATATGTTAAAAAAAAAGAGATTGAAGGATTTAGATGACTGTACTTATAAAATTAAGAGTGAACTCTTAAACTATTTGATTAAACAACTCAAACGAAAAAGTTATCTCCTATTTAAATTGATTTACAAGTTCTAAAATACATAATAAACACATTATTAGCTTGTTAAAACTAACATCTCTATGTCCTTAATATTAAACTTGTCATTTCTAAGTCCTAAACTATTAGCTAATTAAACCATAAAAAAGAACAGCATATATAAAGTATGAATTAAAACAAAAATACAAGTTGAAGTAGAAAAAAATACCAACTTAGTTTTCTTTGCTTGACTCCTCAAGTGGTGAAGAAGAAGAAGAAAAAAAATCTGTGAAAAAGAATAACTTCAAATTTGTGTTCATTTGGGTGAAAACGTTTATGTTAAGAGACAATAAATTCCTTCAACAACTTTATTATTATTATTAAATATTACACCTAACGAAATAAATGTAGGTAGGGGGAGGATATGAATATTGATATCAGATCCGGTTGTGCAAATTATATTAGTAATCAATAACAAGGAATATTCCTTGCCAAAACATTATACCCCTTGCTAATGATATTAAAAATTTATAATAATATTAATAAACAAATTTCATTCAATGACTACATGTATCATTAGGATTTTGATTTTTTTTCAAGCAATAATGACAAGGGTGATTCCTTGCTAAAATAAAATCCAACCGCCAAAATTTTTAAGTACATTTTGGGGCGGCTAATTTGAAACTTTATAGGAAAAATGTCAAGGGTGCTCCCTTGCTAAACAAAAAATCAAACCACCAACATTTTCGGAAATCCTTTGGGGTATCATTTAATTTTGGAAAAAAAATAGCAAGAGTAGGTCCTTGCTAATAATGATCTATCTTCATCTCCTTTAATTCCTTCTCCTCATACCGTTTCCAATTCACTCTGCATCTTCTCAACATCGATTCAATCGATATGCTCAACAATGTAAGTGATTTTGTATTTTATTTATGTTTTTAATTTATCTTACATTTACACATTCAAGCATGTTATTCTTTTTTTCACCCCAAAAAAATCTACATTTATCCTAATATCTTTTCATTTTCTCTTTTCAATCTCAGATTTTAAATTTAGTCTTGGAGCTTCAATTCAAAGAGTAAGTGTTTTATCCTGTCAAAAAAAAAGAGTAAGTGTTTTTTATCTCCATATATACATATTTTTGTTATTATCATCAATGAAAAATAAATATTGATTTCTTCTTTTGAAGAACTACTTCAAATGCCACAAGATTTCTTCTCTACATACTCCATAGTCTCTTAACGGTAACTTTTTATTTTGTCTATTACAATTTTTTTTTCGTTTTTGTTTTTGTGTAAAAATTATATATTTTGTTATTACAATCTCTTTTTTTTTCCCATTTTTTCCTTTTTTGCAGGTCTCTAATAGTTACAAGTGGAAGAATCCAATTTTATAATGTATATTTTAATTGTATTTTTACTCACTTTTTTTGTATGTTTTATGAATTTCAATTTTATTAATTGTAACTTGTATATTTTATATTTGTAATTGTAATAACACTTGTAAATTATAACAATTTTTTTAATGAGTATTTGGTATTTTCTTTAAATTTATTGCTAAAAAATAAATTAATATTCAAATTGTACTAATATATTTATATAAACAGATTTGAATTTTTTTTAATTAAAGACAAGGATCAATCCTGGCTATTTATTAAACATTAGCAAGTGTTAGTCCTTGCTCTTTCATAAATGACATGTATCCATTCTAACCGTTAGAGACAACATTACCAAATGTTTGTCCTTGCTATAAACAAAACATTAGCAAGGGGTATTCCTTGCTTTATGTATAGCAATTGCCAGGGAAATAGGCGTGTGGGTTCATATGGGGAGCGTTTGACAAAATTTATATGCAAGGGTTGACCCTTGCTAATGTTTTGAGTATTACCAAGAATCTATAATTGCAAGGGTTGTTTCTTGCTATATATTAAACAATAGCAAGGGTGGTCAACACCCCATGCAAATAAAAATTAGCAACTTGACTTATAGCAAGAGACCAATAACAAGGATTAACCCTTGCTGATTCTAATAGCAAGGGGGTCAACCCCGTATAGCAAGGGATTCAGCTCTTGCCGTTACCTTCAATTTTTTGTAGCAGCAATCTATCGTTCACCAGCTCAGCAGTATTGGGTCTCCAAGCTCATTGGTTTTGACTTTGTGATTGAGTACAAGGCGGGATTCTCTAATGTTGCAGCAGATGCGTTATCTCGGCGGGATTCAGATTTGCATTGCGGGGCTTTATCAATTCCCCATTGGGTCGAATGGGATACTTTACATCAGGATGTGTTGTATGACCCGGTATTTGGGCCCACGTCCATTTGTTGGAAGGGGGTGTGTAGGTCCCGAACGGGTTAGTGAGGGCAGAAGTCTAGAGGGAGGGTGAATAGACTTGAAAACTTTTGTCGCAGTCAGGTGTGAGGGCGATTAGCTTTGATCAGTCTGGTAGTGAATCGGTTTGGGCTGATAACCAACTTACTAATCGCTCAAGGCGCATCGATTCGGTAACTATCGGTTTAACTGATGTGTCGCGAAGCTTAAGTTTTACCGTGTGAAAAACCGGTTTTGATAAATCGATTCCAAAGTTAATCTTTTAATCAGTTGGTGAAGTGTCAAGTTTGATCGGATCGAAGCTTGGTGCTAATCGATCTCAATTTGGAATATGTATGCGCATTAAAGGTTGTGTGCGATTGTAATGTCGGTTAATCAAAGCGATAAAGGCACACAAGATTTATAGTGGTTCGGACAAACCGGCCCCTACGCCCACTCTTCCCTATCACAAGGGGCACCGCTTAACTATTTGGACTTTGTTTTATGTGTAAGTCCAACCAAGACACCAACTAGATGTTTAAAGAGTTCACACTCAACCGATCCCGCAGATCGTAACTAGAAACCCTGATGCCGAATCTTGCTAAACAACTTAACCTAACTGGGGGTTTGGGTAAGATTGTTTTGGTTCCAACTATGAAATCTTTTTTTGCGTATAAAGCGACTATGACTAGATGAAAAGATTTCTATGCTAAGAACTTTATGGGATGAACACTTAATAAAATTAATCTTCTTGTTCGTGTTCTTGGCGGAAATCGATATTAGCTTGAGCTTCTTTGATTGTTCAAAGCATTTCCGCCTTGTTATTCACTCTGAAGTGTGATCCCATATTTATAGACCTTGAAATCAAAGAGCCGTTGGAGAGCAATTTGAATTTCAGGCTATATTTGTAGACTTTGGGCTTGATGTGACGAGCTTCGGGAATGGCATGGCGAAAAGCGTGAAAGTGTTTTTATAGCCGTTCTGAGAAGCATCATCAAAAATCCCATTAAATTGCCGGCTCGATCATCGTGTCTTGTTCTTATTGGATAGCGAGACTCACTTTTCGGTGTTTGTTCTTCCAACTAAGGTTGACATTCTTCTTGTTCGGATCATCGACGTATGATTAGGTGAAACATCGATTTCACTTTGGTGTGGTGACTCGATCGATCTGAATCGATCGATCTATTCGATAAGTCTTCGAGTCTTGGGTTGACTTAGCTTCAACTAGCGATTTCGGTGATGTAGGTCTTACAGTGCGATCTTACGGAAGTCATCGATCTTCAAGTATTACGAGTTTGAGCTTTATGACCGGTGAGATATCGACTAGATCGGATCGATCCGATCTTCTGTTCTTGTCTTGCATTATGGCTGTCGGGATATCGGTATCTTTTTGAGTCTTGAGATCGACCTATACATATTGAGTTTCCCCTCAATATGTGACCTATCTATTTCATCGGTTGTTCTATACAATCATTATCAACTGGTCTCCTATAGATGTAATATAAACATCGATCATTAACAGTCCGATTTGGTCCTATTATATGTGTTTTTGGAACTTTCATCAAAACTATAAATTTCCCAACAATTTCCCTTTTTGATGAAACCAAAACACTTTGAGAAACCAAAATACAGTTGATAAAAAATAGAACAGTTAAGAGCATATAATCAGAAGACAATGAGACTTTGTCTTAGGATCAGAAAATAAACTTTTCTCATTAAAAATTTTGATTACATGTTACATCAGAAAAGTTTGTAAATAAGAATAATTTGATCTGAGTAGTCTTACGATTCTTTACTCTTTAGGCTTGTATCCTTCTGGCATCTCTCTTTGATCTTGAGGTACGTTGAAAATCTGATAAAGTTTCCATTTGACATCATTAGTCTGCTGAAGATCAGTTATATGCGTTTTGCTCAGGATGTCAAAATAGAATCTTTGAAATGCCAGTCTGTCAAATGAGCCATCTGCCTTCTTCGAGTACTCCAGCAGATCATACTCTTGGCGAGATATTTTTACATTGATAAGCTTGGCCTCATTTTCCGGATACTTCCGGAAAATCCGGGTATTTATTTTCTAACGGTTGAGGAATTCTTCATCGGAGATTCTTCTTGTGGAACAAGATTAAGAACAAAGGCATCCGAAGCCATTCCTCACGATCTTATTCCATTCCTCAAATCTCTTAGCATCGCAGCAGTTTTGGGATGATCTCATCAACTCTTCTTTGGCGGCTTAGGTTACGTGCGGATTTTCCGGCCCTTCCTTTCTTTGCTCTCGATTTGAATCTCTCTTCTTGATTTTATGCCTCGCCATTTTTTTTTACGCCCTTCTTTCTTCTTGGCTTTTTCGGCTTCTTCAATTTATCTCTGCTCTTTGGACATCTTTCGATGAGTCGAGTTTGTGATGTCCCTACACCTGTTATGTCGGATGGTTTCTCAATCTGTCCTTCCCTTTTTTGGTTTGATCAAAAAAGAGTAGTGAGTGGGAGGTTAGAGAACCAAAGTTGATTTGTGATCGCTTTGTTGAGATCTGCAGCAGATATGCCTTGAGTTTGAGCAAGTTAGATTTTTGAATCGCCGATATCATTTCGATCTTAGTGAATTCCATGGCGATGAGAGAGTGTTTTAATCGGTTTATCAAGTTTCTCTTCATTAATTCTAGCTTGTCGATTGAGCATTAGAAAAAAACTTGTTGTTTATCCACTTTGAGTCGATTTGGCATCAGCGGTCTTTGCTCGATTCGGTGGCCTTGATGAGACCTGATTTGGGGAGAACCGATCTTTGATTGCTCAATGGGAAATAGCCAATTCCTTTGATCCATTATTTCTTTGATGGCAATTTGCCTTTGATCATTATCGATCCCTCAACTTCTTCTTTCGGGGAGATCTTTGAGACAAGATTTGATCTCTGAAGTTGATCGATAGTGGACGTGTGATGTTGGAATATTGAGTGTCACTTGATCGATTGATTGTTTGTGCCTCCGGTGGTTGGTCATGAAGCTGCAAAGACCGGCTCCACTATCATCGGCGACTCTGTATCCTTCATGATGGCATCGATTTGAGGAGCTTTGTCGGCGATCTCCGATTTCGTCTGTTCGCAACCCCAGCTTCCTCGTGGATCGAGCTTTGACGGATTTAGCGATTATCGGCCCATTTGGTGATCCCACTTTAGCTTGATTTCCTCATGTCGAAATCGAAGTCGGCAAACTCATCCGCGCGCCCATACATTTCAATAATTATTATAAAGTGCGAGAAGCTTTTTAGTGAAGATCTCTCGGTGAGGATCTCCATGACTTCCTCTCTTATGGCGGGATGGGCGACCATTTGGATACAACTCATCAATTTCTCTTTCGATTCGCATTCGTCAATTTCCGGTTATGATCTTTGTTGATCTGGACTCGAGAATTATCATCGGTCGGTTGATGAGATGTGGAAGGTTCTGGTTGTGCTTGAGTCGCGGAAGAAATTGTCGATTCGAACCTTGCGAGATATTCTGGCGTGGAAGCGAGTATACGGTTCCACATCGTAAGCTTTACGGTTCGCGATCACGATTCGGAGTTAAGCGGGCGGTGGAAGAATAGGAGAGACATCTTTCGTGACCATTAGTCTGAGTGGTGAATCATTTGTAATTTGGAGGAGAAGGAGATCGTTAAATCTCGAGCTTCTTCCTCAGAATGATCCGGCGAGCTCAACCTTGAGAAGCTGCTGGCCGATGCTTCACCCGATTTTTGTGGTGCAAACATATTCGGGGCTCCTTCTTCATCGACTCATCTTCTAGCATCGAGTCATGGAGGCATCCGCCTTCTTGACCCCTCTTCTCTCAGGGCCTTCACCGGTTTTCTTTTCTTCTTATAGGGGGGCATCTGGTGGGCCTTCTGGGGGGACCTTCACCATTTCGGTGATTCGCCCAAGATCCGGTGTAGATGAAGTTGCTTTCTTTTTTTTCCTTTCTTTGACTTTGGGGGGGTTGGGCGATATCATCGTCGGTGGCCCAAAATGACCTGAAGTGGGTCGTGAGAAAGCCCTTATAGGACTTGATCCATTCTCGTTCCCATTTGGCCTTTGGCATTTTATCCTCAGAGGATAACGCAAACCTTGTTGAGATTGGCGATCTTTTCTTTGATTATACTGCCTCCACTCATCAACTCCAAATTTATCATGTTCTTGGAGTAGAATGACCTTCGAAAACCCATGCCAATTGATGTTCTTGGTTTCATCAATTATGACCATCTTTGTCTGCAGTTTTGCCGGATGTAATAGCATCTGGGGTGAATCAATACCCATAATTGTTTTTGACAATATGTCAAACAACAATCGGTATTTCCTCTTGAGCATTGGCGACAAAAACCGGCGTATGATGTTTGTCGGCTTCTCAAGAGCTCTTTTACGATCGACTCATCTTCGTTCTCCTGTAATGAGCGGCGAGATTAAATCCTTTGGGTAGGGTGAACAGGCGTGTTATATCCTCATTCGATAGTCGATTTCTTCTCCTAAGGATCGCCGAAAGTAGTTCTTCTCTCGAGCATCCAGATCACTCTTAAATTCCTTAGGAATTCTAGTGCTTCATCTTGCATCCTTTGGATTGCAATGTGAAGCGTATAAAATTTCTCAAGGCGCCGCGCAGAATTTGCTCGACCTCCATGGATTCCGTGATCCGAGTGATATTGAACTGCATAAACTTATCATCCACAATCTTTGTTGCCGATTCAAGATAGTTGCACATTATTTTACCCATACCGTGAGTGATCATCTACAGATAAGATAGATTTGGTTAAAAATTGTGCATTAATACAAAGAATATCACACTGGCGAAACTAAGAAACAATAAAGCATAACACGGGATAGAAACATTTAAGATCAATGGATTTAAAAAAATACATCAAATAAACATAAATTACCCGATTCATTTTTTGGAAAGATGATTTTGAAACTTAGGAAAACACTTTGAATGGAGAGAGAAGTAATTTGGAGTTTTAGGAGAGAATAAATCGCAAGTTTGTGAAATGGAAAACTCGTATGGTTTTTTGATGATCTTTATAAAGACGAGGAGGGAAAAAGAAGACAAGATTTGGAAGATCAACCGTTTGAAAAGATTAAACGTTCAGTTATTGAGCGTTTTTGATCGTAGGGTCGAAAAGCACGCATTTGAAAACCTTTTGGATTTAAAAGCACATTTAGTAGAAGTTAATACATGTTCCCCACGTCCGCATTAAATGATTTGCGGAAATACGTCACAAGGATAATGGGTACGATAAAGGCAAATACTATCGGATAAGATCCGATAAATAAGCAAAGAACAAGAGAAAAGAAAGGCGATTCCGGTTGATCGATATTGTAATCATCAATACCACTTGTCCATGTTGATTTCACTTGTTGATCTTAGTATTCGCCTAAGCCTTAAAATTTCCCAACCGATCCTTTTTAGTGATCTTCTTCACTTGCATCTCGATCTGTTGAAGTTCCAAGCTCAACCGATCTTCCTTGAATCGTCGATTTCCTTCGATCCTCCTTGATCAGTTGAAGTTCCCCTTCAACTGATATTTCTGTTTTTCCCATAGACTGATGTATCTGATTTGTTGGAGTTTCAAGCTCAGCTGATCTTCCTCATCTGATCAGCTTCGTATGTATCAGATTTTGGTTGACCTAATCTGATTCTTCTCAAGTCAATCCAATTCTTGGAATAAGTGTTACCGCCAAAACTTAGTCTAGAATAGTAGTCTCTATTCCTAAGTTGGCGCGATTTGACATGCGTAATTATCGCCCCGAATCTTCGATATGTCAATCCGCCGTAAATTTATCCAATTATCGCGTGATTCCTACACGTGTCCTTTTTGGTGCGATTTTCTAAAAGGTTTTGAGAACTCGAATTTGCATTTGCACCCTTGCTTGGCCTCTATAAATTGGACCAATTGTTTTACACAACATAACCCAATCACCATACTTATCTTCTTTGTAGAATCATGTATCCTGGTGAACCCTTATTTCCGGTGAAACTTCCGGCAAACACCTTTACCCCTTTTTCAATGATTTGACTTCTCAAATCAACCCCACAAGGCCCCTTATCACTTTGTTTTCATCATCATCAAAGATTTCACATACGATTGTTGCAAAGCTTCTTTCTACCACCATGGCGAACTTTCTTTGCTGTAACCGAGAAGACACTTCTCCTAACCGTATGCACCTTGTGTGTCTATCGTTATGACGTAACTACCATCAACAGACTTAGTTTGAAAATGAACGTGAGTTTGATATGCGATCTTGATCAGTCAACAACTGATCTTCGTGATATTAACTCACCATTTGCTGTTGGAGAGCCCATCGACTCTTTCTTAGGGCTCTGGCTTAAAAATCCTATCAAGGCCGCTGCCGCTCCACTGGTTTTAGCTTCAGCTAGCGGTTTTAGGATTTCTTTAAAGCCTCTCTCACCCTTGTTAAGTGGGGGAAAATGAGAGCATCAGATTTAAAATCTCTCTCTCCCCTGCTCTACTTGGGTTAGGATGAGGGTTTAGGGTTATAGGTTTAGGGGTTTTTGGTTATGACTTATGTCTTGACCTCCGGGTCCTTTGTACTTGTATCTTGTAATGTGTCGACCTTCGGGTCTTTATCAATGAAAAGTTCTATGATTCCATTGTTGTGTAAAATTCTCGTATCCTTATGCGATTTTAAGCTTTAATCTTGTGAATACCACTTGTGAATCTTGCTTGTTGAATATCAGCTTAATCGACTTCTTACAAAGTATAACTGAACAGATTTAATCAGATAATCCTTTAAACGACCAGTTCATTTAATCGATAAACTTTAAATCTGACGGATCTTCTCATATCAATTCCTTGATCGATCTTCCGATCGGTTGAGATATAAACTCAATCGATTCCTTTCACTGGTTAGTCTCTTAACCCGTTTGGTTTCGAGAACAATCCATCAAACATTTTAGGTGCATTTTCTCCAAGATCCGAAGCCCTAGCTCATTGCATAATTCTCTCGAATCGATCTTAGCTAGTGGCTTGGTTAGAATATCATTTTTACGTATATCAAGTATGAATCTTTTTCCATTCGATATTCTTCTTTTCAACATGATCTCTTATAAAATGGTGTCCGACATCCACATGCTTGCATCTTGTATGTAGAACAGATTCGAGTGATTGCAATAAAGACTATTATCATCACGTAAAATAGGTACATTCTTAGCTTCAATGTTATAATCCCACCGGGCCGACTAAGCGAGCAGGTTGGGAAACAATGCCTTTCTTCGCAGACCATATATTACGCTTGGTAGTAGATGTTGCAACCGATGTCCGCTTTGAAAACCACGAGATCGGTTTATTTCCTAAGAACCGACAAGTTCACGAGGTGGATTTTTCGTCAATCTTGCAACCTCCATAATCGTAATCGGAATACCCACTAAGCTCTAGATTATCATCGATGGGTAAAATAAACCAAGGTTTCTTCGTCCTTCAGATACTTAAGAATCCGCTTAGCTGCTTCTAGGTGACTTATCATTGGATTTGCGAAATCGCACATACACCCTCTTCGAAGGTTATATCCGGTTATTTGGCATCGGGTATAGTAGAGATCCAATGAGAGCCCTATATTCCTTCCGATTTGTTTTTCGACCATCCTCATCATCGGATCCATCTTGAATCCAAATCATCATAGGAATTTTGGCTTCTTACAATTTTGAACTCCAAACTTAGCCAATAAATTCTAGTGTACTTTGCTTAATGAGATGAATATCCCTTCAGACTTTTGCTTTACTTGAAGACCCGAGAAAGAAATTCATCCGACCCATCATGGACATCTCGAACTTCTCAGATCACTTTTCTGAATCTTTCACATAGACTTTTGTTGGGAGATCCGAAGATGATGTCGCCCACGAATGAACCATCGAATATCTTTTCCATCTTCTATTCTAAATAAGGTTCATCCAATCGTTCCTTTAGTGAACCCACTTTTGATCAAGAACCGGAGAGAGTGTATCATACCAAGCTCGAGGAGCCTGTTTTGTGCCATAGAGAGCTTTTCTTAGACGGTACACTGGTTGCTCTTTTCAAAGCCCACGAAGGTTGTTCGACATAACTTCCTCTCGCTAGTACCCGTTTAAGAAAGCACTCTTTACGTCCATCCGATACCACAGTGAACCCTCGTGGGAAGCATATGCCGCTTGATTAATGGTTTCTAGACGAGCGATCGGGTGCAAAGGTCTCATCATAATCAATTCCTTCCGATTGTGAATACCCCTTAGCAACAAGTCTTGCCTTTATTTCGGTGATGACGTTTTTCTCATCTCTCTTGTTCTTGAATACCCACTTCATTACCAATTACGTCTTGATGATTTGGTTTGTCTACCGGTTCCCAAACTTGATTTCTCTCGAATCGTTTCAAGCTCCTCCCGCATGGCTAGGATCCACTTTGCGTCTTGTAGAACTTCCTCTATTGTTGTTGGTTCCTTCATAGACGGATATAACAAAGAATACATGGCACTTTCACCAATCGATGTCTAGTTTTAACTTTATCGGATGGGTCTCCGATTATCGATCGGTTGGATGATTTGGTTATCCAGTCCTTCGCTCGACGGCGCGTCGGTTTGGAGAACATCGTCCGTTTCGATAACATTTCATTACTAGCGATTGGGAGTGGTGCGAGTTATGATCCACTTGATAAGAACAAGTCTCGGTGATGTTGGACTCATCATGTCTTCGATGCTGTTCGTGGGAACTTCAGTGTTCCCCGAACCGGATAGTTCGGTTGATCTTATCGCCTCATAGCGGTTTTTTTCGTACCTTAGGATCTGAATGATCCGGTGAATCAACTAGATCCGGAATGTATACCGTTACGTTTCGATTCTTTTCCTTGATCATTAGTCGATCCATTTTCTCGAAATCATCGGTACTTGTTGATCGGTACATCTTGTTCTAAGGCAGATTTCTCTTGATCGTAAGATGCTTCATCAAAGACTACATGGGGTGTTTCTTCCACAAGTAGGGTTAAATGCGTTGTAGACCCCGAAAGCCTTGCTAGATGAGGAATATCCTAAGAATATACCCCTCATCATCTTGGCTTCAAAGGTTTTCAACCGACTCTTCCCATTGTTGTGTATGAAACACTTACACCCAAAAACATGGAAGTAAGAGACACGAGGTTTTACGTCCTTTCCACAGTTCATAGGGTGTTTTGTAGTGAGCCTTAGAAGAAGACATCTTACGAGTATGGCATGCGGATGTTGATTATACGCGAAAACGCTTGGTATTGCATGTTAAATTTAACATCGTCTTGGCGAACTTCTTTTGAGAGTTCTGTTCCTCCGTTCAATTTAGTCCATTTTGTTGTAGGCGTCCTTGCGGTGATGATGTTTCATCTCAGATACCAAACTCGAGCAAAAAAATCGATTAATAAAAGAGTCGTAAATTTCGTACCTTTATATCGATCGATTTTTACTACACTTGACACCCTTCTCATTTTGTAATCTTTTTAGCGACTTTCGGGTATCTTCGATTTGTCGTCTCATTCTTCTTATGTAAGAATATAACCCGTAAACTTGGAATAGTCATCCACGATTACGAGTATATTTCGTCTGTTGAGGCTGAGATCGTCGTAACGGTCCAAATAGAACCATATGAAGCGGTGCAGATCTGCTTTGGATGCGGTCCGGGAATTCCCTTGAATGAAGCTTTGACTGTTTTCCTTCCGACCGCAAAGACATGTCCGATCCTTTGAAAATACTTCATTCGGAAGTCCTTCCACTAGAGACATCCTTGCTATCTTATTAAGAGTTTTAAAGTTCGGGATGGCTCATTCTTTTTGTGCGAGCCAATCGCTACTTTTGGAACTCTTGACAATCGGGCATGCATTTCTTGGGCAACTTTTCCAATCATTTGTGTAGATCGTCCCTTTCCTTGAACCGATTAGCAAAATCATTTGAGTGGCTCGATTCTTGATAGTGCATTGGTCATCGAGAACTCAACTTTGAATCTGGTTGTCATGAAATTGTGAAACCGATAATAGGTTGTGCTTCGGACCTTCGACATACGAGACTCCGCCATTTGTACATCATCATTCTCTAAGGTTCCGAATCCTTTGGTATAGCCAAAGTTATCATCACCGAAAAGAGTACACGCGGGCCTTTACGTTTCTATGTAAGAGCCGAGGAGGTGCTTGCTTCTGTCATGTGCCTTGAGCATCCTTATCGATGTACCGGATAGTTGCTTGCACACCTCCTTTGTTGCGGACCCACGCGATCCTGCAGCCCAAATCGGGGCTTTTAGGTACCCCTTTTGGATTGGGTCCCTGAGGGGTTAGGATTAGTTTTGGGGATCCATACAAAGCGAGCACTTCTATTGTGATCGTTAGATCGAAGGCCCGATTTGTCTCCCATACCTATCAACATAATCATACGTCTCTGTATATGCTTTCCGATTTGTATGATTATTAGTGTGAACCTTGGATGACTTAGAAGACTTGGGATTTATCTTTTCGTTTTGTCTTCTTTTTTTATCCAGTGTAGGTTCTGCAGCACCTAGATTTTCGATTATAGGGTAGGTAAGATCGCTACCATCAAAAGATTCATATCTTTTTCGGCATAGGTGGTTTTTTGCAGTTTACTGAAGCATGCTTATTAGGCGGTGACCTTGATTGGGTCTCAGATTGGACTTCCCTTTTACAGTTGTCTTTTTTCGATTCTCGACTGTTGATCGAGGTTGAGGTCTCTTCGGAAGAACCGGGTTCTTCATTGATTCTCGATCGATGCTTTACCGTTGGGGTCCATTTCATTTCCCCTTACGGTTAGGCACCGCCTTTACCCGCTCAACGGTCTTTTTCCTTATTAGATACATGTTTGGCTTTTGGTGTATCTTTGTCGAGCTTCGTCGATTACACCTTTTTGAGATGAATCAACCGAGGTTTTTGAGGATGTGGAAGGGTTCTCATAGCCAAGTCCCTTCTTGTTAATCGTTGTTCGAAAATAGGCGTTCATGTCTTGAATGGTTTTAGATGATTTTGAAAAAACCTCTATTTTCTTACGCAGATTATCCTCAGATGATTTTAAACTTTCATGCTTTTGGATCAGCTCATCGAATTTTGCTTGCAGGATTTTTGAAGTCATCAGCTTGCTGTTTGTTAATTGTCAGCTGATCTTTGATCTGCTTCTCCTGATCTAAGTTCAGAGGCTTTACTGAGATCATTTTCTTTAGCAAGCTGATTATTTCTGGTCCTCAGCTTATCATTTTCAGCTTCCACTATAGCATAAGTGTCTCCACTGCATTGGAGAGATCCTCAAGCAATTGCTCAGAGTAGAGCTGCAGGTCAATCTCCCCAGCAGGTGTGCTAATGATAGCAGGTGTAGAAGCGAACGAAGCAGGTTTGGAGGTTACCTCAGATTGGTCCTCCCTGGCCATCAGGCAGATCTCATCATCGTCTGAAGAGAATATCAGATCTTCATTTTCATAGAAGTCAACAGCACTGCTGATCAGGCAGAAGTCTTCTACAGAGGAGTATCCAGAGTCCTCAGAGGGCAGATAGGAATCGTCAATTCCTGACGTATCAGCAACCATGGCTCTTCTGTCCCTATAACGTTGCTCTCTTCTGTTCCTCTTTTCTTCCCTTTCTCTTGGCGTCAGGTCTAGGCAGTCTGCGCTATAGTGACCGCTTCTCACAGTTGAAGCACGCTCCTTGATCCAATCGAACCTTTCCTTCCAGGTGAATCACTCCATCTGTATGACCTATCAGGTGACTTCCCTTTCTGATAGTAGTCTGAGCTTCTTCTGTCTGATTGGTTATCTCTTCCTTCCTCAGTCTGATTATCTCTTTTCTTTTCATCTCTGTTGATCCCTCCGATCATCAGATCTGGTTCTTTCTGGAGATCTGTTGGCTGATCTCCTATCTCTCCCTCGGCTATGTTGATAGTCCTTATAAAATCTTCGATACTTACCAAGTTGGACGTTCGACTTCTCAAAGCTTCCTGGTAAGCAGAGCGATCTGTTCTGCCTGACTTATTATATTCCCAACAGTTCGTTGGCCTTCGCTTCTTCTTTGGTTGCCTTAAAAGTAACCGATTTTTGAAGTTGAGGCTTCAATGGGCACATCATCTTCATCGACTTGTCCTCTTTCAATCAAATCAAACTCGTGAGCTTTAAGGCTCAAGAACAAGCTACTTGGCTTCATCTTTGAAATGTCTTGGCAATCCTTGATTACCGCGACCTTCATGTTCCATTTCTTGGTGAGAGACCTTAGGATTTTGTAGTTGATATCTTTATCGACATCTCTACCAAGTTCTCGAAAGCTTGTTTATAGACATTGTAATCCTTCCATCGAGTTCGTTGATGGTTTCATTTGGCAACATCTTGCTTTTTGAACTCTACCAGTTTCGACTTGTAGACGCGGTGTCTTTTATTTGTTCATTTCCCTCGATATCTCGGCCGGAGTATCCCACATTGCTTTTCGTGATATTTGAGATACTTAATCTTTTCCTTGGTGACCTTATCCATGGTTTTCATGATAATATGCCTTTGCGATAGTATCTAGAGTGTGCAACTTTCTTTCCTCTGCATCCATCAAATTTGGCTTTTTACGCACAAGACTTCCGAACAAAGTCTGGATCTCCTCCAACCGCAGGGTTGTCGTAGTATATGATGATGGGTCCTTTTCGATGACTTCCATCATTACGCCAATCGATCGAACCTAGATGGTTGGACATATATATGGCCCAATCTGCATACTCATCGATTGAGAACTTTGGTAGATCATGATACATACCGAGGTGTTATCCATGCCGAAGTGATTTTGGAAAATGAATGAGTTTTAAAAAACGGTTTTTCAAGATCATTCGCTTAACCACAAAGATTCTTCCTCAAGAATCGATGATACACAAAGTCGTTGGTCTCAGAGAACCAACCGCCTCCGATACCACTTGTAGGTCCCGAACGGGTTAGTGAGGGCGAAGTCTAGAGGGGAGGGGTGAATAGACAAAACTTTTTTCGCAGATCGGGTGTGAGGGCGTTTAGCCCGATCAGAAGCGAGTGAATCGGTTTGGGGTCGATAACCAACTTACTAATAATCAAGGCGATCGATTCGGTAACTATCGGTTTAACCGACAAAAGGGAAGCTTAAGTTTTACCCGTGTGAAAAACCGTTTTGATAAATCGATTCCAAAGTTAATCTTTTAATCGTTGATTGAAGTGTCAAGTTTGATCGGATCGAAGCTTGGTGCTAATCGATCTCAATTTGGAATATGTATGCGCTTTTAAAGGTTGTGTGCGATTATTGTGTAATCGTTAATCAAAGCGATAAAGGCACACAAGATTTATAGTGGTTTGGACAAACCGATCCCTACGCCCACTCTTCCCTATCACAAGGGGCACCTACTTAACCAACTGGACTTTTTTTTTATGTAAGTCCAACACAAGACACCAACTAGATGTTTAAAGAGTTCACACTCAACCGATCCTGAGAGATCGTAACTAGAAACCCTAGTCTCGAAATCTTGCTAAACAACTTAACCTAACTTGGGGGTTTGGGTAAGATTGTTTTGGTTCCAACTATGAAATCTTTTCTTATGTATAAAAGCGGCCTAACAAACTAGATGAAAAGATTTCTATGCTAAGAACTTTATGGGATGAACACTTAATAAAATTAATCTTCTTGTTCGTGTTCTCGGGGCGGAAATCTGATATTAGCTTGAGCTTCTTGATTGTTCAAATGTTTAGTTCCTTGTTATTCACTCAAGTGTGATCCCATATTTATAGACCTTGAAATCAAAGAGCCGTTGGAGAGCAATTTGAATTTGGGCTATATTTGTAGACTTCAGGGCTTGATGTGACGAAGCTTCAGGAATGGCATGGCGAAAAGCGTGAAAAGTGTTTTTATATAGTTACAGTAGAAGCATCATCAAATCCAAGAATTGCCGGCTCCGATCATCGCGTGTCTTGTTCTTATTGGATAGCGGACTCACTTTTCAGGTGTTTGTTCTTCCAACTAAGGTTGACATTCTTCTTGTTCGGGATCATCGACGTATGATTAGGTGAAACATCGATTTCACTGGTGAGTCGTCAAATAACCGAATCGGTCCTACTGATAGAGTCTTCGTGTGCGGTTGACTTAGCTTCAACTAGGAGACTCGGACTGATGTAGGTCTTCCGGGTCCGATCTTCCCGGAAGTCATCATCGATCTTCAAGTATTCTCGAGTTTGAGCTTTATGACTTCAATTTGAGATATCGACTAGATCGGATCGATCGATCTTCTCGTTCTTGTCTTGCATTCCGCCCGGCATCGGATATCACCGTCTTTTGAGTCTTCAGATTCGACCTATACATATTGAGTTTCCCCTCAATATGTGACCTATCTATTTCATCGGTTGTTCTATACAATCATTATCAACCGGGTCTCCTATAGCAGTAATATAAACATTAGTCACCAATGTGTCCGACCGGGTCCTATTACATGTGTTTTTGGAACTTTCATCAAAACTATAAATTTTCCAACAGGGTGGTTCAACTTCTCAGCTCTTTACCCTTTCTAACGGAGTCTTATATTTTAAGAACTGCCCTTGCCATCCCGCCACCTCGAGCTAGATTTTCGCGCTACTTTTTCCGAGATCCATGCAACCTGTCCGGGGGGGTTCATGTGGTTCATGCGTATTGAACATTTGGCGGTTTGCTGCGAATGTTTATTGGTTGGTTATGATGAAGTCCGTGACTAGATTTGTGGCAGAGTGCTTAGTTTTTCAGCTTAGCAAGACGGAGAACAAGTCTCCGTCCAGGTTGTTGCAACCCCTGCCAATTTTGGACTGGGTTTAGGAGGACGTGAGCATGAATTTCATCATGAGCCTCCCTCGCTCTAACGGGTGGGACATTATCATGGTGGTGGTTGACCATTTCACAAAGGCTATTTATTTTATCGGGTTAGCTCACCATTATATGGCTCGCGTCACGGCGGCGTCTTTTGCTTGGGAGATCGTTCGTTTCCATGATGTCCTAGCTCGATTGTGTCTAATCGGGATCTAATTTTCATAAGTGATTTTTGGTCTGAGATGTTTAAGGCAATGGGCATAAAGCTTTGCATGAGCTCGTATCATCCGGAGACCAATGGACAGTCCAAAGTGATGAACTGTTGTTTGGAGACGTACTTGCGGTATTTCATTTCGTAATATTCGAAGAGGTGGGCGATATGGTTGGCTTAGGCGAAGTATTTCGTTAATACAAATTTTCATTTGGTGACCGGTTGCACGCTATTTGAGGCCATATTTGGGCGCAAACCGCCGAACCTTGCACATTTTTTTCGTGCTAAAATTCGATTGAAGAGTGTGGCTGATGAGTTGCTTAAGCGTGATGAGATGTTGGGGCATTTGCGTTTTCATCTTGAGTGTGCCCAACAAATTATGGTTGGTGAAGCAAATAAGCATCGTCGTTATGTTTCTTTTGAGGTCAGCGATAAAATTGGCTCCCCGTTATTATGGTCCATTTTTGGTGACTCATAAGGTCGGGACATCAGCCTGTTGTCTCTTGCTCCCTGAGGGCACTCGTTTGCATCCGAGTTTTCTCGTCTCACAGCTAAAGCCGACTGTGGGGGATCATCTTGTTGAAGGTTCTTTGCCTCCGGACTGTTTTGATTCGGTGGTTGTTTTCATTCCAGATCGGATTTTCTGGACCCATTCTATTTGGCGCGGTGACTTCCTCAGTTTTTGGTTGCTTGTGTTGATCGTTCGTTGAACGAGGTGACATGAGTTGATGAATGATTTTCGATAATCAATTAGGCCCTCCACCGGATAGAAGAAGAGGAAAAGTAGAGAGTGAAGAATAATGGGCTTTAATGTAATTAATCCAGTGGGACAAAACCCAAAAACACATATACCCAACATAGATGACATAAAGAAATATCACGGAAGCGAAGAGGGTTAGGGATTTTAAGAACGTAACCTTTTACCATATAAAAAAGATTGCCTATATTTCTTAATTTACAATTGTGAGAGTACATCGTGATTTATAACTATACAAATATATTCAAAATTTTTAGATAAGTGACGAGAATCTTGACTAATCTTATCTAGAAATTCTAGATAATCTTGATTATGATTAATATGTTCCACCTCTTGTCGGAGCTCTTCCACCCCTATGCCATTCGTCCCACTTCGCAGCCAATTTTATCTTCTAACAACCTCACCACCTCTGACATCTTTGGCCGCCCCAATGCTGATCTTTGCGTGCAGAGAAAAGCAACCTTAATGAGCTCCTCCACCTCTTCCGCCACATAAGTACTACACAAATCTTGATCAACCAATGTTTCCAGTTTCTTGTCCTTTAATAGCCTTTTCACCTGAAAACAAGATGACAAACTAGTTGTATATCTGTTATGACCGAATAATTTCTGAATGGGAAACCTAGCATCCAGGGGTAAGCTGCGCAATACCTCCGAGGAAGCCCTAACTCTGCCTTTTAGCGACCTAGACAGGTCGCTCACACAAAAGGAATAGAATTATGTCTAGGTCGGGGCAAGATTTATACTCACCCGAGCTGGATGACCGCGACCTGACAAGACCCCGATTCGCGACCTGGGGAGGCATTTGTCCCCAACGGCGGCGCCTGCGACTCTGAGCCTCAGGAAGAAAGTCGGACCAGTGGAGACTTTCCCCAAACGGGAAACTATTTTCTGGCCCTCAGAAAACAGTTGAGCAGGCTACCCCAATAAGGGCGGGTCAAATGCGCGACCTCAGATTTTGGGTTCGCGACCTCGGGAACAGTACCAGCGACCTCCAGCGAGCAATCCCTAGGGAAGAGGTCGCCCCGTCTTTTCGCTCGAGCACGCTACCCAGTAACCAGAGCCGGCGTCATTTAATGCACCCTACATGTCATTAAATATCTAGGTCCTAGGCCCCTAGAGGGGCTACACCCCAAGGGTTTGTAGTATAAATACATGTAATTAAAGCTCATTAAGGGTTCCAACATTCACATTCAATACAAAGGCTTTATTAGCCAAAAAAGTGGCCTTTGGCCCAAACACTCTTGCAATTTATTGCTTTCCAACACTCAAAATATTAAGCATAAAAGCACATCATCATCACATTAATGAGGAACATTCCTTTTGTTCTTCATTAATTCTCACCCACTACAAATCATAAGTACTTTGATGCCAATCATAGCCACATTGATGACTTAATCATCTTTTCATATTTTTGGTATCAACAATAGGCGCTAGAAGAAGGGTGTTTCATTAGAATTTTCTTAGATTTCCTATTGATACACCCCTTCGAATCTTCAAATCTTTATAATCCTCATCATACTCGAACCTCACCATGGCTTCCGCAGGGATGCAAGCTTCCGGCCAACAAGAGGAGGCCACTTCCAGCAACGAAGGTCCCCTCAAGAACCTAGCTGATATCAAAACTCCAGAGGACCTTAGGGAGGCTATGAGAATCCTCAGGCGGCGATAACACGATCTCGCTAGAGAGCGTAGTGGGCCACATTGGCGAGCCGAGTCCCACCGCCCTTCCGGGTCCCGGGGAAAGAGGAAGATGGATGAAAACTCGCGACCCAGGCACCGACCAGCGAAGACCAACCACACGACGAGGGAGTCCGGCTGGGCAAGCCGCACCCAAAGTCCTTGGGAAATAACTCCCTCCCCTCTCGGAGAAAGTTTCCCAAAACCACGGCAGTTTGAGTCCGTCTTTGAGAGATTGGGCAGCCACGCACCTCGAAAGCCCCAAGGTCGCCAAAACGAATCCAGAGCCGACTCTTTCACAATCCGGCGTAACTTGGAAACCTCTTTCGAGGTAGAGGATTTTCAAGGTCGAATGAACAAAGTTCTGAAGGCTTCGATACTGTCTCGTTTAGGTCCGCGAACCTCTCATCGACCTCCTAACCACAGAAATGAGCAGCTCGAGGCCATCAAAGAGACTCTCAAGAAGCTGCAGGATCGATTAGACCAGCAAGAAGGACCCGTGACATCGGCGCTCGTCCCGATCTCGCTCTTAGTCCCGGCCATTGTCTATGCCCCGACACAGGTCAAAATCAACAAGACCTCGATCAATCAGTATAATGGGGACTCCGATCCGACCATCCATCTAGGGAAGTTCTCCGACCACATGGCTTCTATGGGGGCCACAGATGCGACACAGTGTCGGTTTTTTCCTCTTACTCTGGGCGACTAGGCCTATAGGTGGTTCAAATCTCTAACTCCGAACTCCATCGAGTCCTTCCACCAGCTCGCCAGTCTTTTCCATAACCATTTCGTCACCTTGGCCCCAAGGCAACCAACGAAACAACTCTTCACGACCATTCAGCAGGGTCCCACGGAGTCGAACCGAGAGAGTCGATAACTTTCTCCTAGGTGGCGAACCCATGGGAGATGAGGTCAAACTGGTGGGAGTTGTTCAAGGCTTACGATTCAACACTAAGTTGTGGAAACTCATGCATAAGGAATACCCAAGTTCATATGCGGAGTTTCGGTATAAGGCAGGAAATCACATTAGCCGGGCTGAGATGATGGCCATGCGCTTGGGGGAGCAAATCCAAGAGGGCGAGATAAAGAAGCCCGAGGTGGTGGAGCCGAGCTCGCATAAGAAAAGTGGCGGTCACCGCAGGGCCAACAACTTCAAGCCTTTTAACAGCGACATCGAAGTCAAGCTGTTGGGGGTATTAAGCACCACTCCGAACAAAGTCTATGATCAAATCAAAGACAGGAAACTTTTGGATAAGCCCCGCAAAATCACAAAGGAGAACGGGAAGATGAATCCCAACAAATACTGCCACTACCATGAGAGCATAAGACACAATACCAGTGAGTCTCGCGACCTTCTCCGATAATTATGGAAGCTTTATGAGGACGGAAAGCTAGACGACTACGTGAAGAAACGTCCGAACGATCAACCACAACCACAGCGGCCTCAGGCAAATCCAGGGCCCGCCGGCCAGTGACCCCTTCCCCCTTTTCCTGACAATGCCGCGGGAAGGGCCGTCCAGATGATTGCTCCATTGGGAGGTAACATCGGCGGGATCCTCCCGTCGATGTCTATGTCACGACGCAGGCATAAAGCCGAGATACGAGCTCTAAGTCATATCCACCAGACCTTTTCCCAAGTCAACCATGCAGCCGAGAAAACCAGTTCGCTCGCTTTCTCGGACAAAGACAAGCGAGGGGTGCAATATCCGAATAATGACCCCATAGTGATCTCGACCAAGATCATGGGGGTAATGGTTCATCGTCTACTAATCGATAACGACTCCTCTGCAACATCCTATTCAAAAGTGCTCTTGACCAGATCGGGAACTTCTCCGAGTATATCGAACCTTGCGACCTCACTATCAAGGGGTTCAGGGACTCTTCTGTGAAATCCTTTGGGGCAATCCGGTTGGCAGTCGAATTAGTCTCGGATCGTGATCCGGAGGTAAGGGTGATGAGGCAGCTTGACTTTATCATTGTTGATCTTCCCTCGACATACAACGGTTTTCTGGGAAGACCTTTCAAACATGAATTCGGGGCAGCGACCTCGGCCCACTACTATTGCATTAAATTCCCAACCCCGGGATGGCCAGTAGGGACGATCAAGGGAAATCAAGTGATGTCTAGAGGATTCTTATTGCAGGTCGATGCCGAGCCAGGTGCGACCATAGTGACCCTCGATACGGGGGCAATTCTGGTAATGTCGGAAGACCACCCCGGCAACCCGACCTCGCCACCAACAAACATACCCAACAAAAGAATGAAAGTCACTAACCCCAAGGAAGTGGCCGATCTTGAACCCATAATAGGTTATGAGCCTGTTGACGATCCGTGATGGGCGAAAGGGCAACGAGCCACACCGGTGGAAGAGCTCGAGAGAGTCCCAGTCAGTGAATCACGACCGAGATGGAGGTGATCATCGGGACCACCCTAGGTCCCAAAATGCGAAGCCAGGTGATCGAGTTCCTGAAAGTCAACTTGGACGTTTTTGCCTGGTCCCACAAAGATATGGTCGGAATAGACCCCGAGGTCGCTTGTCATCGGCTCAACATAGACCTTTCCAAAAAACCAGTCTCGCAAAAAAGGAGAAAGTTTGGTCCTGAGAAATATGCAGCCCTGGTCGAGGAGGTTAAGAAGCTCTTGGATAACCAACTGATCGAGCAAGCTGATAAACCTCAATAGGTAGTGAATGCGGTGTTAGTAAAAATGGCGAACAACTCATGGAGGTTGTGCATCGACTTTACTAATCTAAACAGCGCTTACCCCAAAGATCATTTCCCCATGCCGCACATCGACCACCTAATCGACAATACAGCGGGGCACGAGGTGATGTCGTTCATGGACGCATTCGCGGGCTACCATCAAATAGCCATGCACCAAGACGACCAAAATCACACTTCTTTATAGACAGAAAAGAACATCTACTGCTGGAAGCGCATGCCTTTTGGCCTAAAAAATGTCGGGGCAATGTATCAGAAGTTGGTCAATCACATGTTTGTGGACCAAATCGGCAAGACCATGGAGGTGTATATCGATGACTTGGTGGTTAAAAGCAAGAGAAGAGAGGACCATTTAGGGGACCTCACCCAGGCCTTCGACATCCTAAGGCTATATAAGATGAAATTAAACCCCAAGACGTGCAACTTTGGAGTGGAGTCCGGAATGTTCTTGGGGCATATGGTGAGCCATCGCGGGATTGAGGCGAACCCAACCAAGATCCAGGCCGTGCTCGACATGAGAGCACCATAGAACATCAAGGAAGTTCAGAGGTTGACAGGGCAGTTGGCCGCTCTAAATCGTTTTATCTCGCGGATGGGGGACAAATGTAATCCTTTCTTTGATACAATCAGAAAGGGGAAGTTCAAGTGGACAACTCAAAGCCATCTCGCGTTCGAGAACATAAAAGATTACCTATCAAATGCGCAGATTCTCAAGGGCCTCGGCCGGGGAAAAACTTTACCTTTATTTGGCGGCCTCGGAGACCGCGATTAAGCGCGAAGATGGTCCGGGCTGAGGGGCAAGATCATCTGCCGATCTATTTTGTGAGCCAGACTTTGAACGACGCCGAGCTAAGATACCCCCCTCTATAGAAGTTTGCCTACGCGCTCGTAATGAGCATCCGAAAGCTTCGGCCATATTTTTTCTACCACCATGTCGAGGTCCCGACTGCTATTTTTTCTTGCAAATACTCCATCGACCAAATACCGCAGAAGAAGCCTCAAGTGGTTGGTGGAGATCGCGGCGATTCAAGATCACATACGCACCGGACGACAATAAAGCGCAAGCATTGGCAGATTTCCTCGTGGAATTAACTTTTCCGACCAAACAGGAGAACGTCGTGGAGGAACCATGGGAGTTATATGTGGATGGTTTGGCAACCAGCGACCGAGCTGGGGCAGTCGTAATACTAATCAGCCCGGAAGGAAGATCTTTCACAACCGCAATCCATTTCGATTTCAAGCCACGAACAAAGAGGCCGAAACTGAAGCCTTGATCAATGGCTAGAAATGGCTATGGCCTATGGGGGTGAAACGCTGGTTTTTTTTTTTTATGATTCGGTGGTAGCTTTCCGGATGACGCGAAGTAGTACGAGGCGAGAAACGAATCGGATGATGACGCATCACCAGACTAGATAGCCCGAAATTTGATCGAAAAGCTCGAGCAGGTCAAGATATCCCAAATTCCTAGGAAGGAGAACACCCAAGAAGATGCTCTAGCTCGGTTGGCCACATCTGAAGGAGCGACCGACATGTCAGACATAACAATCATCAAGCTCGCTGCCCCATCAGGCAGTCCGGCCCTTGTCGCATCTGTGGCGACCGAGGAAATCACCTGGATGAGTTCGATCATTAAGTACCTTAAAGATGGGGAGCTCCCCACGGACAAGGTCGAAGCCCGCCGACTTCAATTGAGGGGTTTCGCCCTCCCATTGCTAAAATGTGTAACCCCCGAGGTCAGTAAAGAAATCATAAAGGAGATTAATGAAGGGGTATGTGGTAACCATGTTGAAGGGCACTCGATCGGCCACAAGGTCATGCGACAGGGCTATTTCTGGTTAACGCTGAATCAAGACGCCCTCGACTTCGCTAAGGCATGCAAGAGATGTCAGATCTTCACACCAAAGATCAGGGTGGCCCTGGAAGAGCTCGCATCGATATACAGCACATGGCCTTTCGCCAAATGGGGCATCGACTTGATCCGACCGCTACCCACGGCACCTGGAACGGTCAAGTTCGCGGTGGTCGCGGTCGACTACTTCACCAAGTGGGTGGAAGCAGAGGCCATCGGAAGCATGGATCAGGCAGCCATCATTCGATTCATATGGAAGAACATCATATGCAGGTTCGGCCTACCTCAGGCGATAGTGTCGGATAACGGACCGCAGTTTGATGGATGGGAAATCAGAGCTTTCTTCGAGAAGTGGTGGATCACCAAGCTTTTCTCCACCCCCTATCACCCATAATCAAATGGTCAGGTCGAGGCGGTTAATAAGATCATCAAGCACACAGTCAAGACAAGGATCGAAGGAGCAAAAGGGATTTGGGCAGCAAGCTTCCCCGAGATACTGTCATATCGGACCACTGCTTAATTCAACAGGAAACACCTTTCTCCCCGCGCTTTTGGGTCGAGGGTTTGTCATCCCAGTAGAAGTGAATTTCCCAACATACCGAACATCACGAGCTATCGATGAAGCCAACGACAGAGCGCAAGAGGCCAATCTCGATTTCCTCGAAGAAAAATGCATCAACTCAAATATCCGCAATGTGACCTACAAACAGAGGTCGGAAAAATACTACAACTCAAAGGTGCGAGTTCGCCAATTCCGCAGAGGCGACCTCGTGTTGAAAAAGATACAAGGAGTCAGTCAAGGACCTTTCGGCCCAACTTGGGAAGGGCCTTTCAAGATCACGAGGATACTACCTAACGGAGCATACGAGCTAGAAGACATCGACGGCATTCCAACTCAATACCCATGGAATGCGACCTTTTTGAAGAAATACTATCCATAGGAGAGGGCTTTAGCCCGAGCTTATTAATATATAGTAAAGGAACTTACCACGGTAATGAATGTAGCTATTATTCCTGCATAAATACAAAGTTCCAATTTTCCCATTGTATCCTCTATTAAATCGAAAAATAGGGGGGCAGGAGGACAGTCTACCGCACCTCTAGCAAGATTATAAGTTAATCGAGGTCGCTAAGTCGCAATATCTTAAGATGACATACGCGGGCACGATAAACTAAAAAGTACAAGATTATAAGTTAATCGAGGTCGCTAAGTCGCAATATCTTAAGACGACATACGCGGGCACGATAAACTAAAAAGTACAAGATTATAAGTTAATCGAGGTCGCTAAGTCGCAATATCGTAAGACGACATACGCGGGCACGATAAACTAAAAAGTACAAGATTATAAGTTAATCGAGGTCGCTAAGTCGTAATATCTTAAGACGACATACGCGAGCACGATAAACTAAAAAGTACAAGATTATAAGTTAATCGAGGTCGCTAAGTCGCAATATCTTAAGACAACATACGCGGGCACGATAAACTAAAAAGTACAATATTATAAGTTAATTGAGGTCGCTAAGTCGCAACATCTTAAGACGACATACTCGGGCACGATAAACTAAAAAGTACAAGATTATAAGTTAATCGAGGTCGCTAAGTCGCAATATCTAAAGACGACATATGCGAGCACGACAAAAATAATAAAGTACAAAATTATAACAAATCAAGGTCGCTAAGTCACAATTTCTTAAGACGACATATGCGAGCTCGATAGCTCGAAAAAGATTCCAAGTTATTATTTACCAAATTCTGTGTTGCAATCTTTTAAGACGACGTAAGAAAGACGAGCGAGCTATAAGTTGTTTTTCACTAAGTTGCAGTAAAATAAGACAACAAAAGAAAAGCTGAATTAACAACGATCAAAAGCCCGTGGGGCGCTCCATTAAAATTAGAAAATTGTACAAGCTTGGCCTTCGCGGGCAGAAAAAAAGAAAAAAAACAATAAAAAGAAAACATGATAGGATTCGCTTAAAAGGCCGAACTCAGGTTTGGGCCTCCCGGTCTTGGGATCCACCCTTTTCCACCGTGGGCGAGAGCTCTAAAAGCGGTTTCCCTTCCACGACCTTCTCGGGCGGTTGCCGAAGTGACCAAGGTCGGATCAGAGAGGTCAAGTCCTTGACACCCGAGAACCGACTCAGTCGAGTCCATCGGGTCCGAGGTCGGCAATTGGGAAGGAGTCCATGGGCTTCGGCGGATTGCGATCGAAAAAATACCGGCTTACTCATACAAAAAGCCCGCTTTAGTGCCGAGCCCCTTCGAAAAACCGCAGTAATGAGATGCACCTTGCCATGGCACTCCATAAAAGCAAAGTTGCCCCGCCCGCCGGGACGGCGCTCTCTTGTGTGAGTTCAGCCGGCTCGCATCTTTCCACTGAGCTCCTCCGGAGTAGGCGGAGGCGTCTCATCCTTCTCTGGGCGGCATTCTTCGAGAGATCCAGTCCGCAGTAATATCGACCTCCGCCCGGGTGGCCTTCAACTCCGTCGAGCCCACCACGAGGTCTCGACTCTTTGACCTTCCTCTCAAGGTTCCCGACTTGAGTCTTCATCGTTTCCAACACGGCGAGGGCCACGTTAGCAGTCGGCCTCCTCCCAACCACCTCCACAGCTTTCTTCTCCCCGACGGCCATTTGGACTCGCTCGTCCACCGAGGTGAAGTCCTCTGAGACCTTGGACATGGCCGCCATCATCCGACCACCGTACACCATGGCCAGCTGAATGTTGCCCATCGGCCCAGCTTCCTCGACCTGCTGATCCAGGTTGAGGGTCCACGACTGATGGGGCTTGAGCAAGCCCGTGGAGGTAATCCCGAGCTCATGGAGAGCTCTGGGACCGACTTCGGATGAAATTGGACACGAGGACAGGGTAGGAGGACCCCTCCATGTGAAAGAAAATAGAACAAACAGGTTTAGTCCGCGGCTTGATCGCGACCAGAAATAATAGAAAATAAGAAGAACTTACTCGATCGGCCGACACCAACCCAAGTAGGATTTGTCGTCCCTCCGGGATGCGGCCGTGGCGGGAGCTCTTGGGCTTAGATGGTTTGTTGGCGGGGATATCATGCCGGCTCTTCTTGGAGCGGTCCTCAGACCTCGACGTGAGGTCGCGATCTCACCACTTCTGTGAGCTTCCCCCTCCTGCCCCGGAGGTGGGTGCAACACCTCCCTGCCCGGCCTCTGTCAGGGCCTCTGACCCCCCAGCGGATGGGGCCGCCACTTCATTGGTCGTGACCCCTTGAGCTCTCACCCGGGCCTCTTTATCCCGAGATTTTTGTTTGGCACGGGCCTCCGTGAGGAATTTCATCCTCTCCTTCCTCAGGGCAGCGGGGTTGTTGGCATCTATCAGTTCGATCTCCACGGGGGTGGGGACGAAGGGAAGAGCGAAGCGAGGTGTAGCTGTCACGAGTAGATTATTTAAAAACCAAGAAAAAATCCTTTGGACAAGGAGATAAAAAATATGTTTACCTAGTGGAAACTGAGATCATAGGTGGTTTGGCCCGATCAGTATGCCCGTGTTCCTCTGGGCGTCTTTCGAGTTCAGCGTTTTCAGGGATCTGACTATAGGGCTCCTCCGACAAACAACGACAACTCGAGCTAGAAACGGAGAGAGGAGGGGCTCCTCTTGAGTCTGGGCTGCAAAAGGAAGAGGAGTCAAATCAGTAACTTGGGAAATGAAAATGGTATGCGGACTTACTTTGGGCGGTTTAACTCTGGCCCCCGATGTTGATCCGACGACCGGGTCCACCGTCTCGTCCGTCGCCCGCTTAATCCCTCGAAACCCACCTTTAATATCGGCTTCCCACCCTTCCACCTTGGGGGACATCCCTATGATTTTATTGCCTCGGGCGAAGCTCAAGACGTAATACCAAATGGGCCGGCCCCCGAGGTTGGTCATGAGACGATCTGGGTTGGTCGGCCGAAGATGACCGCGGCCGATAGATTGAACACGGCCAACAGACCGACAACAGGTTCCACCCATTGGGTGTAATTGGCCTGAGCGAGATCCCATTAATTTAAGATCTCGCGATCCCTGGAGGGAAATCGCAAACCAGCTCCATGGCGCCCTCATTGACAAAGAACACATCCCTGGAGGTTGGCTCGCCCTTTCATCCAAAGTCAGGACCCAAAAGTGAACGCCCCGAGGGACTCCTATACCATTCTTGAAAGAATCTGAGTTCGGGTTTCCCGTGACCGAAGCTAAATCGCCCACACAAAGCTAGCATCTTCCTCCCTCACACCTTTCCTCTCAAGTAGACGCTCGAGGGCGATGTGAAAAAATTGACCGATATTCCTGGAAGGTAAGCTCAAGGAGAGACCCCACCGTAAAAGAGGGATCATCACACGGAGGGAGTCTCCACACCCCTCGATCTAGTTGATGGGCCGATTCTAGAGGGCTTGGGCCGACCAAACCAAAACGGTCCCCTATTTCGGACCGCTTCCAGTAAAAAAGCTGAATTTGAGTCAGACTCTAGGACCTCCATCTTGGCCATCATCTTCACCTCCGGCGTCTTTTCTTCCCTTAGAAATCATAAAAAAGGAGTCAAGTCCGAGTCCCCACAAGTAACTCATCGCGGTGGCGGAGCCCAAAGAGACATCGAAACCAAAGGATTCCATACCGACCCATGGTCGGTTTGAATGTCCAGATTTTGTGGCGGTAGCAGATGAGCCATCTCCTAATGGAAGTTCAAGTGGGTTTGATGGGAGAGATAGTCATTGAGAATAAAAAATTTGTAGAAATACCTTACCTAAAATCTGGAAGTTCCGGCGGCGGCAACAGTCAGGCACGGCGGAGCGAACACATAGAGAGCGGGAGATTGCAAAAGCGAGAAAACGAAGAATGAGAGGGAAACCTCCCTTATATGGAGAGGATTAGGGCGAATGGAGCTCGTGGGCCGAGGCCACCCAAGATCGCGAATCCTTGAATCCTGGCGTGTTGAACACACGCCCATCATCACGCCCGCAAAGTAGCCACAGACGTCGCTGAAAAGTTGCCTCACGACATGAAACATCACATTGAATCCCGCAAAAGCTCCGAAATTTAAGCGAAAGTTAAGACGTGTGTCACATACCAAATCCCCCACGAGCTCGATAGCTCGGCGAGCGACCTAGGGGCAATTGTTATGACCGAATAATTTCTAAACGGGAAACCTAGCATCTAGGGGTAAGTTTCGTAATACCTCAGAGGAAGCCCTAGCTCTGCCTTTTAGCGACCTAGACAGGTCGCTCACACAAAAGGAATAGAACTATGTCTAGGTCGGGGCAAGATTTAGACTCACCCGAGCTGGATGACCCATGACCGACAAGACCCGATTCTCGACTGGGAGGCACTTGTCCCAACGGCGGCTCAGCGACTTTGAGCCTCGTGGAAAAAGTCGACCAAAGGAGACTTTTCCCTTAATGGGAAACCGTCCCCTCGAAAAATCTTGAGCAAAGTTACCCTAATAAGGGCGGGGTCGATGCGCCGACCAGATTTTGGGTTCGCGACCTCGGGAACAGTACCCGTGACCTCCAGCGAGCAATCCCTAGGGAAGAGGTCGCCTGCCTTTTCTCGAGCACGCTACCCAAGAATCAGAGTCGACGCCATTTAATGAACCCCAAGATGTCATTAAATATCTAGGTCCTAGGCCCCTAGAGGGTCTACACCCCAAGGGTTTGTAGTATAAATACATGTAATTAAAGCTCATTTAAGGGTTCCAACATTCACATTCAATACAAAGGCTTTATTAGCCAAAAAAGAGGCCTTTGACCCAAACACTCTTGCAATTTATTGCTTTCCAACACTCAAAATATTAAACATAAAAGCACATCATCATCACATTAATGAGGAACATTCCTTTTGTTCTTCATTAATTCTCACCCACTCCCAATCATAAGTAGTTTGATGTCAATCTTAGCCACATTGATGCCTTAATCATCTTTTCATATTTTTGGTATCAACAATATCAAGTTTAATATCCTAAGAGGCTAAATGGGACAACAAGCTAAAATTATATAGAAATACATTGTATACCCAATCAAGCAGCCTGACATCATCACCATTTGCAATGCAAGCAAGATTAAATGGCGTCCGCCCCGTTATAAGCTCAGGAAGCGTAATCCTGTACTACATCAGTTTTCTCCGAAACATTTTCGATGGATAAATACTCAGGATCTATGTGTCCTGAAGTGCCATGCACAGAAGTAGTCACGTGTGTATCTTTTAAATCCGTAAGAATAACCATGCTAAAATCTCCAACAACGACCTCATACTCTTCATCCAAAAATATATGCCCTGCTTTCATGTCACGATGAATGATCCTCCGATCACATTGATCATGCAAATAATATAATTCCCTAGCAGATCCCAGGGCAATGCATTTACGTGTTTTCCAATCAAGTGGTGGTGCATTTTGAGGTCTTTCTGCATTTATAAGCACTCATTTTAGTCATTTAGGATACAACCAACCTTGAACACTTGTAATATTGCTAGTAAACAAAATGTAGATGGATTAGAATGTGAAAAGGAAAAATAGAAAATAATGTCATGTCTTTGATGATATGATGATAATGCCCTATAACTTTTTAATTGTACAAGCATAGTAACATGTCTAATAATAAATTTCTTGATAAAATTGTCCGCACCGGCTGTTCTCAGTTTCTCAACAGGGAGAAGTTGACGTGGTAATTTAAAAATAAGCCATGTCAGACAATAAAATGACAAAAATGTCAAATAAATTGATACAACTAGTTAATGCGAATTTTTACATTTTTAATTTAAAAGGCATTTTTGTATGATTCAAAAGTTATAGAGCATTTTCATAATATCATCAAAGTTATCTGACATTTATTGCCTTCTTTCCATGGTCTTGAAGGAAAAAATCCACATACTTTTCTCAAAGAGTTCCATGTAGTGTGCTCAATAATGAAACCAACCGGGGTTACAGAGGAACAGATCAAGCTAAGGGCATTACCCTTTGCACTAAAGAACAATGCAAAAGACTGGTTGTATTTCCTGCCGTCCGAGTCAATCATTACATGGAGTGAAATGGAGAGTGTCTTTCTCCAACACTATTTTCCAACCACACGAGTAGCAGTGTTACGGAAGGAGATTTCAGGTGCTAAGCAAGGGTCGAGGGAGATATTGCATGAGTATTGGGAGCGTTTCAAACGACTTATAGTTGCTTGCCTACAACATTAGATTAGTGACCAACTGCTTATACAATAATTGTAAGAAGGACTTTCCCTCACTGCTCGGAACATGATTCATGCAGCCAGTGGAGGAGCTTTAATGGGAAAGACAGAGTGCCGCATTAGCGTTGACATTAAAATGAAATGATAAAAATATATAAATAAAATTACTTCTATGGCTGATTGTGAAAATAAAATAAAGTTAATGAAGACAAACAAAAATAGAGTTAGTAAAATAAAGTTAATGGAGAAAAAAAAATTATAGTTAGTCATGAATTAATACATGTATCTAACACCATATCAATATCGAAACAAAGTTTTCTCAACCACTGGCCTACCATATTAATATCGAAACATAGTTTCCTCAACCACTGGGCCAATCTCTCACACTTACACCATTTAATTATTTATTTTAATTATTTTTAAAATTTCAAAAGGGTTAGCCCCAACATGTGTCGCTAGTAATAACTTAATGTCAAGATCGTAGCCCTAATTTTATCACAAATCCCTCTGTCTCTCTCTCTCAATCTTGTTTTTGTTCCGAATCACAGTCATTCTCTTGTCAACATCCAGAATGCGGTTAGGCCCAATGTCGTTAATTTGAGATACACGTATGTGTATGAGGACAGCGATGGCAAAGGAGTTTTTGTCTCAAGGTAGGTAAAAGTTAGTGATATTCTTGATCTGCACAGATAAGCATGTTTCACAACTTGAATCCATGATGATACACATTAACTTTTTTAAATGTATAATTGTGGATCATACACTTGGAAACCTATTATGTGAAGTTTCAAAAGAGTCGGTGAAATCATATTTGTGTAAATAATGGTGCAAGAAAACAACGTTTAGACGTGGACTTATGAGATATGTAATTCCCAATCCATCAGGCTATAAGCAACATACCTTTTATTTGGCTCCCGCGTATAGAAATATCATAAGACATATATATACATATGTTATGGATCAACATTTTCTATGATATTCTCTTACATATTTCAAACTTGAAGATATGTGGATGAATGACAACGGTTTAAAGGTTTTAGGAGTGGGATTTATCGAGGCTGATAAAATTACTAGAAATCAAGATTTTGTGTGGATACTTGCTGTAATTGAGAAAATTGTTGGTCAGAGTCTCGCATCATGTCCACCCCAGTCATTGATTTGGTAGAAACAACTAGAGGATTTGATTGATAGTTAGTTGTTGAACACGAAAAGTTAGTTGTCAATCATTTGGTTATCATCCCCTTAAAAACCATAGGCTCCATAATAAGCATGCAATCAGATTTGCATGACCTCACCGATTTATTTAATACATATAAGTGTTATCGGGAGTCACAAAATCCGAGAATTGGGAGACAAAGTTTGTTGGCCATATAGAAAACTACTATGTCCAACAGTGTTACGAGTATCAAAGGTCGAATCTACAAGTAGCTAACTATCATCAAACTGGGTATGATGGGCTTGTGAAGTATTACATATTACGATTTGCTCGTAACATAGTTGTACACTTGGGGGGTATAAGTGGATTAGGACTGGACAATCTCCAGGTCAATACCATAAAAATGTATTCCACAAGCAGCTTTTGACAACTCAGAGCAGCTTGCATGAGTTGTTGAGAATCTCTAAATTCATGAAGATGGTTTAAAGTGTTATCTTTTATTAATTTTGCTTGCTTTTTTGCTATTAGGCTACTGCTTCATATAAATTATTATAGTTTGATCTTTTTGATGTTGCTTGATTGGTTGGGTGAATTAATGAAAATGGTTTAAAGTGTTATCTTTTATTAATTACGCTTGTTTTTTTGCTATGCGGTTACTGTTTCTTATAAATTATTATGGATTGATTTTTTTGTTGTTAGTTGGGTTTTTGAGGTTGCTAATCAAACTTTTGATACATGGTTTTAGCTCCATCTCTGCATTAGTCTTGTTACTGCTTAGTTTAAAAATTGCTTGAATTGAATAAACACCACAAATATGAATGACTGGAGTTTAGGTATCAAATTTAAAATGAATATTAATTTGGATTTGAAAAACGTGTTTGAAAGCTTTCACTCACTTGCACCATTTAATTATTTTTAAAATTTCAGGAGGGATGGCTCCAACATGTGTCCGTCAATAGTGTCAAGATCTTAACCCTAATTTTATCGCGAATCATCTTCGCCTCTCTCTCTCAATCTTGTTTTGGTTCCGAATCACTTCCGTCCTCTTGTTAATATTAGGCCAACACGTTGTTAACATGAGATACACGTATGTGTATGACTATAACGATGATAAAGGAATTTTGTCTCAAGCAGGTAACAAAGTTAGTGATATTCTTGATCTCCGTAGTAAGCATGTTTTGCAACTTAAATCCGACACAGTGACACACATTAACTTTTTGAAATGTATAATAGTGGATCATACACTTGAAAACCTATTATGTGAAGTTTCAAAAGTGTCGATAAAATCATATTTTGGTAAATGGTGCAAGAAAACAACGATTATACGTGGAATTATGAGAACTATCATTTTTTGTGGAACAACATATTCTAGGATATTCTCTTACAAATTTTAAATTTGAAGATATGTGGATGAATGACGACAAATTAAAGATTCCAGGGCTGGGATTTGTCGAGGCCTAAAAAATTACTAGAAAGTAAGATTTTGAGCGGATACTTGCGGTAATTGAGAAAATGGTTGGTTAGAGTCTCGCATCATGTCCATCCGTAGTCGTTAATTTGGTAGAAATAACTAGAGGATTTGATTGATAGATGGTTGTCGAACACGAAAAGTTAGTTGTCAATCATTTGGTTATCATCCCCTTAAAAACCCATAGGCTTCATAAGGGCATGCAGTCAGGATTTGTACGACTTCACCGACTTATTTAATACATAAGTGTTATTGAGAGTCACAAGTTCCAAGAATTGGGAGATGAAGTTTATTGGCCATATAGAATACTACTATGTTCAATAGTGTTACGAGTATCAAGGGTCGAATCTACAAGTAGCGAACTATCGTCAAACTGAGTATGATGGGCTTGTGAAGCATTCCATGTTATGAATTGCTCATAACATAGCTATACACTTGAGGAGTATAAGTGGATTAGGACTGGAACAACCCCCTGGTCGAGACCCTAATAATGTATTCCACAAGCAGGTTTTGACCACTCAGAGCAGCTTGCAGGAATTGTTGAGACTCTTTGAATTCATGAGTTTTACCTTTTATTAATTTTGTTTGCTTTATTGCTATTAGGCTACTGCTTCATATAAATTATTATGGGTTGATCGTTTTGATGTTGCTTGATTGGTTGGGTGAATTCATGAAGATGGTTTAAAGTGTTACTTTTGATTAATTATGTTTGTTTTTTTGCTATGAGGTTACTGTTTCTAAAAAAAATATTATGGATTGATTTTTTTGTTGTTAGTTGGGTTTTTGAGGTTTCTAATCAAACTATTGATACGTGTTTTTAGCTTCATCTGTGCATGAGTCTTGTTGCTTCTTAGTTTAAAAATTGCTTGAATTGAATAAAGACCACAAATATGAATTACTGGAATTTAGGTATCAAATTTAAAATGAATATTAATTTGGATTTGAAAAACGTGTTTGAAAGCTTTCACTCACTTGCACCATTTAATTATTCATTTTAATTTTTTTTTAAATTTCAGGAGGGATGGCTCCAACATGTGTCCCTCAATAGTGTCAAGATTTTAGCCCTAATTTTATCGTGAATCATCTCCGCCTCTCTCTCTCAATCTTGTTTTGGTTCATAATCACTTCCATCTTGTTGCCAACTGTAGGTCCCTTAGCGGAGTTTTGTGAGGGGCGTAAGTCTAGAGGGAGGGTGAATAGACTTCGAAAACTTTTGTTGGCAGATCAGGTGTGATGGCGGTTAGCTTTGATCGAGTGCAAGTGAATCAGTTTGGATCGATATCTAACTTACTAATGTCAAGGCAGATCGATTCAGATATCTATCGGTTTAATCGATTTGGCGCGGAAGCTAAGTTTTACCGATGTGAAAAACCGGTTTGATAAATCGATTCCAAAGTTAGTCTTTTAACCAGTTGACTAAAGTGCCAAGCTTGATCAGATCAGAAGCTTGGTGCTAGTTGATCTTAACTTAGAATATGTATGCCGCTTTTAATAGTTGTAATGCGATTGTGTAAACATTAATCAAAGCGGTAAAGGCACACAAGATTTATAGTGGTTCGGACAAACCGATCCCACGCCCACTCTTCCCTATCACAAGGGCACCAACTAAACCAATCGGACTTAGATTTTTGTGTTAGTCCAACACAAGACATCGACAGGATATTTAAAGAGTTCTCACTCAACCGATCCGTAAATCGGAACTAGAAACCCTAGTTGTAAAATCTTGCTAAACAACTTAACCTAATTTTGGGTTTGGATAAGATTGTTTTGGTTCCAACTATGAAATCTTTTCTAGTGTTTAAGGTAGCTCATCGCCTAGATGAAAAGATTTCTATGCTAAGAACTTATGGGATGAACACTTAATAAAATAATCTTCTTGTTCGTGTTCTTCGTATGAATCGATTATAGCTTGAGCTTCTTGATCGTTTTGAGGGTTTTTCCGTGTGTTCACTCAAGTGTGATCCCATATTTATAGACCTTGAAATTAAAGAGCCGTTGGAGAGCAATTTGAATTTCAGGCTATATTTGGTAGACTTGCAGGATTTATGTGACGTGCTTCAGGAACGGCATGGCCGAAAGCGTGAATAGTGTTTTTTATAGCCGTTAGAGACAACAAAGACTAAATCCGTAATTGCGGCTCCGATCATACGTGTCTTGTTCTTATTGGTTATGACGCGACTTTTCAAATGTTGTTCTTCCAACTAAGTTTGACATTCTTCTTGATCGATCATCGACGTATGATTAGGTGAAACATCGTTTTTCACTTGGTGGACCGATCGATTTAAAACCGATCATCTACCGATGGAGTCTTCGTGCTAGGTTGATTTAGCTTCAACTAGCGAGGCTCTTTATTTGATGTAGGTCTTCGGTGCGATCTTCCGAAGTCATCCGATCTTCAAGATTCTCGAGTTTGAGCTTCATGACTTCATTTGAGATATCGACTTGATCGATCGATCGATCGATCTTATGTTCTTCTCTTGCATTCGGCCCGTTTGATATCGGCTATTCTTTGGATCTTGGATTCGACCTATACATATTGAGGTTCCCCTCAATATGTGACCTATCTATTACATCGGTTGTTCTATACAATAATTATCAACCGGGTATTCTATAAACGCTAATATAAACATCGATAATTGCCTAATGTCCGATTGGTCCTATTACATGTGTTTTAGAACTTTCATCAAAACTCTAAATTTCCCAACAATTTCCCTTTTTGATGAAACCAAAACACTTGAGAAACCAATCACGAGTTGATAAATATAGAACAAGAAAGAGCACATAATCGAGAAGACAATGAGATTTTGTCTTAGGATCGTAAAAATAAAATTTTTCTCATTAGATTTTGTCGATTACATATTACATCGTAAAAGTTTGAATTTAAAAACCGCTGATCCTGAGAAGTCTTCTGATTCTTCACTCTTTAGGCTTGTATCCTTCTGGCATCTCTCTTTGATCTTGAGGGACGTTGAAAATCTGATAAAGTTTCCATTTGACATCATTGACCTGTTGAGGATCAGTTATACGTGTTTTGCTCAGGATGTCAAAATAGAATCTCTGAAATGCCAGTCTGTCAAATGAGCCATCTGCCTTCTTTGAGTAATCCAACAGATCATACTCTTGGCGAGATATTTTTACATTGATTATTTTGGCCTCATTTTCCAAATACTTCAGAAAATCAGGATATTTGTTTTCCAACCGGTGAGGAATTCAAAGATTCCGAGATTCTTTTGTGGAACAAGATCAAGAAAAAGGCATCCGAAGCCATTCACTTCGATCTTATTCCATTCCTCAAACCTCTCAAAGATGTGCGCAGTTTTTTGAATGATCTCATCAACTCTTCAAGTGGCGGTGAGGTTACGCACAGATTTTCCAGTCTTTCCTTTCTTCGCCCTCGATCTGAATTTCTTCTTTAGATCTTCTGCCTCTGCCATTTTTTCTGCCCTTCTTTCTTCTTCGCTTTTTCGGGCTTCTTGAAAGAATCTTGCTCTTTGGGCCAGTTTATCGGCTTGATTTTGGCTCGGCTTTGAGACTATCTTTGTCTTCGAAAGGATCTTATCTTACAAGTTAGATGTCTGAAGATGAGAAAGAAGAAGACTCAGACAAAGAAGAAGAAGAATAAATGACCTTTCTTGCCTTTGACTTTTCCATCTTTTCAGAAATTTCGTTAGCAAAAAGATCCAGATGGTCTAGTCTTTGTCCATAAGATTCAACTGTCTGGAATCAGTCTTCATTGTTACGATCGTGTGAGTTGGTTTCTCATCTGTCTTCCCTTTTTGGTTTGATCAAAAGAAAAGTGAGGTGGGAGGTCGAGAACCAAAAACGATCGATATCACTCGCTGAGATTCACTTGTGAGATAAACCTTGAGCTTGAGCAATTAGATTTTGAACATTCGAGATCATTTCGTCTTGGCAGCATTCCATGGCGAGAGAGAGTGTAAGAATTAGTTTGTCAAGTTTTTCTTCGTCAATTCTAGCTTTTCAAAGGAGCATCGTAAAAGAAACTTGTTGTTGATCCACCGAATTAGTTTGTCATCAACCCGATTTTATAAGTTCGGCAGACCACGGTGATCGGGGGTTTGGGAGAACCGATCTTGGATTGCCTCAATCGGGAAATAGCCAATTCCCTTTGATGCATTATTTTTTTGAGGCCAATCGCCTCGATCGCCTATCACTCCCTCAACTTCTTCTTTTCGAGGAGATCTTTGAGACATGATCCGATCTCCCGAAGTTGATCAGCCCGGTGATGTGAGATGTAGGAATGTTATCGTCACTTGATCTGTTCAGATTGTTTGTGCCTCCGTTGGTTGGTCATGAACTGGGCAAGACACAGTTCCACTATCACTCCGGCTAAAACTCCCGCGATCCATCATAGGCATATCCCCTTCAGAGCTTCTTGTGATCTCGATTCGTCTTATTCAACCAAACGCGTGGATCGAGCTTTAATTGATTGGCGATTATCGGCTCGGTGGTGATCTACTTGAGCGAATTTCTTCATATCGAAATCAAAATTTGCAAATTCATCAAAGACCTCCCATCCGTTCTATAATCATCATAAAGTCTAAGCTCTTTAACAGGAGATCTTTCCATGTGAGGATCTCCATAACTTCCTCGATCGATAACAGGATGGGCTACCATTTACCGATACATCGCATCAATATCTCATTCAATTTGCATCGACCATTTTCCGGTGATGGTCTTGGATGATCTGGACTCGTGAATTATTTGCTCGGGATCGACATTTTGGTTGATGAGATGTAGAGGGTTCTCGTGGTGCTTGAGTAGGCGGAAGTTGGTCGATTGGCTCGACTGCGCAGAGGTTATTGTATGAAGCAATTACGTCAAACTCTGCGGCGGGTAAGCTTCTGGTTCACAAACCTGATGTAGTTTAAGGTTCGCGGGCAGGTGGAAGAGAAGGAGAAACATGCTCAGTAGCCAGAAGTCTGAGCGGTGAATCAACTCGAGTTTGAGGAGAAGGAGATCGTTCGTCTCTTGCTCATTCCTCAGAATGTTCTGGCGAGCTCTCAACTTGAGAAGCCTGCCTGTCGATTTTTTCACCGATCTTTTGTGCCATATCGGGTGATCCGGACGCTCCTTCGTTATCCGACTCATCTTCCGTAAAGAGAGTCATGGAGCTGTTTTTGCCTTCTTAGGCCTCTTCTCCCGAGCCTTCCACCGGTTTTTCTTTTCTTCTTTTGGGAGCATCTGGTGTAGAGCGAGGCTACCTCCTTGGTTTTCCTTTCTTCACTTTTGGAGGAGTGGGCCGCATATCATCATCAGGTGGCCCATATATAACTGAAGTTGTTGTGAGGAAGGCCTTGTGGGACTTCAGTCCATTCTGGTTCCATTCAAGATTTGGCGGTTTGTCTTTCAAGATAAGCGCAACCTTGTTGAGATTGTCGATCCTCTTTTTCGAATAGACCTGCCTCCATTCATTAACACCAAATTTTTCATGTTCTTGGAGTAGAATGGCCTTCAGGAAGCCATGCCAATTGATGTTCTTGGCTTCATCAATTATTGTAGCCATCTTTATGCGTTTTGATTTGTGGATGTTAGAGCATGGGCTGAATGAAATACCCATGATTGTTTTTACAATATGTCAAACAACAAATCGGTATTTCCTTTTTAGCATCGGTCGACAAAACTCAAGGGTCGATGTTTGTCAGCTTCCCTGAAGAGTTCTTTTCTGATCAGCTCATCTTCATTCTCCCTGTAGTCTTGCAGCGAGATTCTTCCTTTGGGGAAAGGTAAGCAGGCGTGTTATGTCAACATTCGACGATACCGATCTCCTCAGATTAATCAAGAGATCGGTTCATCTCGAGGGTGTCTCAGTATCCACCTTCAAATTCCTTAAGAATTGGGGAGGGCTTCATATTGCATCTTTGGATTGCGTTGAAAGCGACACATAATTTCTCAAGGCCTCCTTTCTTCGTAATTTGTTCCACTTCCATGGATTCGGATCCCGCGAATACCAAATCACTGCATTTAATTTGTCATCGACAATCTTTTGTCGCTAGATAAAGATAGTTGCACATAATCTTTTCCCATACCGTGAGTGGCCATCTACAACAAGATAGACTCGATTAAAATTGTGCATATACATAAAGATATCATGTATAGATTATCGCACCTATTCAAAGCCTAGTAATCGATAAACACATACGGATATCAAGAAAAGATAAGGCATATCGCAGATAACATATATAGACATAATCTATATGATCAAAGGATTTTGAAAAGAAAATCATCAAATAACGTAAATTACCAGATTCAATTTTTAGTAAAAATGAGTTTGAATCGCAGGAAAACACTTGAATCACGAAAAGGTAATTTGAGTTTAGGAGAATAAATCGCAAGTTTTTGAGAATAAGAAAACTCTGGTAGGGTTTTGATGAAACTTATAAGGAGGAGGAGGAAAAACGAGATTGGAAGATCAACCGTTTGAAAAGATTAAACGATCCAGATTAAGCGGTTTTGATCGTATGGTCGGGAAAAGCACGTACGAATACCTTTTGGATTTAAAAGCACATTTTGTAGCAATTAATACAAGTACCCCATGTCCGCATTAAATGTTTTGCAGGGAATACGTCACAAAAGGTAATGAGTACAGTAAGGCAAATAATATCAGATAAAAACAAATAGGTAAGCAATAAACAAGGGAATAGAAAAGCGTATCTGGTTGACTGATATTGTAATCAGTCAATACCACTTGTAGTTGTTGATTCCACTTGTTGATCTTAGTTTTCTGCCTAATCCTTATAATTTCCCAACTGTTCTTTTCAACTGATCCGCTTCACTTTGCGTCTGATTTCCCTTTTCCGATCCTCCTTGATCAGTTGAAGTTCTCCCTTCAACTGATATTTCTATTTTCTTATATATATATATGTTGTGTGGCTTGATTGTTGTTTGTAATTTGTGGATAAATTGTTAGTTTGGAATAGTGATTTTTATGTTTTTTGTTTAGAGATGAATATATGATATGCACATCAAGTGTTTGATGAAATGCATGTGTAGGATTTAAGCATAATTAGGATTGAGATATATTTTTGAGTTGGTTGGTGATTTTTTATGTCAATTTAGAGATGAATATATGATGTACACCAAGTGTTTGATCAAATGCATGTGTAGGATTTAAGCATAATTGGGATTGGGATATATTTTTGAGTTGATTGGTGATTTTTTATATAAATTTAGAGATGCATATAAGATGCACACCAAGTGTTTGATGAAATGCATGTGTTTTAGATAGTTGCTTTAGCTGATTGATGGTATATATATATTAATGTCTTGAGAAGAAATAAAACCTTATGTACTTTAGGATTGTGATATAGCTTTTAATAAGAAAATGATTAGGAAGATACATTAGGATAAAAGTTGAGATCAAGTATGGTTAGGTATATATGCATTAATGTCTTGAGAAACACTTCATATTGTCTTTCCTATAGGCATCTCTTTTTCTATATGGATCGAAAGTGGGTTCGAGCAGATCGATTATCAGATGAGTATAGGAATGGGGTGGAAGAATTTTGTAATCATGCAATTAGACACTGCACCGACCCTCGGTACATTCCATGTCCGTGTTGGAAATGTATGAATGGAAATTCAGTTAGTGGTCGAGAAAGTCTGTTTGACCACTTGATGATTCACGGTATTGATAAAAAATATACAGTTTGGACATATCATGGTGAGAGAAGAGATGGATGTAGCTCAAGCAACCTAGAAACTGACTTTAGGTTTGAAGATACAGTGGATGCAGATATTTTCGATGATGTACCGACTGTTGATACATCGAGTGGGGATGACGATGATCTGCGAGATCACCCTTATATGTCAGAGAAGTTAAGGGATTCTGCTGGATTACCACTGTGGTCCGGGTGTAAGAAGACAACAAAACTGTCAGCTGTGTTGATATTGTTCAACCTAAAAGCAGCTCACCAGTTGTCCGATGAGTGCTTCACAAGTATGCTGGAAATAGTTAGTGGTGTATTGCCTGATGGAAATGTTCTGCCTAATAGAGCATATTATGCTAAACAAATGCTCAAGTCCATCGGGTTAACACATCAGAAAATTCATGTTTGTCCGGGTGATTGTATCTTATTTCGGAAGGAGTATGCAGACCTCGATGAATGTCCCAAGTGTGGGGAGAAGCGATATAAGAAAAATAAATCTCCCGCGAAGGTGTTGTGGTACTTTCTAATAATACCAAGATTCAGGAGAATGTATAGTAGCGCTGTGGAAGCTAGAAATTTAACTTGGCATCATGATGATAGGATCAAAGATGGAATGCTAAGACACCCTGCAGATTCACTCCAGTGGAAGACATTCGATGTCAGGCATCCAGAATTTGGCAACGAGCCACGACACTTGCGTCTTGCAATCTCAACTGATGGAATGAATCCGTTCGGTATCCAAAGTACCAACCATAGTACATGGTCAGTGATTCTATTCGTTTATAACCTTTCACCCGAGTTGTGCATGAAGTGCACTTACATGATGTTGTCTATGTTGATATCAGGACCCTAACAACCTGGTAATGACATAGATGTATATCTGGCTCCTTTGATAGAGGACTTGAAGCTCATGTGGGATGAGGGTGTCGATGTGTATGATGCTTGTAGAAAGGAGAATTTGAAGTTGAAGGTCATGCTGTTTGGAACTATCAATGACTTTCTCGCTTACGGGAATCTATCTGGATATAGTGTGAAGGGGGTCGATGCATGTCCTTGTTGTACCAAGAAGACACATCACATTCACTTGAGTCATTGTAGGAAGACCGTTTATATGGGACATAGGAGGTGGTTGGACCCAACCCATAAGTACAGAATAATGGCCGATGCATTCGATGGCACAATCGAGACATGTGAAGCACCACGTTTATTGTCAGGTTCGGATGTATTGAATGAGATGAAGAATATCGACACACAGACGGAAAGATCTTTGCAAAAGAGTGTCCCCACTAGCATTCGGAAGAAGGAATCAATTTTCTTTCAATTGCCCTATTGGAAAGAGTTGTATGTTAGATTAATTTTATTGATCTAATGCACGTTGAGAAGAACGCGTTTGTGCGACTTGCTCAACACTCTCCTAGTCGATAAGAAGTCCAAGGATGGTTACAATGCAAGAATGGATATGATTGATATGGGAATAAAGAGCGAAATTAAAACACGTGCTAGAGAGAAAGGGTCAATCGTTCTTACCTCTGCCGCACACACCTTGTCCAAGAATGAGAGAAAAGAGTTACTTGGGACGCTAAAGGATGTGAAAGTACCAGAGGGTTATTCATCCAACATACAGAGACTTGTATCAGATGATGGCGTGAGACCGATGAATCAAATCGCATGACTATCATGTCATCATGGAGAGTTTTCTAGCCCATTGCAATCGTTCTATCTTGCTGAAAATGTCGCATAACCATAACAAAGTTATGTTGGTTCTTCAAGGCAATGAGTAGCAAGGTCATAGATCCTAGAAAATTGCTTGGTTTTCAGAGGTAGATTGTAGGGACTCTCTGTGAGCTTGAGATGTATTTCCCTCCATCATTTATTGATATAATGGTTCACCTAACAATTCATTTGGTACACGAGACAAGGATGTGTGGTCCTGCTCTTATGCGATGGATGTATGGTGTAGAGAGATATATGAAAGTGCTCAAAGGATATGTGATGAATAAGTCCAGGCCGGAGGGATGCATTGCGAGAATCTTTATTTAGTAGAAGAAGCTAATTGAGTCTTCGGATCCGAATTTATTCCGAATGTCGATGCATTGGACTTCCGGGTTCCCGGTACACCAATAGGATGGATGGTGAAGGCATTACCGGTGGTCAACCTGTAAGTGTTAGTATGGAGGAACTAACACAGATGCACTTGTGCGTACTTCACAACACGGTCGACGTGCTTCCTTTTATTGACCTGCACATGCTATCACTTGCTGAGAGAAATCATACCAGAGATAGATCATGGATTGATGTTGAGCACAATCGCACGTTTATTGACTAGTTCAATGGTTATGTAGCAAATATGTTGTCATGGGATAAAGAATCAGTGAATGAAAGAGTTAAGTGGTTATCCAGAATGCCTGATAGACATGTGTATTCATACAAGTGTTTTCTTAGCAACGGATACACATTTTATACCAGAGATCATGATGCCACAAGTACTATGCAGAATAGGGGAGTGTCCATTACTGCAACTGCAGTGGATCAATCAAATACTACTTACTTTGGACAGATTGTCAACATTTGAGAACTCGACTATATTGTTCACCGTCAACCAATCTTCGAGTGTAGTTGGTTGAGGATCCCTAACGGGTCCAAGTTGAAAGTTTTGGGTTCGTACGCGTTGATTTGAAGAATGTGGGATACAGAGATGACCCTTACATAATGACCAGTCAAACTCAACAAATTTTCTATGTCCCCGACCCAGTTAATAAGAAATGGTCCATTGTGGTTCTGTCAAACAAATTTAACATTAGTTTTCAGATTAGCGACCATGTCGATGAAGATGTTGACACAATTGATGATCCTTTTCAGAACTTCACTCATTCTGTACCATCTTTTGATGATCCTGCAAATCCACGTCCATACCAGAGAATGATTAGAGATGAGGATGAATATGACAATCCGGATCTTGTTAACATTTATGGTCATGAACGAGAAAAGTCAACTAAAAAACGAAAAAGAAAAATAAGTGCTAAAAAGAAATGTACGACTTTATTGAATGTTGTTTCTTATGTTTTATTAAATGTTGTTTCTTCTGCTTTATTAAATGTTGTTTCTTTTGCTTTATTAAATGTTGTTTCTTCTGCTTTATTAAATGTTATTTCTTCTGGTTTATTGAATATTGTTTGTTTTTTGTTTATTAAATGTTGTTTCTTCTGCTTTACAGGATCATGTCTCGTTTGCCATATCCCGGAGATGATGATGGATATTCTGATGGAGATCATGGCGCATATAATCATGGTGCATATGATCGACAACATCCTGATGACTTGAGAGAGTGTGACACTGATGCTCCCACCACCACTAGCAGCTCCGGGGAGAAGCGCACTCGGGGTATAGTCACGATGTCATCTATTAAGAGAGCTCGTAGCAAGGGGAAAACACTTCAGGTAATTTTATTACAATTGAACAGTTTAAAATCGATAAATATATTGATTGATCGTTGAACCTAATTAAATACTATGTTATTGCAGTTATCGTTCAATGAGTTTGGACAGGCAATAGGAAAAGAGAGTGAGTCGTTGTCCTTCTACATTGGAGCTGCAGTCAGGAGCGTGATCCCTATCGTGCTGCCAACCAAGGACTGGCGTAGCCCCAAACTGACTCCTTTGAAGGAAAGATTATGAGACGAACTTATGGTATATTAATTATATGTTTATTGAAAGTTGTAGTATGATTACTAAATTTACTAAATTGTTATGTTATATGCGTATAGACTACATTCAGAGGTCTTGACCACACAAAGAAGAAGCAAATATTGTCGCAAGCTAGAGTAATGGCCAAGAATTTTCGGGCTTGGCTGAGAAGTAACACACGAGATCCAAAAACTGGTCTTTACTCCGCTAGTCCGCCTCCGGCGTATCAGAATAGCCCTATGGCGGCTCCATACTGGGAGGAGTTTATGAGTAGAGCTATGGAGGATGATTTCCAGTTAAAATTGATCAATGTCATTTCCTCAATTTCTAATGCCCTAAGCTTTTCAGTGTTTATCATATATCTATTATACTGTAGAATCGAAGTAATAAAAATCGCAAGCAAGCCAAGTCGATGGAGGCGCAATATCGTGGATCGAACAAAGGTTATGCACGAATAAGAGAAAATATAGTGAGATCAAAATCATAACTTTTAATTTTTTTTATATATTCACTTTTAATATATCTAATAAAGGGACACGTTCATCACTATCGTAGAAAGAAGAAAGAATAAAAGCTGGAGAGAGTGAACCTATTGTTACCCGTTTCGACGTATTTCAGACTACCAGAAAGAGTCGAGATGGGAATATTCACGATCCCAGTGCACAACGTATCATCGAAGAAGCGGTAATCTATCCATTAATTTATCTTTTAATTACAAACTATTATTTCTAAATAAATAATTAAATAATAATCTTTTGTTTTTATGATTCAGGAGCGTCTATCTCAGACCATGACGCCCGACGACATCCACATTATCAGCCCTGATGATATGTTTGGACGGGCTATAGGTCGCCAGGAACATCCCTGCCGCTTACGGAGTGTCGGATATGGCGTGACGAAGACATCATTACCGATGACACTTGGTCTTCAAGCCATGAATATGGTGGGTATAATAATGGAACAGGTTGCCAAGTTGGCTAAAGATGTGGAACGTTTGAGGTCCGAGAGAAGAACGAGCCACAGAATGTCGTCGAGTGGAGCAAGCTGTGAACATAGTGTCGCTAATGCCATGTTTTCAGCTAACCCTAGGGACGACTTTATTGAGGCACTTCAAAACATCTCTCAGGTATCAGATGTGCATGTCTCACATTTGTTTTAATTAAAGACTAGTGTATTAAAATTTTCTAACTAAATATCTTATTCAAACAGCCACCGACCTTTTGCTACCTTTATTTGGAGGATTCCGATCGGTTGGTGGCGACAGGAACGTTGCACAGCTCCCATGGAATGATTCATGGTCATCCCATCACTCCTGGTTTCGTGAGGGTCACACTCGATGTAGCCGTAGTCGAACAAGAGGATTCAGCGGTGCCAAAACCAATTGATGAAGCTGTCACAGTCGGAACAGTGGTCGGGCACTTCATCGAATGGCCGAGAAACTTGGTCTCTAGCACCATGAGGGTAAAATATATGTTATTAAAGTTCATTATTTTGTTTGTGGTTCTAAACAATATTACAAATTGATTGTAGAATCTGCCGACACCACAAATGCCTCAGAAGAAATCACCACAAAAGGCGAAAGAGAAATCGAGGGGTGTCGTAGACAGTGAGAGGGGGAGAACGAGGGACTCCACTACGCGCATACTTGGTTATCCCATGACTGGAGACTTAGATCACGATGATTATGTACACTCTAGGGTGCACCGGATGGTATCGTCTAATGCTTTCGAGATCGTCACAGTTCCCATGCTTGCTCACTTTCATCAGAATACTTTCCAAGAATTCGTGGGTGAGGAACATGTGCGTGAAGTCTTGAATGACGAGTGGTTGAGTGCAACCACCGTAGCCCTTTACCTCAGGTATGTGTTTACTAATTCTCAATATTCACTTTCTGTATAGTTTAATTTTCTTTTTAAATATTAATTAGCGTATATATGTTGGTTAAAGATATTTGGGTGAGGTATATATCTCCAGAGATATACGAGCAAGTGGAATGTATTCCTTCGTCTCCCCCCAAGTGTCTTGCATAATGGGTGATAGGGTACAAACCATGGATGGATTAGTTAATCATATGCTGAATCAAACTGGGAGCGACCATCACATTTTTTGGCCAATAAATGTGGGGTGAGTGATAAATATTTCGTTAAATTTGTATTCATGTTTATAATATATGCACATATATATGCTAAATTTGTAGTTAATTTTAATATTCTCAATATAATATAGGAACCATTGGGTGTTGGTCGTCATACACATGAATACATTAAGTGTGTATTTTATGGACCCAACTCAGGATGGAGTTTATTCAAATCGCCCTGATCTTGTTTCATATATGGAAACGTAAGTTCATTTTTAATATTCTATATAATGATTTGTTTTACTTTTAAAATTAAAATTATGCATATTTAATCTATTTTTATTTTCTAATTATAATAATAATAGTGTGATGACGATGTATCGGAGTCGCCTTCTGAGTCAAGGTTCAAGATCTAAGTTAAATAAAGTGAACTGGATTAACATTAAGGTAAATTTAATTTAGTAAATTATCAAATTAATAGAAAGAAATCATAATTATAATACGTGATTATAATTGTTAATCAACAGGTTCCTAGGCAACAAAATAATGAACATTGTGGACATTTTGTGTGTTGCTTTATTGAAGATATAATCCGCACTTCTCTAACGAACATTCCTCTCAATGTAAGTCAATTTATCAATTTATTTAAATTATTATTGATTGAATAAAATTTCATACTATATTGATTGATTCGTTGTTTACAGTTTGTCTATGAACGTGAGTCAAGTCTTACTCTAAGAAAAGACTGGAGAAATGGAAAAGCGATTGGATGGGGTACCTTTACAATCGATTCTTATAATTATACGATATTGAGTGATCGTTGTTTGAAATTTTGGTAGCATGTAATTAAATTATATATTTTTGATGATATATATTTCATGTGTTTTGGTGTATTGGACGTATGTTTATGATGTGTATGTTTATTTATTTCATGATATGTATGTTTATTTATTTGATGTTTTGGTATTGGATGTATATGTGGTATAAGTTTTGGTTTATGGTTTTATTATAGGATTTTTTGTTTATGGTTTATGGTATTGGACGTATATATAAGTTTTGGTTTATGGTTTTATTATAGGATTTTTAAAATATAAATTAATAATTAAAAAAAGAAGATATTGGACAATGCGTTTATAAATTTGTCTATCTAACATAATAAAAGAAATTATTAAAAAAAAAAAAAAGAGGCAATGGTTATTAACATTGTCAAGCATCTCCTTTTGCAATCGATTTGAAAAAAAACTGTCCAAGCCCAATCTTTTGGACAACGGTTTTTAATATTTGTCAAACTTGACAATTTTTATTTTGACAGTTGTTACTTGGACAAATTATTATAACCGCTCTCTAAGGGCTATTTTAACAGTTGTCCAAGCCCAAATGTGTATTAGTGAATCCTAGCTAAGTTCTTACTAACTAATAACAACATATCATCCACATATAACAACAAATATGTAATGAAAGTGTTGTATCTGCGAGATATTTAGGGGTGAGAGAGGCCCCTTGAGCTTAGAGAGTTCAACCTCCATATTGAAAGTGATTTTGAGGTCCCCCGAGCTCTGGGTTGTAACTTATCTCCCAAGAGTGGGCTCAAGTCTAGCCCTCGCAAAGCAAGCTCGGTGGTCGGAGGGGACTAGCAACTTGAGCGACTGAAGAAGGTAATCCCACCTCTCAATGAAAGAGTTCTCGCAAGAGGCCTCTTGGCTTTGTCCCAGGGCACACAGAGCCCCGCCGACGATGCATGCACTTATCCAGGTTCCGGGTGGCCACAAGATAGGGGGTGACTTTCCTCAAAAGGGAACCAGGTTCAAGGACTCTCGAAGTTAGTGAACAGCAGTCACCATCGAAAGAGCACGCACTACTCCGAGGGCAGCGGCCACGACTCTGAGACAAATGAACCTCTTGGCCTCCATTTAATAAAGACAAAGAGCATTAATTAGGGCTGCATTTGAGCCCAATCATCTAGGGTTTTGACTAAAGATGCATTAATAGTCTAGAAATTAGGATCTAGAGATCTACTCTCATATTATAACAAGTATAAATACTTGTGGTAATAACTCATTTAAGGGTTCCACATTCTCCACTTATTACAAGGCTCTAAGAAGCTAAAAAGAGGCCATTGGCCCAACTCCTCTTGCAAATTTAATATTTTACCCCCTCATGCATTTAAAACCAATCATCCACAGTTAATGGAGGACATTCTCTTTGCTCCTCATTAATTCATAATCCCCCCAAATCATTAACTTGTTTGATGCCAAACCTAGCCACATAAATATCTTAACATTTGCTCATATTTTTGGTATCAACAGAAAGTATCACCAAGCCTCTCCTAGTAAACACAACTATCATAGGAGCATCTAGTGAATCCAATTGACAACATAAAGCTATCAAATTTTCTGTACCATTGCCTAGGACTTTGTTTCAAACCATATAGAGATTTCTTAAGCAGATATACCTTATTCTCATCCCCATGGGACACAAAACCTCCAGGCTGACTCATGTAAATAGTTTCTTCAAGGTCTCCATGTAAGAATGCAATTTTCACATCTAATTGCTGAAGCTCCAAAAATCCTGAACAACCTTTGCTAACAAGAGCCTGATAGAACAATGTTTCACTACAGGTGAAAAAACTTCATTAAAGTCAACACCCTCTCTTTGTGTGAACCCTCTTGCTACTAATCTGGCCTTGAACATGATCTGGTCAGTAACCACTACTTCAACTTTCCTCTTAAAGATCCATTTACAACTCACCAGCTTCTGATTCTTTGGTTTCTTAACCAGTTCCCATGTACAGTTCTTCTCTAAGGATTGCAACTCTTCTTGCATAGCCAATATCTATTTGCTACTGTCAAAAGTAGTTATTGCCTCTTTATAGTACCTAGGCTTCTGATATTCCAGATCTTCAGCTGTGACTAGAGAATAAGACACCAGATCAGAATGACCAAAACATGGTTCTTCTAACTCTGTCTCTAGTCAGACTATAGTCCCTCAGATTTTCAGTATGATCTGCTTCTTGCTGCTTAATTTCGAATTGTGCACAGACGGAATGGTAGATGATGCCTTGAAACTCCTATCTGAAATGCCCGACAAGGGTGTTCGACTCGATGTTGTCACTTATAACACTATCATTAATGGCTTGTCCGAAGATGGAAGGGTCGATGATGCTCTGCACCTCTTATCTGAAATGTCCGACAATTTTATTCGGCCCAATGTTGTCACGTATTCCACTATTTGTCATGGATTGTGTAAGGGTGGAAGGGTTGATGATGCTCTTCACCTCTTATCTGACATGCCGGACAAGGGTGTTCGACCCAATGTTTTCATGTATAACTCTATCATTCACAGATTGTTCGAATATGGAAGGGTTGATGATGCTCTGCACCTCCTACTTGAAATGTCCAATAATGGTATTCAGCCCAATGTTGTCATGTATACCACTATCATTAATGGCTATGCACAACACGTATTTATTAAAGAGGCATTACAGATATATGACAGTATGCTGAGGAATGGAATTAACCCAGACGTTCTCACGTTTCTTGCAGTGTTATCATCATGTGCACACGTGGGAGCTTTAGAGGAGGCATTGTACCATTTTGGTTCAATGACTAAAGACTTCGGAATCACTCCAGGATTGGACCATTTAGCCTGTTTAGTAACTCTATATGCGAGGAAAGGTGAGACAAAAACAACTTATGATCTTGTGAGGAATTTTCATTGTGCTCCTGACAAAGTAGTGTGGAAATGTCTTTTATCCGGTTGTGTGATGAACAAAGATTTGGATTTGGCAGGCTGCTAAGAAGATTTTAAGTATTGATCCGAATGATGCATCTTCTCATGTTATGCTGTCAAATGTATATGCTAGTTTGAATATGTGGGTGGAAGCTTCTAAGGTCAGAGAATTGATGAAAGAGAAGAAGGTGAAGAAGGAAAGAGGGTGTAGCTGGATTTAGGTGCTCATTGGATTAGTATCAACTGAAGGTCAGCATGATGTGGTTTTTTTTTGTTTTCCTTCAATTATTATTTTTCGTTTTCTTTTAATTATTACTGTTTTATATATTTTTTTCAATACAAGCTTGTTGAAAATTTGTTGGTTTATTTTTTGAGATTTTATATGAAATTTAATATTTACTTCCATTAGACTTTTAAAAATGATTAATTCTTCGATGAGGTGGTATTATGTTATGTGAGATGGATCTAAATGTATCTAATATTTGCAGTTCTACTATCTTGAGAAATGGAAACACGATCATAGTTGCAACATTTTATTCTGAAATACAAAAACTTGACTATTAATTTAAAATAAAAATAAAAATATAGTCCATTGATATTGCTTGCGTTCCGATAGCTGACAAAATATATTTCAAAACAACCTTGTCTTGTCTTTAGATTCATCTGGTCTTCTGACCTCAACTGGTCTTCTGATCTGACTTGACTGACCTGACCTATACATATTGAGTTCCCCCTCAATATGTGACCTATCTTTTACATCAGTTGTTCTATACAATAATTATCAACTGGTCATCTTAGAACTTGTATATAAAACATCAGTCAGCTAACAGGTCTGACTGGTCCTCTTACATGTGTTTTGGAACTTTCATCAAAACTCTAAATTTCCCAACAAGATGTCAATGATGGGGGAGATGAATTTCTTTCTAGGACTCCAAGTCAAGCAATCCAAAGAAGGTATATTCATCAATCAAGCAAAATACACCAGAAATTTGATTGCTAAGTATGGTGTACAGAATTGTAATGCAGTTAGAATTCCTATGAATACTAACTACAAGATGGATCCTGATCCTGCAGGCAAGTCAGTTAATCACACTGATTATAGAGGGATTATTGGATCATTGCTATATCTCCTGACAAGTAGGCTGATATTACTTTTCTTTGTTGGAATATGTGCAAGATACCAAGCTAATCCTAAGGCTAGTCACATGGAAGCTGCCAAAAAGATTCTGAGATATCTTAAAGGCACATCTAGAGGATTGTGGTATCCAGCTGATGATAACCTTGAATTAACTGGTTATTCAGATGCTGATTATGGTTGTTATAGAATTGACAGTAAGTCTACTATAAGAACTTTTCAATTTCTTGGAAGTAAACTAATATCATGATTTTCAAAGAAATAGACCTCAAGAGTTGAAACCAAGATTAAAAATTTGAATACATGGCATGCAGAATTTGTTGTGCCTGATTCTCTGGCTCAGACAACAATGGAGGGATTATAAGGTTGTAGCCAATGAAGTACCTATATTTTGTAATAATAATAGTGCAATTGCTATTACACAAAATCCGGTATTGCACACCAGATGTAAGCATGTTGATATCAGACATCACTTCATCAGAGATCATGTTGAGAAGAAGGATATCAGAATGGAGAAAATTCATACTGATAAACAAAGAGCTGATAATTTGACAAAACCTTTGGCTGAGTCAAGATTTTAGGAACTATCAGTTGAATTAGGTATGTTGGATCCAGGTGAATAACTATTTGAAAAATTGAAGGTTTTCAGATGTATGAAGTGCTTTTTCAGGTTTCACTGAAAAACTCAGGATAAAAATAAGGTTTTCATCACTGAGTCTTGGGAAACTCAGTAACTTTAAGTTCAGAAAAGTACACTGATTGTTTTATCAAGGTCAGAACTCAGTAAGACTGATATTCAAAAATTGGTCTGAAGTAGTTAATGACTCATGCATTGTATTTATTGTCTAAACTGATTGCTCCGAAATCATTGGGTATAAATGATACAACACCTGAGGAAATAAATGGGCGGGACTTTTGAAATACTTAGGTAAGTTAACATCCTGCAGAAACAGTGGTTGAACACTGTACATATTCACTATAATGGATAAAAATGGCAGTTGTTACCCATTCTCTATCCTTTCACTTACCCATTTATAAACTGATTTTTTCTTGAAAATCATGGAACCGTTGATTAACTACTCTTAATCTAATCCAACGGACTAGATTAATTGTTGGGATTTATACATATACCCCTCCTCACTCATTTTGAAGACTTCATCTTCATTATTCATATTCTTCGTCTTCAAAATCACTCCAGAAAAATACCCTGCACCTCAAATCCTTCAAAACTCTAAAATGACTCTCAATCTTTGTCAACCTCGCCGAATACAACAAACCCTACTATGAACATGTTGTGGCATTTTATGGAACAACCAATATATCTTCTTACGAAGAAGAGGCTCTACATATGCTCAGATTGGCAAAACTCACATTTCTCGTCGGAAATTGCCCAGAAGGAGAATACCCCCGAGAGGTAATCGAATTTGTTGCCAATATGCATTTGGATCAAGAAAATTGCATAAGTTCTAAGATTACTGTGTATCAACTGTCGAAAGGGCATAAGGGGATTTATTTCACTCGAGAGCTTTACATAATTCCAAATAACTTAAATGTTATTTATGAGTTATGTAATAAGGGGGAAGATCCTACTTTGTATATGGCTGGCAAAGAACAAGAGTGTATGGATAAGATTTCTATAGATGCTGTCAAGTTTGAGGCAACTCTGAACAAAAAGCACTTACAACCAAAGTACATAGTACTTCTGGATATTGTAAGCAAGTGTTTTATGAGTGGTTCTGGGAGCCATGAACAAATTAGCAAGCCGAAGTTGCGATTGATGGCTGCAATTGAGGATTCACCCTCAAAGGATTTCCACTGGCTGCAATATTTGATCAATGTGGTGAGTGATCAAGTTAAACACATCAAATGGGATGGTGACGTGGTGAGTATCAATGGGAAGATTCAGCATGCTTCAAAAATTGCATTCATTCTGGAAGCATGTATTGAAGAGGAGGACATGTTTGCCAAAAGCAATGAATTTCCCAGAAATCGAATAATGTTCAGGCAAAAATCTCAAAATGGGCAAAGGAAGTTGAAGGAAAAATCAGTTGAAACTCAGGAAGACACAACTCATGAAGAAACTGCTGAAGAGGAAACTGAGGAAGACATACCATCTCCTGCTCATGTTCAAACAAGGAGAACAAGACAAAAGCGTCAGAAGGCTACTGAGTCCAGCTCAGTTGAAGAAAGGCAAGAAAGAGGAAAAATCCTTCTGAAGCTGAAAAGAGAGGCAGGAGAGAAGCTGAAAAAAAAAACTTTGGCACCTCAGAAGAGGAAAAGACTTCAGACAATTGCTGAGAAGGAGGCCGATGAAGCTGAGTCCGAGGAAACTTAGTTTGAGGCTCAGGTGGGAATAAAGTCACCTCTTCAGGTATTGGCTCAGGATGTCAAGAACATTGGAGAACAGGAAGCTGAAAAACAACATGTGTTTTCAGAGGAGATGGAAACATCTCTTGGAACCGACAAAATCTCTTAGGAAATATTCCAAGGAGCTCAGAAAATTCCTGAAGAAATCCAAACTCAAGTTCCACCTGTCCATACCTCAGAGCGAGTCAGAAGCTCAGGAACCGCTGAATCTTGATGTTATCCTGAATTAACCATTCCTGAAAGTCCAACTTTGAAGAAGGGAGAAGCAGAAGAGACTGAATGGCAAAGCAAGGGGGAACGGTTTATGTTAGACAAATATCCTGAACTCGCAACATATCCCGACCTTCAGGATCTTTTCTTCAAACTTAGGACAACTGTCTACATTCTGAACCAATCACTCCCAGAAATGCTGAACATTGCCTCCTTCAGAGGAGAAGAATGGTGGAGTGCTGAGACTGCTGCTCTGACAGAGTTCTCTGGGTTCAGGAAAACAAAACTCCGGATTAAAATTGCTGAGTTTGATGAGCTTGTCAAGAAGAAGTTAGCTGAGAGAAAGTCTGTAGAGGCTGGTGAGCCGAGTTCAAAGGATACCGAAGGTGAAGGAGATCTGCAAGGTGGAGAAGAACAACTGGAGAAGGAAAGTGAAGCTGAAAAGGAGAAGTCAACTGAGCAAGAAAAAACTGCTGAGCCTGAACAGATTGGTGGATCACAACCCATCACTGCTGAAACTGAAAATCCTCAGACTGAAGATAGAATCCTTCAGGTACCTTTGGACACTACTATTACTTATGCCAAAATTACTGAAGTATCTATCTTTAAGTTTGTTGATTGTGGTATGCAGACTGAGGCTCATTTGGAGCAATCTGTACAAGTTCCAGAGATTGATTTAACTCCAATCCTGGATGAGCTGAAGAAAGTTGAGCCAACGATGGCTAAGATGACTCAGATGGAGATAGTATTGGCTGATCAAACTCAAAAGATGGAAAATCTGAGTTCATCTAATGATGTTCTTCAAGTCCAAACTGAACTTTCTAAAAAAAATTGCTGCTCTAGATGTAAAGCTTGATGGAGTTGGGAGAGAGCTCACTGAAAATATGGAAAAGAAGTACCAAGATAGAACTACTTATCTTGAAACTAAACTGACTGAGAAAAGTGAACAGATGATCAAATCAGCTGTTGAGGAAATGAGCACTCTGCTCATGACCAAGATGACAGAAATGATGCATGAGGAACTCTCAGCACAGTTTGCCCCACTTTCTGATGAAGTCTCCGTAGCCAAGAACTATCTGAGAAGATTAGAAGATGAACACGATCACTTGGCTGGTGAAGTAAGGAGCTTAGGGAAAGAACAGTTCTATATAGATGTTGCACTATCTCAGATTCTCCCAAGGTATGATGCCAAAAAGGGGGAAAGGAAATCCCACTCTTCAAAGGGTGAGTTGGATAAGTTGTTGGCACAAACCTTGGAGAAGAAAGATCAAGAAGAAGCAGAAGCAAAGAAAATTCTGGTGGCACTGAGTGAAACTGAGGCTATTGAAAAGCTGAAATTCAAAGAAACTGAAGAACCAGTGTTCACTCAGACTGATGAATAAACTAATCAAGAAGTGGTTGCTGAGAAAATGCTTCAAAGAAGAGCCATTGAGTCAAGCAAAACTGGAGAAGCACATCCTAGACAGGAGAAAAGAAAGGTTGTGGCCTTTATTGAACCTGAGAGAAAGAAGAAGAAGCGACTATCCAAACCAGTTCAGAGGAAGTTGGTTGTTGATTTCTCTGAAACTGAATCTGACGAAACTGAGACTGAGACTGAGGCTGAGAGGGAACCCAGAGTGAAAGCTAGAACTCAGCCTTGAGACTTTGATGTGAAGAAAACCCTGAAGGCTCTTCCAGTTAAAAAGAGAAAAGAATTGCTGCCTCAGTATTATGAGCTGAACTGACCAAGAAAATGCAAGATGAAGAGCAAAAGGGGAGAGGAGTCTTCAGAAAGTTTATTAACAGAAGGAAATGAGCTGTGAAGGTGCAAAAATGGCCACACATTGATCAATGGATGCCCATTCAGATCAATGATGTATGGGAAGAAATTAAAAGGACATTCTGGTTCTACCATGATATTCTCATGGAATGGAAAGGAAGCAGTCCTGATAGTAATGAAGCCTTCCTGGAATATCTACTGACCTTCTACCCCAAATATCTACAAAAATGGATCAATCTTGCAGATGAGCATGATGTCAAGATTATTGCTCTGGGGCCATACACTTTTCCTCCTCCAAGATTTGAAAACGGATTTGTGAATGAAGTTATCATTTCTCAGGAAATTGTTGGATATGCTGCTCAATTGGGATTAACTAGAAACAATCCTGAAATCATTAAAGAAAGAGATGAACTGAAGAAAAGATACTTTGGGATGTTTAATCTTGAAGTTCCTGAAGATGAAATTGAAGAAGATTGAACACTATGTTCAAATACTTTTGTTGTTGATCTCCATCCTACATCAATGAAAATGCTATTATGAGTGTTGATCAACAAGATAATATCTCATTATCTTTTTCTTGAACTGCTTATCATAATTGACCTGATGATGTATTTTCTAGACAAAATTGAAACCTGTAATAGGTAAGGTTTTCATAAAATTGTAATAGATGGTTTTGACATCATCAAAAAGGGGGAAATTGTTGGGAGATGAATTTAATAAAAGATAAAAGATTTTGATTAGATCTCAAAACCCCTGAGTATGACATGTTCAGAATAATATAAGGTAGATTAGAAAACAGGTTTCAGTATACATTAGTTCAGGAAATATCTGCAAAGTGTATAGTCAGTAGATATCTCTGAGTTTATAGAGAAGACACTGAGGGGGAACTCAGTGAGTAAACGAATATACCTGAAGACTCAGAAGACTTCAGATGAACCTGAGTTCGTATCAACCTAAAGACTCAGATCAACCTGAAGACTCAGATCAACCTGAAGACTTAAAAACCTAAAGATTATCTACCTGAGGACAAATAGACTGAGAAAGTCCTATACATTTAAGAGAAATAAATGTTGTCCAAATATTTGACTGCAGACAAAAGGAACTAAAACTAAGTATCTTTTAAGGTTTTCTCATTTAGAGAGGTTGACCTAAAAAAGCCGTTTTGTTTGTCTCTATTCACTGAAGTTAAGAACCAATTAGAGAGAGACAACACTGTACTTTACTGACACATAAAGCGAAGTGGTACTGAATTGTCAGATGTACTGAGTTCCAGACTGCAAAAACTTGGTCATTGGCTGCATTGGTTACTTGTTGCCCAAACCATGCAAGGGAGTGTTCAAACCCTAAAATAGTCGTTCATCACTAACCAAATAAGGAAACCCTTGATGCTATCTCCTCTAACGGATAGTTTTCAAGAGTGACCTTGGTAAGTTGCCTATAAATACCAGTGACCTTAACCATTGCAAGGTTACGGGAAATCAAGCACCATTTGAAGCCCTCGAAAAACCCTAAGATTTCCCAAGTGTTTCACCTTGAAGAGAGCTCATTTACTAAGCCTAAAATCTGTTATAATATCCAAAGCTTAGTAAGAGATATCCTAGCCTTTGAATCTGTTCTTATTGTAAAAGGATATCTCACCTTAGTTGGAAACCAACCAAACCCAAACCTATTGTTAGGAAGTTTGAGTTGGAGAGTGAGAGTTGTAAAGAGTTAGTAAGTTGCAGTTGAGTTCAGCCTGAAAGCTGTAGAGAAGAAGTTAGTAAGCTGTTTGAGACAGTCTGAAAGCTTGTGTGTATTTTAGTTAGTAAGCTGCAGTAGTTCAGCCTGAAAGCTCTTAGAAGAAAGTTAGTAAGCTGCTGAGTTCAGTCTGAAAGTTTGAGGAAGTAGTAGTGAGTTAAGGAATTTCTCTGAGGATAAGAGAGAGTGGAAGTAGGAGCTTTGCCTCTGAACCACTATAATTTACTTTCTGTTTTGCATTATAACTGTTGCATATTTTCACTAAAAGCATACTGAGTTTTCTTATATTCAGTTAGAATCAGTCCACTGAGTTTGCATTGAACTGATCACAGCCTTAACAACTGGTTTTCTAAGTGATAAAGATTTTCAGCAAGATAAAACGAGTATAAAACTTAGGGCCTACACATTCCGCACACTAGATAAGCTAGTATAGATAGTTGTCAAACTGACCTAACTCTTCTGAGTAGTCAGTAAGATAGTTATCTACTCCAAGCTTATTTGGACTCTGATTTTAAAACCTCAGATCAGTTGGGCTAATCTCAAGCTACTGAAAGCTGCACAGTTTCATTGTCTTAATAGACTCTGACTCAGGGTAATTTGTGCTTCTCAGGGCTATTTCTCAGGACAACCTGACCCACTAATTTCAGTTTTTGAAAAGTTTGAAAAATCTTTGAACACGTGTATTCCCCCCGATACACGTGTAAGACTCGTTTACACCGGGACCAACACTCTCATTGTAAGATGAAATTCTTTCATCATCCTTCATCCTTAAGTTTTCAAACTTGATTCCCAACATTCGAAGTTTTGTTCTTCGAACACTTTTAGACCCTTGACAATTGTTGGGAGATGAATTTAATATAAGAGATTTTGATTAGATCCCCAAACCCCTGAGTATGATATGTATCAGGACATCTTGATAGATAGGATTCAAGTTTCTATAGATAGGTTCTCAGGATAATCTGCACCATGTATAGTCAGCAGATTTAGATCAGGATAATTTAGAATGTGAAAACATCACTGAACATTGAAGAATATATTGAGGGGGAACTCAGTATATTCTGAAGACTGAACACCTAGAGATCCTGAAGACCGAAGATCCTGAAGATGTTTTGTACTGAAGTAAAAGATCCTAAACATACTATCTTATGAATAGTGTTATGTTCAAACTTAGTACAAACAAAGAGAATGTTATGCATTTGTAGACTTTAAGGATAGTATCAATTCAGTATAGTTGACCAAAAAGAGTCGTTTATTTATCTCTGATCAAAGGAAGAATTTGACCAATGAGAAGGCGACGTCTCATTGAGGAAATGTCAGGACTGATATCTTCCAGTCTACAGAAGCAAGTGATTGGCTGCATATTACCCAAACCATACAAGGGCGTGTTCAAACCCTAATATAGTCGTTTATCACTAACCAAAAGAGGAAACCTATGAAGTTATCTCCTCCAACGGATAGTTTTGCAAGAGTGAATCTTGAAGAGTTGCCTATAAAAACCGATAGCCTTGCACATATTCAATGTTACGAGAAATCAAGCAATCCACAGAGCTCATGCATATTCAAGTTTGTTTTTGAAGCACTCGAAACCCTACAGATTTCCCAAGTGTTTCACCTTGAAGAGAGCTCACATACTAAGCTTTAGTTTGTTAAGACTCAAAAATTAGTAGAGATATCCTAGCCCTTTGATACTAATCTTATTGTAAAGGATATCTCACCTTAGTTGGAAACCAAGCCAAAACCCAAACCCTAAATGTTAGGTAGTTTGAGTAGTTGTTGTTTGGAAGTTGTGAGAGAGTTGTAAAAGTTAGTAAGCTGCTGTGTTCAGTCTGAAAGCTTGTGAGCAGTAGTTGAATCTGAGTACTAGGACTCAAGAAGTAGTTCCTAGGGATCACATTACCTTAGAGAGGTAATTTGATCAGTATTCCTTGGCACTATAAACTAAGCAGATTCCTAAAGTGTTTAAAGAATTTCCTTGAGGATCAGGGAGAGTGGATGTAGGAGCTTGAGTCTCTGAACCACTATAAGTTTGCTGTGTTATTTGCTTTCTTTATTGCATTTGATTGTTGCATATTTTCACTGAAACATTAAAAAGTTTTCTGAATTCAGTTGGTACCAATCCACTAAACTTGCATTAACCTGATCACAGCCTAAACACTGTTTTCACAAAGGAAAAGGTATTTCAACAAGTTAAAACGAGTATAAACTTAGGGCCTACACTTTCCGCACCTTAGTCAGCTAGTACAGATAGCTATCAAACTTAACAAACTCTTCTGAGTATTCAGTAAGACTATTATCTGTGCCAAGCTACTTAGGATAGTTAGCACTCAGGATTAGTTGAGCTAATCTGAAGGACTGAAAGCTAGCTCAGGGTATTGTCTCAGTAGACTTTGACTCAGGGTAATTTGTGTGTTTCAGAACTAAACTCAGGAAGGCCTGACTCACTGATCAACAAAGGTTTTAAAAGTTGAAAATTACTATACACATGTATTCCCTCCCCCCCTCCATACACGTGTGTGACTCGTACTTGGGACCAACAAGTGGTATCAGAGAAGTGGTTCAACTGACCACTTGCTTTGGTTACCATAATTATGTTTGCTGAAAGACTTTGGTGGTCTTCTGAATAGATCTTGTTGCTGATATCTTACAAGGCTGATCACTGTGCCTTCTAAGAAGTTACCTATATTCTCTGTTGAGAACTAAGACCTATGGAGACTAAGAATGGAGGCACATCTGTACTCTAAATATTAAAGAATGTGGAGAGTTGTGTCTCAAGGAACATTTGAGTATATTGTTGTGAGTCCTAGAACTACTGATGCTGAGAAAGAGGATCCCAGAGATGAATTTACTAAGTCTGATGATCAGCTTACTCCTGAGGACAGAAAGTTGGTTAACTTAGACTATATTGCTAAGGATACTCTATATAGCACTATTGATGATGGTGTTATGGGAATGATTTATCACTGTGAAACTGCCAAAGAAATTTGGGACACACTTGCTATCATGTGTCAAGGCACAGATCATATCAAGGAGAAAAAACTATCTGTTGCCATTGCAAAGTTTGACAGCTTTGAAATGGAATATGGTGAATCTATTGATAAACTGGAAGTTAGATTCACTAGTATCATGAATGATCTAAATGCCCTCGGAAATGGGATATACATGCTGTGGTGATTGAAAATTGTTGGTCCCGGTGAAAAACCCATGAAATGTGGAAAAATCATGTAGTGCATATAAAACAGGGGTGAAGGAATGGTGATTCCAAATTTTTTGTGTTTTAAGCCCATGTGTTGTGTTTTGCTTATAATCGAATGCCTGTGACAAGTAGGAACATAAAGCAATAAAGAACACAACAAAGTATAGTAGTTCGGAGACTCAAGCTCCTACATCCACTCTCCCTGTTCCTAGGGAAATTCCTTCAAACGGGACTTATCACCCTCCACGGGATTGCCTATAAGCTTTCTGACTATCCAAGATAGTTTACTCACTTCTTCTACAATTGAGTTTTCTGGCTGACTACTCTACAGCTTACTTACTCAAACACACACAAGCTTTCTGACTATCCAAGATAGTTTACTCACTTCTTCTCTAGAGCTTTCTAACAATAGGGTTTGGGTTTGGTTGGTGTCTCCAACTAGGTTGAGATTTTCCCTTACATTTGTTTAGCCTCAATGCTAAGGTTGGGAAAATCTCTCTAAGCTTAGGATATATCTTGGGTTGCTTAGATTGGGTTTAAGAACACTCTTGAATATATTTGTATATCTACAGACATGTGTTCTATGGTGGGAATGCTTGAGTATATGGCTCTTAGCTCTATAGCATTTTTCCACATTCTCCACCTTTAATTTGATGGAAGATCTTGTATTTATAGTGTGGATTTGAATGTTACCTTTGGAGAGAATCACATTCAAATCCATACTATTCTATGAAGTTCTTGACTTTTTCATTTGGTTGTCTTCCTCTCATTGGTCCACGCCAATTTGAATCTAACGGCTATATTCTTGAGATTCTTTGAGTCTTGGGATCCGCCGAGTCTTGATTCTTGATTAATGGACTTAACTTAAACGGACCTTGTCGTCCGGGCATCTTGGCTTTTCAGGCTAAGCGAGTTGACTCTTACGACTTTAGACATCCCGACCCTCGGTTACTTTTACTCTCTTGACCCTCGAGTCCTTGACTCGAGCTATCGATTTCTTCTTGATCGATCGATCAGCATTTCGTCGGATCGGACATCTTCAGTCAACATATCGGGATAGTATCGGTCATTACATCGGGTTAGCATATCGGTTATCTTATCGATCTCGATCCGTCGATCTTGATCGGTCTCATCTTTCATCTTCGATCGCAACCTTCTCTTACGATCTGCGGTGATTTCTTTACGATCGGCTTAAACATGCTCTTTTGATCGCCGGATCACAAATACATTCTCGATCATCGATCGTCGTTGCGGTCATCGATTTTACGATCGGTGGCTTGGAATTTTATTTTCTTACGATTTTGCACTGCTCATCGAGTTAACTCCGAACTCATCCTACTCATCGATCTTGATCGGTCTAAAAACCGCGACCTAAATCGATCTTGATCATCTTCGACTGATTTCGTGAGTTCCCCCTCAACTTGTTCTCTCGTTCCCCCTCAACTTGTTATCTATAAATTAGCTTGAATAACACAAGTTGATAATGTTTTGGCATAATTCATCAAAACTAAAATATCCCAACAAAACACCAAAGATATTGCATCTATGTCATATCAACAAGTTTTCTCTGAATTGAAAGCTTATGTGTTTGTGATTGATAAGAAAACTAAGAAATCTGATAGTAAAGAGAAAATATGTAAAGCTAAAGAGCCTAAATACCCACCTGCCAAAAATCAGGATGAAAGAGATGTTGGGGTTATACGTGAAAGTATGCTTTTACTTTGTATAACCTACGTATTAAACACTTATTTACTGAAATAAATTGTTTATCACTATTGCTTTAAATATGATTGAATGTTATATATATTTATTGCAAATCGTTCATAGAATAACACATGTTACATTGTAGTTAACGTGGTGATACCAGATCACAGAAGATCACGTTAACAGTCCCTTGTAAACAAGTGCGTGTTTCACAACTTAGATAGATCTGAACAATCTATTGGTAGAAGTTGTTGTGTAAGGATTAGATTGGCTTGTCTTGACCGAGAGATTACACTAGTACATTTGATGCGCTGAAGCGGACCTACAGAGAGGATAAACTCATTCGCACTGACTTAAGGGATGAAGAGTAGACCTCAGTGGTTGTTGATTTCTTAATCTCTGTCACTTAATAAGGACTGTGTGCAATTAGTAATTATTGCTTTGACTTATAATGGGAAGAGAATCACTACGTCTTCGATACCCTATATCTTGGGCAATAATATTAATTACATGAAGGTTGCTAAATTAATACAGAGAATCTTTTGCTTGGAGAGTCTTGCATGATAAATCCCCTTGGTGGGCTCAGAACCTTTATCATACCAAATCTTACAAGTGGAATTAATTTTCCGGTATGGATAATAATGTTGAGTTGTCCTTACTCCAAGGATAAAGATATTAATTAATATAAAACTTTTCAGTGGCTTAATTAATTAATGGACAAAATAATCTCAAGCACGGGAAATAATAATAGGAAGCCATATTACCGTAATATGGGTTGAGATAGATAGTGCAATATTAATTATATAGTGGAATTAGTTAATATGAATGGGCTGAATTATATTGTGGCTCAATATTGGAGTTTAGAAGCCCATTGAGAGGTCCATCTTAATTCTCCTAGAGGCCCCTCAAGTAGCCCAATTAAAGTCCATTAAATGAAAAGGTGTTTAAAATAAATTAAATATTTTGTTGCATATTTTTCCTTAAATTTCGAAAATATTAAAGAAAAAGAAGGAGAATGATTTTCTTGAAAATATTTTATGGAAAGGAGATAAGTATTCTTGGAATACAAGATTATCCCAAAAATTCAAGAAATCTCCCACTTAATTTCTTTAGTAGTGTTTTTCGAAAATTAGAGAAATAAAAAGGAAGAAACGATTTTCTTGGAAAGATTTTATGGAGAAAGATTTGTATTCTTGGAATACAAGAATATCTCATAAATTCAAGAAAGATCCAATCTTGCAAATCTCTTTGTTATTTTCGAAAATAAGGGCTAAATAAGGGTGTGAGATTTTTGTGGATAAATACACATGGAAAGAAGAATATATGAGATATATTCAAGATTTCTTGGAGATCAAGAAAAGATCTTTCCTAACTCTAATTGGACCCTAATTTTTGTCCCCCCTCCCCCCTCTATTTGGATGAATTTTTCATCCCCAACACAATTCCATAAGTTGGAAAAATTAGAAATCCACAAAGGTGGTGCAACAAATTATTTATTTTTCCTTTGTTTTATAATTGTTCATTAGAGAACCATGCACCAAGGTTGTTGATCAAGGACTTGGGAATACTTGAGAAGGAATTTTGGTTGGTAGCCAAATACCTGATTCTGCCTGTCTCAGATTGTCTCTCCAATGGGTATGTTTACATAAACTCTTAGAAATTCCGCATGCTATGATCTTTTACGTAAATTATTGTTTGCATGTTGTTGTTGGATTGATTATTATATGAATTCATGTAGGTTAATTCATGCTAGTAATAATCGGTAATTTAAATTTATGTTTATGAGGTCATCCCGGTAGATCCTGACATAATGTATCCCAACAACTGGTATCAGAGCCCTGGTTCGGGCTCTGATCTTTTAAACTGTAATTTAAATTATTGTTCATTAAAATTGAAATTGGATAGTAGAACTGTTAGATCTGTTTTGCAGTTATCCAATTGTCATGGTATTTTAATGTGCTTATTTACATGCAAATAATTTATTATGTTTTAATTCGATTCATTCGAATTCGTTTTGCCTCGTGAGAAAATCCACAAGTTGATTAGGATTTGTTTGATTTGATCAATGTAATAGACTAGTCTAGTTCTAGGTTTACTTATTTTTTTGTAAATAAATTTTAATCGGATTGGGAACGAAGGCCAAGACGGGGAATTAAAGATGGACGACAGAGTGCTCGGACGTACACAAGCCAAAGCACGAAGTGCTAGGCGATCGCACACGGGGCAGGTCGGATCCGCTTGATGCACGCAGGCCCAAGCCTAGGCGTGACCGAGCACCGAGCGAGTGTGGGTGCAGGGCAGCTGGGCAGCAATAGGGCGGACGCGCACGATGCCGAGCACTGGCAAGAAGCGGGCGTGTGCTTAGGCGCATGCGGACACGCGTTCTGGGCCGAGAGCTCCCCGTTACCAGACGTCGTCCTAACCCAAGATGGAGGATAATTTTTTGTTGCAATTTCAGTGGGAGCTTTTCGAGACGAATGATGAAGGCCAACAAAGAGACGATTTCTCAAGATCGAGACTTGAAATTTAAACCATGACAGTTAGATATATGTCCCCAACTTGATTTATTTTGTCTTGATACTTGTTTTAATTTCATGCATTATTATTTGTTAATGTGTTTGCATGATGTTTGAATTGTCAAAAAGAAAATCTCACTTTCGAAAATTACTAAGTATGTTTTATTTAATTGGCAATTTTATTCCGGATAATAAAATTACGTCAATTGTGACCTCCATGATTTATTTATTTGTGATTTTTTTTGGAGAAATTTCCCCCTCGGAACGGCCAAAAGATAGATTTCACGTGAATAAATTCCCAAAAGGATGATTGGGATGAACCTCCCCTCGAGGCTCGTTCAAAACAAAATAATAATTTTGTATGTAATCATGGTTATTACTTAGGTATAAAATTGATATGCATATGCTTCCTCGAAGTCCCTGTCAATTTTGTATTGTTCAAGTGGGAGCCGACTATTAATTGTGAATTAAAGGTTTGTAACTGTTCTTGTTTGTAACCTGCTTGAATGTGTTTAAATAGATAGTTCACCCCCACGTGACCTATTTAAACTGTTTTGAGATGTCGGATGATGCATATTCATATTTTTTTGAGATTTTTATATGAATGATGTGATCAAAATTATGTGATAATTTTGTGCTTAAACAATTGTTATTTATTTCAGTTCAGCATGTCGCAACCTTTTAATCCACTGAAATATATTCTCAAAGAACATCAACTTTGAAAACTATGTTATTTGGAAACGTAATATGAAAGTTGTCCACACTGTACAAGAACACTATTGGGTTCTTAACGTACCCAAGCCTGACAAGCCTACCGAAGGATCAACTAATGCAGAGAGATCGTTGTATGATGTCTGGGAGCGTGCCAACGAGTCTATGAGATGTATAATCTTGACTTCCTTGTCTGAGGATTTGAGATACATTCATGAAGGTGTTGAGTCTGCTGCGAAAAATCATGCAGAGTCTTGAGGAAATATTTTTAACAGAAAACCGCATGATCAATCAGTTTAAATGCGATGGCGTGGCAAGGCTGAAAATGACGGAGGGAACACCCGTGAGGGATCATGTTCTCAATGTCAAGCGCCATTTTAACAAGCTTACTTATCTTGGTACTAAGTATTGTAATGGGGATATAAAATCGATTTCTTGTTCCTAACTCTTCCAAAATGTTTCGATGAGTTTTACTATAGTTTTGTGATGAGCGATCACATGTTCACTATGGACACTCTACAAGAAGTTTTGGAGACGATAGAGAAACATTTGGGACAAGAGGATGAAGCATTGGTGACTAAAAATCTTCTCTCAAAATCTAGGCCAATGGAAGGCAGAATAGATGAGGAGGTAAAGAGTCAAGACCAAAGCAACCCCACTACTAAGAAAAGTAAAAGAAAGACAGTCAAATGGATGGGTGTCAAGAGGAATCCAAAGGGGAAGTGCTTCAACTGTGGTGAGAAAGGACACTGGAGGGATGCCTGTTCCAAGCCCAAGCGGGCCGGAAAGAAAGGTAATTCTCACGCACTTGTTGTTGAAACTTGTTTAGCGGCGTATGCTTCCCATTCGTGGGTAGTTGATACGGGATCCACTGATCATGTTTGTTTCACGTTACAGGGGTTCAAGTTAACCCGATAACTTAGTGGAAGTGAGATCCTCATCACACTGGGCGATGCTACAAGAGTAGCAGCTGAAGCAGTGGGAGAAGTGCACCAATCTTTTGAAGACAGAGTTTTAATTTTGAGAGACGTTCTATATGTTCCTGTTTTTTGGAAAAACCTTATTTCAGTTTCTAAACTATTTTCTGATGGATATTATGTTCGTTTTAACATACAAGTTACTGTTTTTCGTAACGATGTGTTTATCTTTCATGGAACTTTACGGAACAATCTCTATACTTGTTGGTCCCGGTGTAAACGAGTCTCACACATGTATGGGGGGAAAATACAAGTGTATAGTGAATTTTTAACTTTTAAAAGTTTTGCTAATCCGTGAGTCAGGTTTTCCTGAGTTTAGTCCTGAAAAGCACAAATCATCCTGAGTGAAAGTCCACTGAGACAGTCACCCTGAGTTAGCTTTCAGTCCTTCAGATTAGCTCAACTGATCCTGAGTGCGAAAGTGCCCTGAGAAGATTTGCACAGATAACTATCTTACTGAATACTCAGGTGAGTTGTTTAGTTTGATAACTATCTACACTAGCTTTTCTAGGGTGCAGAAAGTGTATATACTTGTTTTACTTTGCTGAAAATACCTTTTCCTTATAAAAACAGTGGTTAAGGCTATGACCACTTTAATGCAAGTTCAGCGGATTGATTCCAACTGAATATCAGAAAACTCAGTATGCTTTCGGTGAAATATGCACCAAGTAAATATGCAGTACAAAAAGCAAATAACACAGCAAATTATAGTGTTTTAGAGGCTCAAGCTCCTACATCCACTCACTCTGATCATTCAGAGAAACTCCTTAACTCACTACTACTACTACTCAAGCTTTCAGACTGAACTCCTGCAGCTTACTAACTCAACTCACACAAGTTTTCAGACTGTCTCAAATAGCTTACTAACTTCTTCTCTAGAGCTTTCAGGCTGAACTCAACTGCAGCTTACTAACTTGTTGGTCCCGTTGCTAACGAGTCTCACACGTGTAGGGGGGGGGAATACACGTGTTCAGTGATTTTTAAAACTTTTCTTTCACTGAGGTCAGATGGGTCAGGTTATCCTGATGATTTTGCCCTGAGAAGCACAGATTGCCCTGAGTCAAAGTCTACTGAGACAATGATCCTGAGCTGCTTTCAGAAGCTTCAGATTAGCCCAACTGAGCCTGAGTTTATCAGAGATCCTGAGGCGCTTGGATCAGATAATTATCTTACTGAACCCTCAGTAGAGTTAGTTCAGTTTGGTAACTATCTGTTCTAGCTACTCAAGTGTGCGGAATGGTTGGCCCTAAGTTTATACTCGTTTTAGCTTTGCTGAAAATCTTCCCTTCAATAAAACAGTGATTAAGGCTGTGATCAATTTGATGCAAGTTCAGTGGATTGGTTCCAACTGAATATCAGTGAACTATGCTTTCAGTGAAAAACATGCAACAGATAATAATGCAGTACAGAAAGCAAAACAACACAGCAATTATAGTGGTTCAGAGACTCAAGCTCCTACGTCCACTCTCTCTGACCTTCAGAGAAATTCCTTAACCACTTCCTAAAGCTTTCTGGCTAACTCACTGTAGCTTACTCACTTTTCTACCTTGAGTTTTCTGGCTGACTCACTGCAGCTTACTAACTCAAACACACACAAGTGTTCAGACTACCACAAGTAGCTTACTAACTTCTTCTCTAGAGTTTTCTGGCTAACTCACTGTAGCTTACTAACTCTTTACAACTCCAACTCACCAACAAAACACACACAAACTACCTTAACAAAGGGTTTGGGTTTTGGGTTGGTTTCCAACTAGGGTGAGATATCCTTTACAATAAGAACTAATGCAAAGGCTAGGATATCTCTTCTAAGCTTTGGATATATCTATCACTCTAGGCTTAGAATAGTGAACTCTCTCCAATGTGAAACATTTGGGAAATTCTAAGGTTTTTCAAGTGCTTCAATTTGCAATAATACGAATGAGCTCTTGAGTTTCTTTGAAATTTCCTGTCACCTCTCAATGTAAAGGGTCACTGGTATTTATAGGCAACTTCACCAAGGTCACTCTTTGAAAACTATCCGTTGAAAGATATAACTTTATGAGTTTCCTCTTCTGGTGTTTGATGAACGACTATATTTAAGGTTTGAACACTCCCTTGCATGTTTTAGGAAATATGCAGTCATGTAGCCAATCACCAATTTTTGCAGGAACTTAGTACTACTGACATGATTCAGGGTCCTGTCGCTTTCAGTGTCAGTAAAGTACAGTGTTGTCTTCCTCTGATTGGTTCTTGTCTTTAGTGAATGTAGACAAACAAAACAGCTCTTTTTGGTCAATCTCTCTGAATGAGACAACCTTAAACAACACTTAGACTTAGTTCTTTTTGTCTACATATGAATGTTTTGGGCAATATCTACTTTTCTGAATATTTGTGTTTTTCTCAGTTTTTGTAGTCTTCAGATAGATTATATTCAGTGCCTCTGAACATTCAAGTTATACTGAGTATTCAATATCTTACTGAGTCTTCAGTAACTACTAGGTCTTCAGTATCTTCTGAGTCTTCAGTGTCTTCAGTGACATACTGAGTCTTCAGTGTCTTCAGTGACATACTGAGTCTTCGGTGTCTTCAGCAACTTACTGAGTCTTCAGTGTCTTCAAAATCTAACCTGATCTATATCTGCTGACTATACATGGTGCAGATAACTTCCTGAACAATCTATACTGAAACCTGACTCAGTCTATCAAGATTATCCTGAACATGTCATACTCAGGGTTTTTGGGATCTAATCAAAACTTCTTTATTAAATTCATCTCCCAACACAACTCTTTACAACTCTCACAATCTCCAACAATTACACACAAACTACCTAACAAAAGGGTTTTGGTTTGGTTGGTTTCCTTTTTACAATAAGAACTGATGCAAAAGGCTAGGATATCTCTTATTAAGCTTTGGATACTTAACAGATTCTAGGTTTAGTAAATGAGCTCTCTTCAAAGATGAAACACTTGGAAAATTCTAAGGGTTTCGAGTGCTTCACAATAATACTTGAATATGTATGAGCTCTGGAGTTGCTTGATTTCTCGTAACCTTGAATGAGTGCAAGGCCTTTGGTATTTATAGACAACTCTCAAAGAGTCGCTCTTGAAAAAACTATCCGTTGGAGGAGATAGCTTCAAAGATTTTCTATTTTGGTTAGTGATAAACGGCTACATTAGAGTTTTAAACGTGCCCTTGCATGGTTTGGGTAATAAGTAGCCAAACAACCAATTATTTTCTTCTGTAGACTGGAAGATATCAGTCCTGACATTTCCTCATTGACATGTCGTTTTTAGTGTCAGTAGAATACGCTGTTGTCGCCTCCTCATTGGTCTAAATCTTCCTTTGATCAGAGACAAACAAACGACTCTTTTTGGTCAACTCCGCTGAACTTAAATATTCCTTAAAGCCTATAAATACATAACATTATCTTTGTTTATACTAAGTTTGAACATAACACTATTTATGAAATAGTCGTTCAGGATCTTATACTTCAGCACAAACAATCTTCAGGATCTTCGGTCTTCAGACTCTTCTAAGTCTTCAGGACTTTACTAACCTATCCTAATCTAAATCTGCTGACTATACATGATGCAGATCTTTATTTGAAACCTGAGTCCTATTCTACCAAGATGTTCTGATACATGTCATACTCAGGGGTTTTGGGATTTAATCGAAATCTCTTATATTAAATTCATCTCCCAACAATTTCCTCATTTTTTATAATGCCAAAACCATCTTGTTACAAGATCACTTAAAGATAAAGAACCTATCATCTATTCACATTTCAATTCCTAGAGCTAGTAAGAACATGTTTATAGAAATAATAAACATCAGTAAGATAACGAGATATTATCTTTTCAGAGCAAAAATCAGTAGAGTTTCATTAATGTAGAAGTGAAATTACAGGATACATGATTTATCCTACTGTACTTGAACATAAAAAAATTTCACCATCATTCATCTTCAAAATCAATCTCATCCAGAGGAGGTGCTAGATTGAACATCCCATAGTACCTTGCCTTCAAGGCATCCCTCTTCTGAATGGTTTCTGCATCATTTCCAATCAGTCCCAAAAACTCAGCCTAATTTATGAACTCACTGAAGATAACATCATGTTTGATCAATCCATTATCAAACTTAGGTGGATGATACTTGTACTGAACAGGTGCCTTTAACTGATAGCCCAGAGTGTCAAACTAGTTGAACCACTTTTGACAAATGTCTGTGTAATACCTCAGGATATATGCAATGAACGCATCATCCCTGTCAGCAATAGAGTAAGGCCAACTCTAAAGTACAACATAGTTGAACACAAACTCTCTCTTGGCTTGCTCCCATATGTCATTCATCTCTATCGGCATCCATTTGTTTAAGTGTGGCCATTGCCTCTTCCTTAGCTTTGTACCTCTTCTCCTCAGTACAAATCTCTGAAATCCTCCCTTGACCCTCTTGGCCTCCTCCCTCTGCTTTCTGGTCATCTCTGATCATGACACATAAATAGTTGTCTTCCTCTTCTTCTCAGCCTCAATCATCTTGATGGAGTTGTGCCAATCCCAATTCAGCCTCTTTGTTGACACATCATACTCACCAAACCCTTCTCTAAATTGCTCATCTGTTTCAGAGTCTTCATTCAGGAGTTTCTTTTTCATCAGTGAACTCAACTGAGAGCTGTCTTTTTGTGGGTTTCTTACTAACTTCGGCTGGTTTGGCACTTGAAGATTTTGTTTGTCTCTGAATGGACTTCTCTATAAATGCAACAACTTTCTTCTCAATAGGCTTCTTCTGAGGCATCATGATTCCATGAGCTTTACCTCTCTTACTGGATTCCAGTTCCCTCTGCCTCTTTGCACGCTCTTCAATAATCTCCATTGCTGCTTCAGGATGGATCATGATTTCTGGTTCTTTTCTCTTTTCACCTCTGTGGACCACGGTTGGAAACTCCTCTCTCTGTTTCTCCAAGGGTGGCAAAGCTGTGAGCTTGTCATAACTTTCCCCTGTTTTGGCATCATAATTAACAATCAACTCAGATAGCGTCCTGTCAATATGCAGTTGTTCCCTTCTAATTGATCACACTTCAGCGGCTACCAAGAAGTGTTCATCCTAAATCTATTTCAGCACATTCAGCCCCGTGCTGGTGTCTTCAGAAGGACCACCATAGGTTGCACGCATCTTCTCCATGAGTGAAGTACTCATCTCCTCAACAGCATTTTTAATCAACTCATCTGTCCTGGCCTTCATCTTTTCCTCCAAGGCTTTCGACCTTAACTCAAACTTCTTCTCCATCTCCTCCAACACATCCTTAGATACTTCACCAACTCTAGTATCTAATTCAGTAAACTTAGTGCCAATAGCAGTGGTAACCGAGTTTACCTGATCAGATGTGACCATTGAAGAACTGATCTATTTGAGAGTCTCCCCCTGCACATTATGTGCCTCAGCAAGCTTTGAAATGTCCTCAATCAATGGCTCAAACTTGGAGATTTTGTCCAAAACAGGTGTGAAGTCAACTTTAGGTATGTCATCAGTCTGTACACCTATATATGTCAGTTCAGTAATTGTGACTTCAGGTTCCTTCTGACTTTGACTACCCTAACCAAGAGTCACCATGTGAAGTGGTAGGATGTCCTGAGTCTGTTCCCCTTGAGTGCCAACATCAACATTTGGTTCAGCACTCTTCTGTCCTCCCTCAAGAATATCTTCAACATCATTGTCCTAAGTAGGTTCAGGCTCTTTATCATCTTTGTCTTTCCTACTTGCTTCAGCAACAGGCTCTGAAGCAGGTTTCCTCTCAGCCAACTTCTTTTTCACCAAGGCATCAAACTACGGGTGTTTGATCCTCAATCTCCTCTTACCCAAGCCTAAAAAGGCATCCATCTCAGCAACCTCCGCGGCCCAAAATTCCTCTTCTCTGAAATCGCCAATTTTTATCATTGCCGGAAATGATTGATTGACAATCAGGATTGTTGTCTTCAGCCTGATAAACATATCCTGAAGATCAGAGAACTCTGAGAGTTTAGGATATGTATCCATAATGTAACAGGCATCTTTCTGCTTCCACTCTCTTTCTTCAGCTTCACCTTTCCTGAGTTCAGGAACAAATGGTTCTTGTAGACTATGTGGTAGGTTTGTAGTCATACAGAAGATCACATTGTCAAGTTCCTTATAAGATATAACCAGTATTCACAATTGAGATAGTTCTGGACAAAACTATTGGTTTAAGTTGTACTATAAACTTGTTGGTGGCTTGTCTTGGCCATTAGTTTATACTAGTGCGCTATGTCGTATTGAATGGGTCACAAATAAGACATGTTCTTCTATTCTGACTGTTATGAAGAACTAGAGGTCTTGGTGATTTTTGTAATTCTCAACCCTAAGTGTGGTATTTAGATAAGTGGGGTGCTTGTTCACTGCTTTGATTTACTATAGGTGAGAATCTTGGTAGATCTCTCATACTTCGTATTTTGGGTAGTGACATCTCCCGCATGATATCTATTTATTGTCATTGGGGCACCGTGTCCTGAACATCCAAGATGATGACGTCCCCTTGAGGAAACTCATAAAGGATTGTTGTATTAAACCCTGCAGGTGGATTTAATCCGCACGACAACAAGGTTGAGTGGTACTACTCAAGGAATGATAGATATTAATTAATTAAAGCAGTCGGAAGCTTTAATAATTATTGGACTTGCGATATCTTTAACACGGGGAATTATAAAATCTAATAGAAGCCCTGATTCGGTTCGGGGTAGGACGGGAGTGCAACATTAATTTTCTAGTGGGATGAATTAATGTTCTCGGGCCAAATTAATGTTCTGGGCTGAACATAAGAGTATTTGGGTCCGGAAGAAGCCCAAACCCTATACCTTCTAATGGATCCCTAGTCTGGCCCATGAAACCTGAGGAGTATAAATAAAGGGGCTTGGTTTCATCTATAACCCTAGTGCACTAAACTAAAAACGTAGCAGCTAGGAAAAACTAAGGTTTAGGAGATGAAATAGCAGGCGCCTTCTCCACGTTCGATAGATCGCTGTCCACTCGATGTTCGAACGAGGTTGGGAGATAGACTAGAAGATCTGCAGTGGAATCAACACATCGATCTTCAAGGGTAACAAATCTAAACCTTGCTTTAGATGCATGATTAGGTTTTATATTTGTTCTGTACATTTGGCATCCAATCAACGATCCTGGTGATGGACCGCCCTCACCGATCAATTGGTATCAGGGCCTGGATTCGTGGATTATTTACTATGCCTGAAACATTTTCGTTTGTAGATATCCTTTCTATTTTCATCGTGTTTGAATTTGTTTCTCTCGCAATCTGAGTTTTATGTTTTTTTTTTTCCCACCAGATAAGAAGTATGGGTAGATATAGGCATTTTTCATAGATCACTATAATAGAGTGCCTATTATTGTTGTAATTTGATCGCGATGGAGGTTGGAGGATAATATGGAAAATGGACGATTAGGGTTAGGGTTATGGCCATTGGTCGGTTAAAACCGTTTTGGCCATAACTTTTGACTCGGTTGTCCGTTTTCCTATTATAACTATGTTTCGGAAACTTCTTGAGGTCCTCTACAGATTTCACTACTACGCTACGACTGCCTGTAGCAAGAGCTACTTCAATTTCCTTGATGAATTTTTCTGCCAGTTTAAGTCGGTGGACGTGAAATCGAGCCTTTTGCCTTCCGTGAGAGGCCGATGCGAGGCATCCGTACGCGCCCTTCATTTATCATTGTAATAGATTAGAATAGGTAGTTTTTGATAGTTTTAAAAGGGGTTGCAATAAATGTGCATTTATTTATGCTTTTACTTATCGCTTCTTGCTTTGTTGTGGCATGCTTATGTTTTTTTTATATGCTATGCCTGACTGTAAATAACCTTGATGTTACAAATGACTGAGTGATATAGATGTGAATTTTAGTTAATTCATTGGCCTCCACAATTGGTCTTTGAGTAAGGTGTTTGTTGCTCGTGGGACCTTGGAGTCTCCCTGTTGGACCCGAAAATTTTGGGGAAAACCTATGCTTGCGGAAGAAACGTGTGATGCATATAAAACAGGGGTGAGGGCAGAGTGACTCCTAATTTTTTTGCTTTTAAGAACGATGTGTGTTGTTTTGTTGATAATCAAATGCATATAGCAACTAAGAACATAAAGCAGTAAAGAACACACAATTTTATAGTGGTTCAGACGAAACCCATCTTACATCCACTCTTCCCTTAACACAGGGGCACCTACTTAACCGACTTAATCGAACGGAATTAGTTTAACGTGTTAGTCCAACACCTAACAGATGTTTACCGAGTTCACACTCAAATGGGACTTATCTCCCTCACGGGATTGCCTACCCTCCCTTTCGGAATTGCTAGATGTTTACGAGTTCACAATCAAACGGGACTTATCTCCCTCACGGGATTGCCTACCCTCCCTTTCGAGATTACTAGATGTTTACCGAGTTCACACTCAAATGGGACTTATCTCCCTCACGGGATTGCCTACCCTCCCTTTCGGGATTGCTAGATGTTTACCGAGTTCACACTCAAACTGGACTTATCTCCCTCACGGGATTGCCTACCCTCCCTTTTGGGATTGCTAGATGTTTACCGAGTTCACACTCAAACGGGACTTATCTCCCTCACGGTATTGCCTACCCTCCCTTTCGGGATTGCTAGATGTTTATCGAGTTCACACTCACCTACAAACTTATCCTACCAAACTGATTTGGGTAAGGTTTGTTTTGTTTCTAACTAGGTTGAGATTTTCCCTTACATTTGTTTAGCCTCAATGTTAAGGATGGAAAAATCTCTCTAAGCTTAGGATATTACATTTGTGCTTAGATCTAGGGTAGAACACTCTTGAATATATGCGTGTATTTCTTGCTCTGTGTTCTATGGTGGGAATGCTTGAGTATATGTCTTCTTAGCTCTGTAGCATTGTTTGCCACATTTTCCACACTTCCACCCGAATAATGAAGGAAGAACTTGTATTTATAGTGTGGATTTGAATGTTACCGTTGGAGAGAATCACATTCAAATCCATACTACTCTGTAGCTTTTTGTAGCTTTTTCAGGCTTGTCGTCTTCCTCTCATTAGTCCACGCCAGCTGAATATAACGGCTAAATTCTTCAGTTTCTTCTGAGTCTCAGGATCTTCAGTTCTATCTGAGCCTTCAGGTTATCTGAGCCTCGGGTTTCTTGATTCAGCAGACTTCTCTTTAGCGGTCCATGTCTAATCAGGCATACTGACACTCAAAGCCATCGAGTTTAGCTCTTCGAATTGAGACATCGACCCTCCCGGGTCACTTGACTCGAGCTATCTCGATTTCTTCTTTATCGATCCGATCATTTCATTCGATCGATCAACACATCTTCAGATCAACATATCAGGATAGCATCAGGTCATCATATCAGGTTAGCATCTCAGATTATCATATCTGATCTTGATCACATCTGATCTCGATCAGTCTCATTAACTCATCTTCTGATCTGCAACCTTCTCTTCTGATTTGCTGGCTTTAGCTTTTCTTCTCTTCTGATTTTGCTCAGCTCATCAGTTAACTCCGAACTAATTCTTTCTCATCTGATCTTGATCAGTCTCGTCTGCAGCCTCGTCTGATCTCGATCATCTTCTTCTGATTTCGTGAGTTCCCCCTCAATTTGTTCTCTCGTTTCCCCTTAACTTTTTACCTGTAAATTAGCTTGAATAACAAAAGTTGATAATGTTTTGGCATAATTTATCAAAACTAAAATATCCATTAATTTCCCCCTTTTTGATAATGACGCCAAAACATTAAAATATATGCATTTATACAGAGATCGGGTTTTTGTTTTAAAATAGATCAGTTCAGGTGATCACTTTGAAAACAGTGATCTTTTGAACTCCCGCTCTGATACCAATTGTTGGACCCAAAAATTTGGGGAAAACCCATGCGTGCGGAAGAAACGTGTGATGCATATAAAACAGGGGTGAGGGCAGAGTGACTCCTATTTTTTTGCTTTTAAGAACGATGTGTGTTGTTTTGATGATAATCAAATGCATATAGCAAGTAAGAACATAAAGTAGTAAAGAACACACAATTTTATAGTTGTTCAGACGAAACCCATCTTACATCCACTCTTCCCTTAACACAGGGGCACCTACTTAACCGACTTAACCGACTGGACTTAGTTTAACGTGTTAGTCCAACACCCACCAAATGTTTACCGAGTTCACACTCAAACAGGACTTATCTCCCTCACAGGATTGCCTACCCTCCCTTTCGGGATTACTAGATGTTTACCAAGTTCACACTCAAACTGGACTTATCTCCCTCACAGGATTGCCTACCCTCCCTTTCGGGATTGCTAGATGTTTACTGAGTTCACACTCAAACGGGACATATCTCCCTAACGGGATTGCCTACCCTCCGTTTCAGGATTGCTAGATGTTTACCGAGTTCACACTCAAACGGGACTTATCTCCCTCATGGGATTGCCTACCCTCCCTTTTGGGATTGCTAGATGTTTATCGAGTTCACACTCACCTACAAACTTATCCTACCAAACTAATTTGGGTAAAGTTTGTTTTGTTTCCAACTAGGTTGAGATTTTCCCTTACATTTGTTTAGCCTCAATGTTAAGGATGGAAAAATCTCTCTAAGCTTAGGATATTACATTTGTGCTTAGATCTAGGGTAGAACACTCTTGAATATATGCGTGTATTTCTTGCTCTGTGTTCTATGGTGGGAATGCTTGAGTATATGTCTTCTTAGCTCTGTAGCATTGTTTGCCACATTTTCCACACTTCCACCCGAATAATGAAGGAAGAACTTGTATTTATAGTGTGGATTTGAATGTTACCGTTGGAGAGAATCACATTCAAATCCATACTACTCTGTAGCTTTTTGTAGCTTTTTCAGGCTTGTCGTCTTCCTCTCATTAGTCCACGCCAGCTGAATATAACGGCTAAATTCTTCAGTTTCTTCTGAGTCTCAGGATCTTCAGTTCTATCTGAGCCTCGGGTTTCTTGATTCAGCAGACTTCTCTTTAGCGGTCCATGTCTAATCAGGCATACTGACACTCAGGCTTACTGAGTTTAGCTCTTCTGAATTCAGACATCCTGACCCTCGGGTCACTTGACTCAGGCTATCTGATTTCTTCTTTGTCTGATCTGATCAGCTCGACTGATCAGATCAACACATCTTCAGATCAACATATCAGGATAGCATCAGGTCATCATATCAGGTTAGCATCTCAGATTATCATATCTGATCTTGATCACATCTGATCTCGATCAGTCTCATCTGCAACCTTCTCTTCTGATTTGCTGGCTTTAGCTTTTCTTCTCTTCTGATTTTGCTCAGCTCATCAGTTAACTTCAAACTCATTCTAACTCATCTGATCTTGATCAGTCTCGTCTGTAGCCTCGTCTGATCTCGATCATCTTTATCTGATTTCGTGAGTTCCCCCTCAATTTGTTCTCTCGTTCCCCCTTAAGTTGTTACCTGTAAATTAGCTTGAATAACACAAGTTGATAATGTTTTGGCATTATTTATCAAAACTAAAATATCCCAACACTCCCCCTAACGGATGCAACATTCACAAGCTTACTAGCTAAGACTTCTAGTCAAAATGTTTTAATCTTTAGATGAAGTGTGTGGTCCTCCGCAACGGATGTGTCACACATGAGTTCATCGGTAAAGAATAATTCAAGATGTTGGGAGATGAATTTAATAAGAGTTTTGATTAAGATTCCAAAACCCCTGAGTATGACATGTTCAGGATAATCTTGATATAATAGAATCAGGATCAGGTTTCAATAGATATTAGGATTCAGGATTGTCTGCACCATGTATAGTCAGCAGATATAGATCAGGGAAGTTTAATGTACAGAAGACTCAGAAGAATACTGAAGACTCAGAAGACTCTGAAGAATCAGAAGAGTCCTGAAGACTCAAAAGAATCCTGAAGACCCGAAGATCCTGAAGATCATTTTGTACTGAACAAAAGGACCCTGAACAAATGAAATAGTGTTATGTTCATTCCTAGTACAAACAAACAGAATGTTAGAGGTTTGTGGACATTAAGGAACATATCAAATCAAAAAGGTCAACTAAAAAGAGCCGTTTTGGTTATCTCTGTTCAAAGTAAGATTCCAACCAATGAGGAGGCAACATCAACGTACTTCACTGACACTGAAAGCGACATCTCACTGAAGATAATGTCAGGTCTGATATTCTCCAGTTCACAGAAATTGGTGATTGGCTACATGGCTGCATATTTCCTAAAACATGCAAGGGAGTGTTCAAACCCTAAAATAGTCGTTCATCAATTACCAGAAGAGGAAACCCTTGATGCTATCTCTTCCAACGGATAGTTTATCAAGAGTAACCTTTGGAGAAGTTGCCTATAAATACCAGTGACTTTCTACATTGAAAGGTTACGGGAAATTACAGCAACTCAAGAGCTCATTCGTATTCCTGCAAATTGAAGCACTCAAAAAAACTAGAATTTCCCATGTGTTTCACATTGGAGAGAGCTCATTACACTAAGCATAGATTGATAAGTTATATCCTAAGTTTAGAGAGATATCCTAACCTTTGCATTTGTGTTCATTGTAAAGGATATCTCACCCTAGTTGGAAACCAACCCAAACCCAAACCCTTTGATAAGGTAGTTTGAGTGTGTGTGTTTTGTTGGTGAGTTAGAGTTGTAAAGAGTGAGTAAGCTGCAGGTTAGTCAGCCAAAAAACTCTAGAGAAGAAGTTAGTAAGCTACTTGTGGTAGTCTGAAAAGTTATGTGTGTGATTGAGTTAGTAAGCTGCAGTGAGTCAGCCAGAAAACTCAAGGTAGAAAAGTGAATAACCTACAGTGAGTTAGCCTGAAAGCTTTAGGAAGTGGTTAAGGAATTTCTTTGAAGATCAGAGAAAATGGACGTAGGAGCTTGAGTCTCTGAACCACTATAATTGCTATGTTGTTTGCTTTCTGTACTGCATTATATCTGTTGCATGGTTTTCACTAAAAGCATATTTACTGATACTCAGTTGGAATCAATCCACTGAATGTGCATTAACTGATTCAAAACCCTAATCACTGTTTTATTAAAGGAAGAAGATTTTTAGCAAAGTTAAAACGAGTATATACTTAGGGCCAACAATTCCGCACTCTTGATTAGTTAGAACAGATAGTTACCAAACTGAACTAACTCTACTGAGTATTCAGTAAGATAATTATCTGATCCAATCTTCTTAGGATCTCTGATAAAACTCAGGATCAGTTGGGCTAATCTGAAGCTTCTGAAAGCTACTCAGGATCATTGTCTTAGTAGACTTTGACTTAAGGCGATTTGTGCTCTCAGGGCAAAATTCTCAGGACATCCTGACCCATCTGATCTCAGTGAAAGAAAAGTTTTAAAAAATCACTGAACACGTGTATTCCCCCCTATACACGTGTAAGACTCGTTTGCACCGGGACCAACAAGTGGTATCAGAGCAGTGGTTCATTTTGACCACTTGTTTGGTAGCCATAGTCTATTTGCTGAAAGTCTTTGGTGGTCTATCTGAATAGATCTTTTTGCTGATATCTTATAAGGTTAATTCATCATGCCTTCCAAGAAACTTCCTATGTTCTCTGTTGAGAGCTATGACCTATGGAGACTGAGAATGCAGGCGCATCTGTATTCCAAACATGGGAGAATGTGGAGAGTGGTTTCTGAAGGACCACTCAAATATACTGTTGTAAATCCCAGAATCACTGATACTGAGAGCAATGATCCCAGAGATGAATTTCCAAAACCTGATGATCAACTTACTCCTGATGAGAGAAAGTTAGTCAACTTGGACTACATTGCTAAAGATACTCTATGTAGCACTATTGATGATGGTGTTATGGGGATGATTTCTCACTGTGAAACTGCAAAAGAAATATGGGATACACTTGTTGTTATGTGTCAAGGCACAAATCATATTAAAGAGAATAAACTTTATGTTGCTATTGGAAAGTTTGATAGCTTTGAAATGGAAGATGGTGAATCCATTGACAAACTGGAAGTCAGATTCACTAGCATTATGAATGATCTGAATGCTCTTGGGAAAAGATACCCACAGAGAGAAGTGGCATTGAAAATTCTTAGAGGGTTGTCTAAGAAATGGGATGTAAATGCTGTGGTGATTGAAAACACCAAGAATATTAATTCTATGCCATATCAACAAGTTTTCTCTGAACTGAAAGCTTATGAGTTTGTGATTGACAAGAAAACTAAGAAATCTGACAGCAAAGATGATTCTTCATCTAGCAAGAATGTGGCTTTCAAAGCTAAAGAGAAATCCTGTAAATCTAGAGAGTCTGAGAACTCACTTGCCAAAAATCAGGATGAGCAAGAGGATAAGCTAGTACTGATGGCAAGGAGGTTTGAAAGGCTAAATAACAGATATGGAAAATATAAGAAATATTACAGGAACCACAGGTACAAGAACAGGAATAATTCAGAGACTGAGGATAGATCCACTGAGAAAAGGAAGGACCACAAAGCTGAAGGTTCCTCATCCAGAATGATGATACCAACAGATGCTACAATTGCCAGAAGAAAAGTCACTTCCAATATGACTGTCCTGATCTACGTGCTAAATAAAGAAAGGAGAGATAAGCCAAGAGAGACAGGAAGATCTCTAGCAAGAAGGCTATGATTGCTGAAGAAGAAGAACAATCTGAAGAGGGATCCAGCTCTTCAGATGAGATATTCTCAGATAGTGACAGTGATGATGTATTCCTTGTTGCTATGGAGGAGGTAAATTCTTCTATCTCTGTTGTTGCTCCTACACAAGCACACGAGTTCTCAAGTTCAACTGTAACCAGTAACTTTGACCTGGTGGATTCTTTTGAGAATCTTATGAAGGACTATTCTGTGTTACAAGAACTGCTCACAGAAACTCAAGAGCAGAATAAAGAACTGACTGCTGAGAATCTGAAGTGGAAAGACTCTAATACTGCTGAGATCACTTCTCAACTGATAGGAAGAACTGATGAACTGGATGTTCTGAAAGTACAACTCTCAGAAAAGGAGAAGGCGATAGAGATCCTGAATGGAAAATTAGAGAAATCCACTGAAGAGATTCAGCTTATCAGAACTGAATTCAATGACCTCTTTGAGAAGCATGAAACTCTAAAGAAAAGTGAGGATAGTGCACAAAGAAAGTTAGCTCTATTGAATTCTGGATCTAAAGTAATAGATGAAATTCAGAGTTATCAAAGACCTGCAACTATAAAGGCTGGATTGAGATATAATCCAGGGGGAACCTCACTAGGTCTTCTGAATGCTGCTTCTAGTAGCACCAAGATTGTCTTTGTTAAACCAATGGCTTGTACTAATCTTCTTACTAAAGAACAACCCAGAGTTTTAGACAAGGGTAAAGGACCTATGGTTTCAGAAAAACTGAAGGTTCAAGGAAGAAAGCCCAAACCCCAGGAAAAGGCTAGAATACCTGAACACTCAGTAGGAAATTTTCAGGCCAGTACTTCGAAGCCTCAGGCTAAGAATACCGACCTGAAGAGATCTGCACTGAACCATCAGAGGAATTTTCAGAAGAGAAACACTCAGCAGAGATATTCTCAACTGAAAAGACCATGTCCTCAGATTACTGAAAGACCACAATTTCAGTACAGGCAACCTAAACCCCACTTGCCTAAGGGTAAAGGTTTCCTGAACCCAAGTCAGCAGAGACAGAGACCAGCTGCACCAAAGCCAAGGCATTGGAACAAAAAAGCCTGAACCAAAGAAGAACTCTAAGGCTCATGTTCATGCTAAGGAGAACACTCATACACAGGGTACTGCCAAGGCATCTAGGATGGTGAATGTGTATGTAAATGTTTATGGGAGACAAATCAGCCACTCTAAAGTAATTAGAGTTATCAGGCAGATTTGGGTTCCAAAAGGTACAGCTAACCTGGTAGGACCCTACACCAAATGGGTACCTAAAGCTTAATCTGTTTTTCAGGTAAAAGAAAAGGGCACTGAGCTAAATGAAGACAACATAGCCCTGATGAGTGGAAATGAATTGGCTCATGCTGCATGGTATCTGGACAGTGGATGTTCAAGACATATGATAGGATATAAGCAATTACTCACTGACTATGTTGAGCAAAAAGGCCCTCAGATTACATTTGGAGACAACTGCAAAGGACACACTGAAGGATATGGGACTCTTGAAGTTGAATTCATTCATATCCATGGTGTTTCTTATGTGTCTGGTTTAAAGCATAATTTGCTTTCTATCAGTCAATTCTCTGACAAAGGATTCAGTGTTGAGTTCTCAAAGAACTTATGTTATGTGAAAGATAATGGTTCATAGCAAAAATTACTGACTGGTACTAGAAAAGGAAATGTGTATCATGCTGATTGGAAATTATCTCCTAAAGATACATGTCTGGTTGCAAAAAGTTCCACTGATACCAGTTGGTTGTGGCACAAAAGGCTGAATCACTTAAACTTCAAAACCCTGAATAAACTTGCAAGATTAGCACTTGTAAGGGGGTTACCAAATGAAGTATTCAGTAAAGATCATGTATGTGATGCATGCCAGAAAGGAAAACAAATCAGAGCATCGTTTAAAAGCAAAGTAGAAGTTTCTACTGATAGGATACTTCAACTGTTGCATATGGATCTTTTTGGTCCAGTAACACTTGTGAGCACTAATGGCAGGAAATATACACTTGTGGTAGTTGATGACTACTCTAGATACACATGGGTCATATTCTTACTTAGTAAGAAAGAGACTCAGACAAAACTGCATGAACTACTGAAAAGACTCAGTACTGAAAAGAATCTGAATGTGGTCAAAATCAGATCAGATAAAGGAACTGAATTTATCAACCATATTATATCTAATTATTATGCAACAAATGGGATAGCTCATGAAACATCAGCTGCAAGGACTCTACAACAGAATGGTGTTGCTGAAAGAAGACATAGGACTCTGAAAGAAGTTGCAAGAACAATGATTGTTGAAGCTGACATTCCTAAGAGATTTTGGGTTGAAGCTATCAACACTGCATGCTACTCTCAGAACAGATCAATGCTGACCAAGAATCAAGGAAATACTCCTTATGAGCTGTGGAATGAAAGGAAGCCTCTTGTTTCTTTCTTTCGTGTGTTTGGTTGCAAGTATTTCATACACAATAAATGTAAAGGTCAGTTGAAAACTTATGATAGCAAAGTTGATGAAGGGATATTCTTAGGATATTCTGAAGTCAGTAAAGCCTTCAGAGTTTACAACTGTATAACTCTTATTGTGGAAGAAACGCCTCATGTTGTTTTTGATGAATCTACTTGTGTTCAGAAGAAACAGGAACGTGACTCAGGAGAACTAACCAAGAGAATCACAAGACTAAGCCTGAAAAAGAATGATAAAACATCCTCTGAACCTGAAAAGAAGAAGTTAATCACTTTCTATGAATGGAGTGAATCAGACTCAGACAAAGAAACTCAGGATGGAAAAACTCAGGATGGTGAGACTCGGGATGGAAATTCTCCACTGAAGGAAAGCCAACACACTGAAGTTGACCCATCTGAACATACACCAGTTCAGACTCAGGTATGTAATGCCGATGAAGTGGTCACAGTTGAGGCAAACTCTGAATCTATCAACCAAGGAGGAACAAATGTCTCTGACAATGTTCTGAATGGAATATCCCCTGAGGAAAATGATTCCCTTTCTCCTTTTCTCTTGTTCCATGAATTTGATGAAATACCTGAACCTAACATTTCTGATGTTGAGGATATTACTGAAGGGGGAACATCTAGGAGAAGATGGTTGGATAGTCATCCTACAAGTCAGATTGTGGGTGATCTATCAGAAGGTGTTAAAACAAGAAGGTTCCATGGAGAAAGTGCTTTGTTCTGTTGCTTCCTATCTGAAAGAGAACCTATTGAGATTGAAGAAGCTCTTAAAGATTCATTCTGGATTACTGCTATGCAAGTAGAGCTGAATCAGTTTACAAGAAATGAAGTTTGGGAGCTGGTGGACAGACCTAAGAGGCACAAGGTGATTGGAACCAAGTGGGTGTTCAAGAACAAGAGAGATGAGAACAACAACATTGTGAGAAACAAGGCAAGGCTAGTTGCACAAGGTGATTCCCAAGAAGAAGGCTTGGACTATGATGAAACCTTTGCACCTGTTGCAAGACTAGAAGCCATCAGATTGTTTCTTTCATATGCTGCTCATATGAAATTCACACTCTATCAAATGGATGTGAAAAGTGCATTTCTAAATGGTGTGCTTAAGGAAGAAGTTTATGTGGAACAACCCCCAGGATTTTGTCAGAATGACCAAGTTTACAGGCTCAGGAAAGCCTTGTATGGTCTCAAGCAAGCACCCAGAGCATGGTATGATACCCTTTCTCAGTTTCTTACTGACCATGGATTTATCAAAGGAACTGTTGATAGAACCTTGTTCAGGATAGAAGATGGGAAGGATATCTTACTAGTTCAGATTTATGTGGATGACATCATATTTGGTTCTCCAAATCATCAGATGTGTGAGAAGTTCTCAGCTCTGATGAAAGGAAAGTTTGAGATGTCTATGATGGGGGAGATGAATTTCTTTCTAGGACTTCAGGTGAAACAGACCAAGGAATGAATATTCATCAATCAAGCAAAGTACACCAGAGATCTGATTGCTAAGTATGGTGTACAGAATTGTAATGCAGTTAGAATTCCTATGAATACTAACTACAAGATGGATCCTGATCCTGAAGGCAAGTTAGTAAATCATACTGATTATAGAGGGATCACTGGATCATTGCTATATCTCATAGCAAGTAAGCCTGATATAACATTTGTTGTTGGGATATGTGCAAGATACCAAGCTAATCTTAAGGCTAGTCACATGGAGGCTGCCAAAAAGATTCTGAAATATCTTAAAGGCACAGTGAATAGAGGATTATGGTATCCAGCTGATGATAACCTTGAATTAACTGGTTATTCAGATGCTGATTATGGTGGATGTAGAATTGACAAGAAATCAACCACAGGAACTTGTCAATTTCTTGGAAGTAAACTGATATCATGGTTTTCAAAGAAACAGACCTCAGTAGCAACCAGTACTACTGAAGCTGAATACATGGTTGTAGGAAGCTGTTGTGCACAGATTCTTTAGCTCAGACAATAATTGAGGGATTATAAGATTATAGCCAATGAAGTACCCATATTTTGTGACAATAATAGTGCAATTGCTATTACACAAAATCTGGTATTGCACACTAGATGTAAGCATGTTGATATCAGACATCACTTCATCAGAGATCATGTTGAAAAGAAGGATATCCGAATAGAAAAAATTCATACTGATAAACAGAGAGCTGACATCTTGACTAAACCTTTGGCTGAATCAAGATTTTAGGAACTATCAGTTTAATTGGGAATGTTGGATCCAGGAGAATGAATTTTACTGAAGGGAGAAGTCCTTCAGGGGCATGTAGTTATTCAGGGGGAATAACTCAGAACAAAATTTCTCTCAAGATGGAAACTGAGACTCAGGACGAAATCTTGTCAGGATCAATATTCAGTAATGTTTATGTATTCAAATAATCCTGAAGTTATATTGTTACATGCATTAAATTTAGTAGCATTTATTTCACCAGGGATTACTCAGTAATCATTTGAAATAAATGACAAAAAGCCTGAATGTTTAAAGCGGGAATGATTGTTAACCGGAAAAGACGAACAGTCGCCTCGATTTCCGTGAAATTCCCATTTGTCAATCTATAAACTGCTACTTGCCTATTGTCCAGAAAATTAACAAAATATAGTTATTTTCCCTCGAGATTTTCTTTAAATCTCAGATTAAATCTCAACCTTTTATCGTATCTTTGAGATTTAATCACAACCGTTGATCTTTATTTCACAGATCATATATAAGCCAGACTTTAATCCTCAATCGTTTATTTCTCACATTTAAACGATCAAAATTCCCAAACTATAAAACCTTCAAATCTTCAAAACTTCAAAATCCCAAAACTCTCAAAATACTCTACCCGAAAATCGTCTCAACAATGGAATTCCCAAATTACTCAATGATCAAGTGCTCGCAGAAATAGAAAAGTTGTACTTCGAACATGTAGTAGCCATGATCGATAACAAGGTTACTCAGGTAGAGGAAGAGGCTCTAAACATGTTGCAGATGTCTCGATTGACACGATTGGTGAGCAATATGCCAGAATTAGAACTCGCATAGGAGGTATTGCAGTTTGTGATCAATCTAAGTCAAGGAGATGACGGTGGACTGGTATCGTAGTTGAGCTTCAGCACTTTTGCAAAATCTAGGACAGAGGTAGTTCGCAATATTCAGGTATCTCTATCATTAGAAGATATAAATTCTGCTTTTGAATTAAATGATAATGGAGAGGATCTTGCTCAATATATGGCGGGATGAGAGCAAGAGATTCTGGATAGATTTGCGGAAACTAAGGCAGAACTAAAAGGTGCATTGCACAAACGTTGTTTAAAACCCAAATACCGTATTTTAATCGACATTGTTGCAAATGCTTGATGAGCACATCGGGAAGTCTAGAACAGGTGAGCAGAAACAAGCTAAGGCTTATGGCTTCAATAGAGGATTCACCCACTATAGATTTCAACTGGCTCAAATTCCTGGTGAACTGCATCCTTCTTCAGACTGAGAAACTGAGGTATGCTAAAGGCGCATTCACCAAGAATGGGAAAGTGTTATTTGGAATAAAGATTAGCTTTCTAATAGAAACTCTGTCCCGAGAAGAAATGTTCTTAATGGGAGGTGTTGAGTTTTCAAGGATTCGCATCATGTTCAGAAAGCCAAAAGTCCAGAAAAAGAAGGCAATAAGCCAAAGCTCGATGGTTCAGGAGGAACCTGAGGATCAGGAATAATCTAGTACTGATCAGGATGATGTGGTGATTGCTGATATTGTTCAGAAATCAGTCAGGACAACACCAGCAAAACATCCTGAGGCTTCAGGACAGAACGAACAGAAGAAGAAATCCCTGGATTTACTCAAGGTAAAAAGAGAAACTGGTGATAAGTTGAAGACTAAGGCACTGGCACCTCAAAAGAGGAAAAGACTTCAAACTATTGCAGAGATAGAGGCCAGTGATGCAGAAGATGTTCAAACTGAGACTCAGCAAGGAATTAAGTCCCCACTTCAAGTGCTTGCTCAAGTAGTGAAAGATGTTCAAGAGCAGGACATTGAGGAAAATGTATTCTCAGAAGTACTTGAAACCTTCCTGAGCACTGATAAAATATCTCAGGAGATTTTTAAGGGACCTCAGGAACAGACAAATTCTCAGGATATGCTGAGTTTGGATACTCTCCTGAAAGAACCATTCCTTGATCCTACAGCACTACAAATCGTTCAGTCCGAGTCAGATATTCTAGAGAGCCCTGAATTGAGGAAAGGAGAAGCAGAAGAAACAGAATGGCGGAGAAAGGGGGAACGGTTCATCTTGGATAGCTACCCTGAACTGAATTCTTATCCTGACCTTCAGGATGTTTTCTTCAGGCTCAGGACAACGGTTTATATTCTGAACCAGACGCTCCCAGAAATGTTGAACATAGCCTCCTTCAGAGGAGAAGAATGGTGGAGTGCTGAGACTGCTGCTCTGACAGAATTCTCAGGGTTCAGAAAGACCAAGCTCAGAATGAAAGTTGTTGATTTTGATGAGCTAGTGAAAAGAAAGATAGCTGAGAAGAAGAATGTTGAAACTGGTGAATCCAGTTCTCCAAATCAGGAAGGAGATAAGGATCAGGGTGGGGAAGGTGAAAAACAAGGTGAAAGGAGAAACCAGCTGAGAAAGAACAAACACCTGAGCAAGGAAAGGAACAGGAAAAGGAAACTCAGGAAGAAATGGAAAAGGAAGCTGATGCTGAACCAGCTGATGTCAGACAATCTCAGACTGAAGTTAGCACTCTTCAGGTACCTTTTGGCACTATTATACATTATGCCGAAGTTACTGAAGTACCTAGCTTTAAATCTGATGTTTATGATTTACAGACTGAGGCTCATTTGGAGCACCCAGCTCAGTTGGAGAGTATTGTACTACCTCAAGTGGTTGATTTTACGTCAATCCTGGATGAACTGAAGAAAGTGGTACAAGTGGTGGAGAAAATGACAAAGATGGAGGAGATGCTGGCAAGTCAGTCTCAAAAACTTGAGAATCTAAGCTCATCATCTGACATGCTGCAAATTCAGACAACTCTCACAAAAAAAATGACTCGGGTGGAGTCAGCTCTGGTTGATCAAACTCAGAAATGGAGAACCTGAGTTCATCATCTGACATGCTTCAACTTCAAAATACTCTATCAGATAAATTAGCTATTCTGGATGGAAAGATTGATGAAGTACATACAGAGCTCAATGCCAACATGAAGCAAATGTACCAAGATAGGACTGCTTATCTTGAAGCAAAACTGATTGAGAAGAGTGATCTGATGATCAAAACATCTGTTGAGGAAATGGGCTCCCTGCGCATGACCAAGATGACAGACATGATGCATGATGTCTTCTCAAAACAGTTTGCTCCACTTTCAGATGAATTCTCAATGGCCAAAAAATATATGATGAGGCTGGAGGATGAGCATGACCAGTTGGCTGGGGCAGTACGCAGTATGGGCAATGAACAATACTATATGGATACTACATTGACCTAACTTCTTCCAAGGTATGATGCCAAAAAGGGGGAAATGCCTGCTACTGGCAAATTAGATGAGTTGTTGGCACAAACCTTGGAGAAGAAAGATCAAAAAGAAGCATAGGCAAAGAAGATCTTGGATGCCTTGAGTGAAATAGAGGTTACAGAAAAATTGAAGTTTGCAGAAGCTGAAAAACCCACCTTTACTCAGACAACTGATCAAATCACTCAGGAAGTAATTGCTGAAAAAATGAGTGATAGAAGGATGGTTGAAACAAGCAAGGCAGGAGAAGAACAAGCTAGACCAAAGAAGAGAAAAGTAGTAGCCTTTGTTGAAACATAAAAGAAGAAAAGAGCAAAGGTAGCAAGACCCACTCAGAGGAAACTGATTATGGAGTTCGAAGAATCTGAAGAAGAGACTGAGGAAGCTGTACCTGATATTCAAAAAGAAACCTTCGACACCAAGAAAACTCTGAGAGCTTTACAAATTTAAAAGGAGAAAAGAACTGCTGCTTATGTATCAGGTGCTCCGTTGACCAAGAAGAAAAAAAAAAGAAGAGCAAAAGAGAAGGGGTGTTTTCAAGAAGTTCATTAGCAAGAGGAGAGGCACTGAAAAGACTCAGAAATGGTTGCACATTGATAAATGGATACCATTACAGATCAATGATGCATGGGAGGAAATCAAGAGAACCTTCTGGTTCTATTATGAGATTCTGAGAGAATGGAGAGGGAGCAGCTCAGACAAGAATGTGGCATTCATTGAATATTTGCTGACATTGTATCCTGAGTATCTGCAGAAGTGGATCAACTTGGCAGATGAAGGTAATACTCAGATTGTAGCTCCAGGACCATACATGTACCCTGCTCCTAGGTTTGAGAATGTCTTTGTGAATGAGGCTGCCATCTCTCAGGAAATAGCTCAGTATGCCATCCAGCTTGGACTAACAGGAAACAACCCTGATATTATCAAGGCAAGAGATGAGTTGAAGAAGAGGTACTTTGGGATGTTCAACTTGGAAGTACCTGAAGATGAGATTGAAGAAGATTGAAGACTTTTACTTTATGTGTATGTCTTTTGATTTTTTTAAGTTCATTGTAAGCTGTAATGATTATCTACTGATCAATGAAAAAAACTTATCTTTTATGCCCAAAGATAATATCTCATTATCTTCTTACACGTCTTTAAATAATTGATATGCCTGTATGAAATTGTTGGGAGAACCTTTTTGGTTAACTGAAACCTGAGTATAGGTTAGGTTTTCTTAAAATGTAACAAGATGGTTTTGGCATCATCAATAAGGGGGAAATTGTTGGGAGATGAATTTAATAAGAGTTTTGATTAAAATCCCAAAACCCCTGAGTATGACATGTTCAGGATAATCTTGATAGAATAGAATCAGGACCAGGTTTCAATAGATATTAGGATTCAGGATTGTCTGCACCATGTATAGTCAGCAGATATAGATCAGGGAAGTTTAATGTACTGAAGACTCAGAAGAATACTGAAGACTCTGAAGAATCAGAAGAGTCCTGAAGACTCAAAAGAATCTTGAAGACCCGAAGATCCCGAAGATCGTTTTGTACTAATCAAAAGGACCCTGAACAAATGAAATAGTGTTATGTTCATTCCTAGTACAAACAAACAGAATGAGGTTTGTGGACATTAAGGAACATATCAGATCAGAAAGGTCAACTAAAACGAGCCGTTTTGCTTGTCTCTGTTCAAAGTAAGATTCCAACCAATGAGGAGGAAACAACAACGTACTTCACTGAAACTGAAAGCAACATCTCACTGAAGATAATGTCAGGTCTGATATTCTCCAGTTCACTGAAATTGGTGATTGGCTACATGGCTGGATATTTCCTAAAACATGCAAGGGAGTGTTCAAACTCTAAAATAGTCGTTCATCAATTACCAGAAGAGGAAACCCTTGATGTTATCTCTTCCAACGGATAATTTTTCAAGAGTAACCTTTGGAGAAGTTGCCTATAAATACCAGTGACCTTCTACATTGAAAGGTTACGGGAAATTACAGCAACTCAAGAGCTCATTCGTATTCCTGCAAATTGAAGCACTCGAAAAAACTAGAATTTCCCAAGTGTTTCACATTGGAGAGAGCTCATTACACTAAGCATAGATTGATAAGTTATATCCTAAGCTTAGAGAGATATCCTAACCTTTGCATTTGTGTTCATTGTAAAGGATATCTCACCCTAGTTGGAAACCAACCCAAACCCAAACCCTTTGATAAGGTAGTTTGAGTGTGTGTGTTTTGTTGGTGAGTTAGAGTTGTAAAGAGTGAGTAAGCTGCAGGTTAGTCAGCTAGAAAACTCTAGAGAAGAAGTTAGTAAGCTACTTGTGGTAGTCTGAAAACTTGTGTGTGTGATTGAGTTAGTAAGCTGCAGTGAGTCTGCCAGAAAACTCAAAGGTAGAAAAGTGAGTAAGCTACAGTGAGTTAGCCTGAAAGCTTTAGGAAGTGGGTAAGGAATTTCTTTGAAGATCAGAGAGAGTGGACGTAGGAGCTTGAGTCTCTGATCCACTATAATTGTTGTGTTGTTTGCTTTCTGTACTGCATTATATCTGTTGCATGGTTTTCACTGAAAGCATATTTACTGATACTCAGTTGGAATCAATCCACTGAATGAGCATTAACTGATTCACAACCCTAATCACTGTTTTATTAAAGGAAGAAGATTTTCAGCAAAGTTAAAACGAGTATAAGCTTAGGGCCAACCATTCTGCACTCTTGATTAGCTATAACAGATAGTTACCAAACTTAACTAACTCTACTGAGTATTCAGTAAGATAATTATCTGATCCAAGCTTCCCAGGATCTCTGATAAAACTCAGGATCAGTTGGGCTAATCTGAAGCTTTTGAAAGCTGCTCAGGATAATTGTCTCAGTAGACTTTGACTCAGGGCGATTTGTGCTTCTCAGGGCAAAATTCTCAGGACATCCTGACCCATCTGATCTCAGTGAAAGAAAAGTTTTAAAAAATCACTGAACACGTGTACTCCCCCCCATACACATGTAAAACTCGTTTACACGGGGACCAACACAAGATAACTATAGGGAATTGTTTGCTAGCGACGTGCTCTCTTGATGAGCTCGTCGATCGTAATAGTGGTTCTTACAGTTAAATTATGGTCATCACTTAGATGTGAATTTTAATATAACTCCCCAACGGGGTCCCTATTCTAATTCACATGTCCAGTTAAGGTCCGACTGTTGTTTTCGTTCGTCATAAGGATAGGTTGACGTGATATCGGAATCAAAGACTAGGTGTCTAGATGACAAACACATACGTAAATGACCACCCTAATGTGGCTTGCGTGTGTTTTTGTTGGGTTGTTGGAGGTTGTATTAAATGTTGGTTTTGAAGGTTTCCAATATTATATTCTTCAATTCATGTGATTTAATGCTTGCCTGCATTTTATTTATTTAAGATAATTATGATGATGTCAGTCAACCCACCTTCGATTATTTTAAATCAAAATAAGCTTACTGGTCCAAATTATTCGGATTGGAAAAGAAATCTGGACATTTTCGTTGTTGCAAGTGAGTACAAATTTGTGCTCAATACACCTGCTCCTGCCCCTTTGGAACCCGATTCCACTGAAGAGCAAAAGGAGGCTCATAAGAAGTGGCACAAGGCTAATGAGATTGCTCGTTGTTACATTATGGCCTCGATGTCAAATGTTTTACAACAGCAGCATCAAAACATGCCTAATGCCACGGATATGATGTTGAGCCTAAAAGAGCTTTTTGGTGAGAAAGATAGGGTTGCCCATTTTGAGGCTATGAAGAGCATTATGTCTACCTTTATGCCAGAGGGAGCGTCCATGAGGGACCACTAATGAGATAGAGGTCCTCTGAGGAGAAATCGATGGTCATACCAAGATCGATATGATCCTGAACTCGCTCCAAAAGTCTATTGAAAACTTCCATTTAAACGTGATCATGAGTAAGAAGGACTATACCATAGCCGAGCTTCTTGCGGAATTCGTCACGGCTGAGGGTCTCATGGGTAATGGTAAGGGACCACAGGCTCATTTTTCTGTTCAAGCTGGATCTTCTTCATCTAAGGGCGGGAAGAAGAAAAGGCCTTTACAGAAAAATGGTGGTGGAAACAGTGGGAGCAAGAAAGTGGCGCCTTCTGGTGGCGTGAAAAAGCCAAAAGGCAAATGCTTCAAATGCAACAAGACAGGACACTGGAAGTCTGATTGTCCTCTCCTGTAAAAGACAACTTTGGTACGTCTCTTGCTCTGGTTGTTGAACCATGTTTCGTGGCTTGGGTAGTAGATACAGGAGCCACTGATCATGTTTCTTATACCTTGCAGGGGTTTCTGCAGAAAAGGCAATTGAGTTAGGGTGAGATTACTATCAGTTTGTGCAATGCTGCGACAGTAGCAGCGGTCACAGTGGGAGATGTGCACTTGTGTTTTTCTAATTCTGTTTTAGTATTACAGAACATTTTATACGTTCCGAGTTTTCGGAAGAATTTAATTTCAGTTACTAAGTTATTTATGGATGGATGTTCAGTTGTTTTTAATGACAAAGTTGTTATTATGATAAATGACTCTTTAATATGTTCTGGCGCATTAGAAAATAATCTTTATACTATTACTTGTGCATACAATACTGTGACTGAAGCTCATTCATCGTCATCATCAAATAAAAGAAAAGAACCTTCTAAGTTGAATCAAACATACCTTTGGCACCTAAGGTTGGGTCATGTCAACTTGAGAAGGATTCAAAGACTAGTAAGTAGTGGGTTTTTGGAGTCTCTCCAAGTGGAACCATTCTCAGTCTGTGAATCCTGTTTGGAGGGCAAGATGACCTCGAGGTTGTATTAAATGTTGGTTTTGAAGGTTTCCAATATTATATTCTTCAATTCATGTGATTTAATGCTTGCCTGCATTTTATTTATTTCAGATAATTATGATGATGTCAGTCAACCCACTTTCGATTATTTTAAATCAAAATAAGCTTACTGATCCAAATTATTCGGATTGGAAAAGAAATCTGGACATTTTCCTAGTTGCAAGTGAGTACAAATTTGTGCTCAATACACCTGCTCCTGCCCCTTTGGAACCCGATTCCACTGAAGAGCAAAAGGAGGCTCATAAGAAGTGGCACAAGGCTAATGAGATTGCTCGTTGTTACATTATTGCCTCGATGTCAAATGTTTTACAACAGCAGCATCAAAACATGCCTAATGTCGCGGATATGATTTTGAGCCTAAAAGAGCTTTTTGGTGAGAAAGATAGGGTTGCCCATTTTGAGGCTATGAGGAGCATTATGTCTACCTTTATGCCAGAGGGAGCGTCCGTGAGGGACCACTAATGAGATAGAGGTCCTCTGAAGAGAAATCGATGGTAATACCAAGATCGATATGATCCTGAACTCGCTCCAAAAGTCTATTGAAAACTTCCATTTAAACGTGATCATGAGTAAGAAGGACTATACCATAGCCGAGCTTCTTGCGGAATTCGTCACGGCTGAGGGTCTCATGGGTAAGGGTAAGGGACCACAGGCTCATGTTTCTGTTCAAGCTGGATCTTCTTCATCTAAGGGCGGGAAGAAGAAAAGGCCTTTACAGAAAAATGGTGGTGGAAACAGTGGGAGCAAGAAAGTGGCGCCTTCTGGTGGCGTGAAAAAGCCAAAAGGCAAATGCTTCAAATGCAACAAGACAGGACACTGGAAGTCTGATTGTCCTCTCCTGTAAAAGACAACTCTGGTACGTCTCTTGCTCTGGTTGTTGAACCATGTTTCGCGGCTTGGGTAGTAGATACAGGAGCCACTGATCATGTTTCTTATACCTTGCAGGGGTTTCTGCAGAAAAGGCAATTGAGTTAGGGTGAGATTACTATCAGTTTGTGCAATGCTGCGACAGTAGCAGCGGTCACAGTGGGAGATGTGCACTTGTGTTTTTCTAATTCTGTTTTAGTATTACAGAACGTTTTATACGTGCCGAGTTTTCGGAAGAATTTAATTTCAGTTACTAAGTTATTTATGGATGGATGTTCAGTTGTTTTTAATGACAAAGTTGTTATTATGAGAAATGACTCTTTAATATGTTCTGGCGCATTAGAAAATAATCTTTATACTATTACTTGTGCATACAATACTGTGACTGAAGCTCATTCATCGTCATCATCAAATAAAAGAAAAGAACCTTCTAAGTTGAATCAAACATACCTTTGGCACCTAAGGTTGGGTCATGTTAACTTGAGAAGGATTCAAAGACTAGTAAGTAGTGGGTTTTTGGAGTCTCTCCAAGTGGAACCATTCTCAGTCTGCGAATCCTGTTTTGAGGGCAAGATGACCTCGAGGCCTTTTAAGGCCAAGGGGAATAGGGCCAATGGTGTGTTGGAATTGATACACTCTGATTTGTGTGGACCCATGTCTGTTCAAGCTAGAGGTGGTTTTAAGTATTTCGTCACTTTCGTTGACGATTACTCAAGATATGGATATATCTACCTGATGCGCCACAAGTCTGAATTCTTTGGCAAGTTCAAAGAATTTAGGGTAGAAGTGTTGAATCGTCATGGTAAGATTATGAAGTCACTACAATCTGATCGTGGTGGCGAATACCTTACAATGAATTTAGGAAACACTTACTAGAGAACGGGATTACATCCCAGCTCACCGCGCCTGGTACTCCCCAACAGAATGGCGTGGCTGAGAGAAGGAATAGGACTTTATTGGAGATGGTGATATCGATGATGAGTTATGCTTCATTACCCACCTCCTTTTGAGGATATGCCTTGGAAACGACAGTGTACCTTCTAAATTATGTACCTTCTAAAGCAGTTCCAAAAACTCCAATCGAATTTTGGTCTGGGCGAAAGCCTAGTCTAAACCACATTCGGATTTGGGGTTGTCCAGCACATGTGCTGAATAAGGAAGCTGATAAGTTGGCACCTAGAACTGAAGTACGGTTGTTTGTAGGATATCCTAAAGGAACGAAAGATGGTTATTTTTATAGTCCTAATGACCAGAGGGTGATGGTGAGTACCAATGCCTGATTTTTAGAGGAAGACTATATGAATGAGCATAAGTCCAACAGTTAAATCATTCTAAATGAGTTGAGAGGAGACAATGGCACACCAAGTGTGCAAGAGGAAATACCACATGAGACTACACAACGTGGTTACTCTGATGAACCCTTGCATACATTGCCTCGTCATAGTGGGAGGGTTGTTCGTCAACCTGATCGTTTCATGTTTTTGGGAGAGTCTGCGGACTTGATTCCAGATGATGAACATGATGATAACGATCTCTGGACTTACAAAGAGGCAATTCAAGACAAAGATGCACAGTCTTGGCACAAATATATGGATTCAGAGATTGAATCTATGGATGATATGGAAGTGTATGACCTAAGTGAACTTCCCCACGACAAAAAAGCCGTTGGGTGCAAGTGGGTCTACAGACGTAAGAGAGGATCTGATGGGCAGATTGTTGCTTTTAAAGCACGGTTGGTGGAAAAGGGTTTTACCCAGAAAGAAGGAATCGACTATGACGAGGCCTTTTCACCAGTAGCCATGCTAAAGTCGATCCAGATTCTCTTATCCATAGCCAAACACATGAACTACGAGATTTGGCAAATGGATGTCAAGACAACTTTCCTTCATGGAGAGTTGGATAAGGACATCTATATGCAGCAACCCGAGGGCTATGTGAAGAAAGGCCAAGAGCATCTAGTCTGGAAGCTGAAAAAATCTCTTTATGGGCTGAAGGAAGGTTCCAGGTCTTGGAACATTCGTTTTGATGAGGTGATCAAATCTTTTGGATTTGAACAATGTGAAAGTATTATCAGATGTAGTGGTGATCAAAATGAAAGTTGTGTGTACAAGAAGAGTAACGGGGACGTAGTGGTATTCTTGGTACTGTACGTAGATGATATTCTTCTTATTGCGAACAATGTGAAAGTATTATCAGATGTAAAAGTGTGGCTTTCAGAGCAGTTTCAAATGAAGGATATGGGAGAAGCATCGTACATTCTTGGTATTAAGGTCATTCGTGATAGAAAAAAGAGAATGTTGTGTTTATCTCAAGCGTCTTACATTGATATCTTGTGGTTGCTTTCGTCAAAGATGCAAAACTCCAAGAAGTGCTTACTACCTTTCAGACATGGAGTTCCCCTATCTAAGGATATGTGTTCTGAGACACAGAAGGAGATATAGAAAATGGCTAAGGTTCCTTATGCATCAGCTGTAGGAAGCCTTATGTATGCAATGTTGTGTACGAGGTCCGATATTTGCTATGCAGTTGGCATGGTAGCGAGATATCAGTCTAACCCTAGTCAAGGGCATTGGATACTTGTCAAGCACATTCTCAAGTATCTGAAAAGGACTCAAGATTATGCGTTGGTATACCAGTCAGACCGCATGATTCCTTTGGGTTATACCGATTTAGATTCTAAGCTGATCGAGATGAACGGAAGTCTACCTCCGGTTATGTGTTTATGCTGGGAGGCGGAGCCATATCTTGGAGAAGTGTAAAGCATAAATGCATTGCGGACTCCACTATAGAAGTTTAGCACGAGGCGCCTTGGGAAGTTCGCTAAGGAGGTTGTCTGGCTACGTAATTTCTTACTGGACTTAGGGGTTTCTAAGAGTATGCCGAGGTGTATCACCATTTATTGTGATAACGCGGGTGCAGTGGCAAACTCGAAAGAACCTAGAGCCCACAAAATCAACATCCACAGAATCCTCAATTGCAGCCATAAGACGCAACTTTGTTTTACTCACTTGTTCAAAACTACCAGATAAACTTAACATGCATTTGGCAACAATATCCAAAAGCACAAAAATATTTACCTTTTAAGCATCATTTGTGGAGTGCTGGTATGAATTCAGTCTTCTCCTCTGCAAATCGATTAAGCAATTCCCGCTGACCAGCTTTGTATTGAAGGATCTTCTCCTTTATAGTTTAATTCGAAGATGGCGTTGATGGAGTCCATTGAAAGCATCACTTCCTGTGTAACCACACCCCCTTTCTTGGATTTGCCGTGCGTCCCAAACGTTAGACGAGAGACAAGAGCACCATCTTCTCTTTCTCTTAGACAGGTGACAAACTCCAAAACTTCTTGGTATAACTCGACATCGGGTGAGTTGCTTACCAGGCTGGTGACCTTTGCGAGTCGGATCATATTGAGCGCTTCTTCTTCTGCTTGTGTGGTTTGATTATCAATCATAACCACAACGTGCTCAAAGTATGGTTTTTCGGATTCGACAAATAACTTCATCATGTTGTATTGAGGGAATTCCATGTTTGAATGGTTTGAAGATTTGAAGGCTTGAAGAAGATAGGAATATGAGTGGTTTCTCAAGGGGCTTTTGAGTGTTTGAATAATGAGAATAGAAAATGATCATTGTACACTCAAGGGTTTATATATGATCTGAATAAGATAGATCAAGAGTTGAGGATAAATCTAGGTAAATAGATTTGAATGGCTGAGATTAAATCAGATGTTTGAATTAAAATGAGGCTTTTCTATTTTTGGCTAATTGATCTGATGTAAATAGGTAAATAGCAGCAATTAGGGTGACAAAATGATGTTTCACGGTAACTGAGACGACTCTTCGCCTGCGCCTAAATTTTCCCCCAATAGAAATGCTCCAAAAATTCCAGCTCAAAGTTCAGGCAATGTATCATTTATTTCAAATGATTACTGAGTGAAATAAATGTTGTGAGTTAATGCATGTGCTAGTATTACTTCAGATTAATTGAATATTTAACCTTACTGAATACTAACCATGATAAAATGTCCCGAGTCTCAGTTTCCATCCTGAGTACATTTTATCCTGAGTTATTCTTTCCTAAATAACTTCATGCACCTAAAGGACTTCCCCCTTCAGTGAACTCACTCTCCTAGATCCAACATACCTAATTCTACTGATAGTTCCTAAAATCTTGACTCAGCCAAAGTCTTTGTGAGTATGTCAGCTCTCTGCCTATCAATGTGAATTTTCTCCATTCTGTATCTTTCTTCTCAACATGGTCTCTAATAAAATGATATCTAATATCAACATGTTTGCATCTGGTGTGCAATACCGGGTTTTGTGTAATAGCAATTGCACTATTATTATCACAAAATATAGGTACTTCATTGGCTATAATCTTATAATCCCTCAATTATTGCCTTAGCCAAAGAATCTGTGCACAACAGCTTCCTGCTGTTATGTATTCAGCCTCAGTAGTACTAGTTGCCACTGAAGTCTGTTTCTTAGAGAACCAGGATATCAGTTTACTTCCAAGAAATTGACAAGTTCCAGTAGTTGACTTCCTGTCAATTTTACAACCACCATAATCAACATCTGAATAACCAGTTAACTCAAGGTTATCATCAGCTGGATACCATAATCCTCTATTCACGGTGCCTTTAAGATATCTCAGGATCTTTTTTGGCAGCTTCCATGTGACTAGCCTTAGGATTAGCTTGGTATCTTGCACATATTCCAACAACAAATGTAATATCAGGCCTACTTATTGTGAGATATAACAATGATCCAATGATCACTCTATAATCAGTGTGGTTAACTGATTTGCCTTCAGGATCAGAATCCATCTTGTAGTTAGTATTCATAGGAATTCTAACTGCATTGCAATTTTGTAAACCATATTTAGCAATCAGATCTCTGGTATATTTGCTTGGTTGATGAATATTCCTTCCTTTGATTGCTTGACATGAAGTCCTAGAAAGAAATTCATCTCCCCCATCATTGTCATCTCAAAATTTCCTTTCATCAGGGTAGAAAACTTCTCATACATCTGATGATTAGGAGATCCAAAAATGATATCATCCACATAGATCTGAACTAGTAGGATATCTTTCCCATCTTCTATCCTGAACAGTGTTCTATCAACAGTTCCTTTGATAAAACCATGGTCAGTAAGAAATTGAGAAAGGGTATCATACCATGCTCTGGGTACTTGCTTCAGACCATACAAGGCTTTTCTAAGCCTGTAAATTTGGTCATTCTAACAAAAGCCAGGAGGTTGTTCCACATAAACCTCTTCCTTAAGCACACCATTCAGAAATGCACTTTTCACATCCATTTGATAAACAGTGAATTTCATATGAGCAGCATATGCAAGAAACAATCTGATGGCTTCTAGTCTTGTAACAGGTGCAAAGGTTTTATCATAGTCGAAGCCTTCTTCCTGGGAATAACCTTGTGCAACTAGCCTTGCCTTGTTTCTTACAATGACATTGTTCTCATCTCTTTTGTTCTTTAAAACACATTTTGTTCCAATCACATTATGCTTCTTTGGTCTATCTACTAACTCCCAAACTTCATTCCTTGTGAACTGATTCATTTCTTCTTGCACAGCTGTAATCCAAAAGGAATCTTGAAGAACTTCTTCAATTTCAGAAGAATCTTTCTCTTATAGGAAGCAGCAGAACAAAGCACTTTCACCATAGAACCTTCTGGTCTTAACACCTTCTGATGGATCACCAATTATCTGATTTGAAGGGTGACTATCTAGCCAAGATCTTTTTGATGTTACTCCTTCAGTGGTATCCTCTTTATCAGAAATGTTAGTTTCAGGAATATTATCAAATTCAGGAAACAACAAGAAAGGAGAAAGGGAATCATCTTCCTCAGGGGAAATTCCATTCAGAACATTGTCAGAGACATTAGTTCCCCCTTGGTGGATAGATTTATATTTTGCCTCAGCTGTGACCATATCTTCATCGGCATTACTTACCTGATGTTGAACTAGGGCCAGTTCAGGTGGGTCAGCTCCTATGTGTTGACTTTCTTTCAGTGGAGAATTCTCATCCTGAGGTCCACCAGCCTGAGTATTTTCATCCTGAGTTTCTTCTTCTGAGTCAGATTCACTCAATCCATAGAATGTGATTGACTTCTTCTTTTCAGGCTCAATGGATGATCTATCAGCATCTTTGTTTTCCAGGCTAAGTCTGGTGACCCTTTTTGTCAAGTCTCCTGATTCATGTTCCAGTTTTCTATGAACACAAGTAGATTCATCAAAAACAATATGAGGTGTTTCTTCCACAATAAGGGTACTACCATTGTAGACTCTAAAGGCTTTACTAACTTCAGAATATCCCAAGAATATTCCTTCATCAGCTTTGCTAACAAAGGTTTTCAACTGATCTTTTCCATTATTATGAATGAAACACTTACAACCAAACACACGAAAGAAAGAGACAAGAGGCTTCCTTTCATTCCATAGTTCATATGGTGTTTTTCCTTGGTTCTTTGTCAGCATGGATCTGTTCTGAGAGTAGCATGCAGTGTTGATAGCTTCAGCCCAAATCTTTTAGGTATACCAGCTTCAGCAATCATTGTCCTTGTAGCTTCTTTCAGAGTCCTATTTCTTCTTTCAACAACACCATTCTGTTTTGGGGTCCTTGCAGCTGATTTTCATGAGTTATTCCATTTGCTGCACAGTAATCAGATATAATATGGTTGATAAATCCAGTGCCTTTATCTAATCTGATTTTGACCACACTCAGATTCTTTTCATTACTGAGTCTTTTTAGCAATTTAGGCAGTTTTGTCTGAGTCTCTTTCTTACTGAGTAAGAATATGACCCATGTATATCTAGAGTAGTCATCAACCACTACAAGTGTGTACTTCCTGCCATTGGTGCTCACAGGTGTTACTGGACCAAAGAGATCCATATGTAACAATTGAGTATCCTTTTAGTAGACACTTCTACTTTGCTTTTGAATGATGTTCTTATCTGTTTGCCTTTTTGACAAGCATCACACGCATGATCTTAACTGAATACTTCATTTGGTAACCCTCTCACAAGTGTTAATATTGCAAGTTTGTTCAGGGTTTTGAAGTTTAAGTGATTCAACCTTTTGTGCCACAACCAACTGGTTTCAGTAGCCTTTTTTGCAACTAAACATGTATCCATAAGAGTTAATCTCCAATCAGCAAGATACACATTTCCTTTTCTAGTACCAGTCAGTAGTATTTGTTGTGAAACATTGTCTTTCACATAACATAAGTTCTTTGAGAACTCAACACTGAATCCCTTATCACAGAATTGACTGATAGAAAACAAGTTATGCTTTAAACCAGACACATAAGATACACCATGGATATGAACAGTATCAATTTCAAGTGTTCCATATCCTTCAGTCTGTCCTTTGGAATTATCTTCAAAAGTTCTCTGAGGGCCTTTCTGTTCAACATAGTCAGTGAGCAGGTATTTATATATCCTGTAATGTGTCTTGAACATCCACTGTCCAGATACCATGCAGCAGGTGCAATTTCATCTCCACTCATCAGAGTTATGTTGTCCTTATTTAGCTCAATGCCCAACTCCATCACCTGAAATAAAATCAGGCTTTAGGTATCTATTTGGTGTAGGATCCTGCCATATTAGTTGTACCATTTGGAATCCATAAACATCTATAGGGGCTGACGCACGTTCAGCCCAGGGGGGGCAAGTGCCCTGCCTGGAATTTTTGCTTCCAATATATATTATATATGTCACTTAAATTAATATTGAAATAAGTGTCCCAGTGGTAAGGCATGCATAAGATATTAGTAGTGTTGTTGTGTTCAATTCCCAAATGAAGCATCCATTTTATCTTTTTTATTTTATTATTATTTTGCTCTTACAAAACATATATTAATAAGTAGATCTATTTATTTTTTTATATTTGCTAATTGATATAAGTAGAGTAATATTTTTTACTATGCTATAAATTTTTTATTTTATTTTACACATAATTATTTTTAACTACATATTTTAGTTAAATATATTAAATAAAAATATAACATATATAATAAATACTTCCTCTATCCTAATTTTGATTGTCCACTTTCTGTAAATAGTCGTCCTCATTTTGTTTGGCCATTTCCTAAAAAGGAAATAAAGCAACTTTCAATACTATTTAATACTATTATTTCTCTCCACTAAACACACTTTACACCATTTAATACTATTATTTCCCTCCACCAAACCCACTTTACCCACTTTACACCATTTAATATTATTATCTCCTACTTTTTCTTAATCTCCGTGTCTACAGTAACCGGATAATCAAAAATAGGACGGAGTGAGTATTTTTTTGCGGAAGAAGGTCTCATAGTTAGACGGTTTACAAACTAACACAAATTAACACTTACCTGGATCCAAAGTGTTAAAGTGTTTTTGCCCTACCTGAATTTAATTCTTGCGTCTGCCCCTGAACATCTACATACACATTCACCACTCCTGGTGCCTTAGCAGTATCCTGTGTATGAGTGTCAACCTTAGCATGAACATGAGCCTTAGAGTTCTTCTTGGGTTCAGGCCTCTTGTTCAGATGCTTTGGCCTTGGTGAAGCTGGTCTAGGTTTCTGCTGACTTGGGATCAGAGGACCTTTACCCTTAGGGAAGTGGGGTTTGGGTCTTCTGTACAGAAATTGAGGTCTTTTAGTGTTCTGAGGACTTGGTCCTTTCAGTTGAGAATATATCTGCTGAGTGTTTCTCTTCTAAAAATTCCTCTGATGGTTCAGTGCAGATTTCTTCAGGTTGGTATTCTTAGCCTGAGGCTTTGAAGTACTGGACTGAGAATTTCCTACTGAGTGTTCAGGGTTTCTAGCCTTTTCCTTAGGTTTGGGCTTTCCACTCTGAACCTTCAGGTTCTCTGAATCCATAGGTCCTTTACCATTGTCTAAAAGTCGTGGTTGTTCTTCAATAAGAAGATCAGTTTGAACCGCGGGTTTAAGAAAAACCATCTTAGTGCCACTGGTTGAAGTAGCATTAAGTTGACCTTGTGAAGTTCCCCCTGGATTATAATCTAATCCAGCTGTTATAGTTGCAGGTCATTGATAACTCTGAATTTCATCTATTGCACTAGATGCAGAATTCAATAGTGCTAACTTTCTCCGCAGAATATCTTCACATTTCTTTAGAGTTTCATGTTTCTCAAAGAGGTATTGAATTCAGTTTTGATTAACTTATTTTCTTCAGTGGATTTCTCTAATTTTCCATTCAGGAAAATTATCAGCTTCTCTTTCTCTGAGAGTTGTACTTTCAGAACATCTAGTTCATCAGTAACTCTCATCAATTGAGAAGTGATCTCAGCGATGTTAGAGTTTTTCCACTTTAGATTTTTAGCAATAAATTCCTCATTCTGCTCTTGAGTTTCAATGAACAGTTCTTGTAACAAGGAATAATCTTTCATCAGGCTCCTAAAAGAACCCTTCAGGAACTTGAAAACTCAGGTGCTTGTATAGGAGCAGCAACAGAGATAGCGATTTTACCTCCTTCATAGCAACAAGGCATACAACATCACTGTCACTATCTGAGAACATTTCTTCTGATGAACTTGAACCTTCCTCAGTTTGTTCTTCTTCTGCAATCATGGCCTTCTTCCTAGAGAGCTTGTTGTCTCTTTTGGCTTGCCTTTCCTTTCTTTCCTTGGGACTTAGCTCAAGACAGTCATACTGGAAGTGACCTTTCTTCTTACAGTTGTAGCATCTGTTGGCATCATCATCCTAATCACTTTCTTCTTTGGTTTTGGAATCTTTCTTCCTGGATGAGGAGCCTTCAGTCTTGTGGTCTTTCTTCCTGTCAGTAGTCTTGTCCTCAGTTTCTGAGTTGTTCTTGTTCCTGTACTTGGTATTCTTATAATACTTTTTATACTTTCCACATCTGTTATTGAGTCTTTCAAACCTCCTTGCCAACATGACATATTTTTCATCTTTTTCATCCTGATCTTTGGCAGGTGAGTTTTCAGAATCTTTAGCTTTACAGGATTTTTCTTTGGCTTTGAAAGCCACATTCTTGCTAAGTTGACTAACTTTCTCTCCTCAGGAGTAAGTTGGTCATCAGACTTAGGAAATTCATCTCTGGGATCATCTCTCTCAGCATCAGTGGATCTAGGATTCATAACAGTGTACTCAAATGGTCCTTGAGAGACAACTCTCCACATTCTTTCATGTTTAGAGTACAGATGTGCCTGCATTCTCAGTCTCCATATATCATAGTTCTCAACAGAGAACATAGGTAACTTCTTAGAAGGCATAGTGATCAGCCTTGTAAGATATCAACAATAAGATCTATTCAGTAGACCACCAAAGTCTTTCAGCTACCAAGACTATGGCTACCAAAGAAAGTGGTCAGTTGAACCACTGCTCTGATACCACTTGTTGGTCCAGGGGTAAATGAGTCTCACACGTGTATGGAGGGGGGGTGGAATACACGTGTATAGTGAATTTTTAACTTTTAAAAATTTTAATGATCAGTGAGTCAGGTTTTCCTGAGTTTAGTCCTGAAAAGCACAAATCACCCTGAGTAAAAGTCTACTGAGACAGTCACCCTGAGTTAGCTTTCAGTCCTTCACATTAGCTCAACTGATCCTGAGTGCGAAAGTGTCCTGAGAAGCTTTGCACAGATAACTATCTTACTGAATACTCAGGTGAGTTGTTCAGTTTGATAGTTATCTACACTAGCTTTTCTAGGGTACAGAAAGTGTAGGCCCTAAGTTTATACTCGTTTTAATTTGTTGAAAATACTTTTTCCTTATGAAAACAATGGTTAAGGCTGTGAATAGTTTAATGCAAGTTCAGTGGATTGATTCCAACTGAATACCAGAAAACTCAGTATGCTTTCAGTGAAATATGCAGCAAGTAAATATGCAGTACAGAAAGCAAATAACACAGCAAATTATAGTGGTTCAGAGGCTCAAGCTCCTACATCCAATCTCTTTGATCTTTCAGAGAAATTCCTTAACTCGCTACTACTACTCAAGCTTTCAGACTGAACTCCTGCAGCTTACTAGCTTTCTTCTATGAGTTTTCAGGTTGAACTACACCGCAGCTTACTTACTCAACTCACACAAGTTTTCAGACTATCTCAAACAACTTACTAACTTCTTCTCTAGAGCTTTTAGGCTGAACTCAATTGAAACTTAGTAACTCTTTACAACTCTCACAATCTCCAACAATTACACACAAACTACCTAACAAAAGGGTTTGGGTTTGGTTGGTTTCCAACTAAGGTGAGATATCCTTTTTACAATAAGAGTTGATGCAAAAGGCTTGGATATCTCTTACTAAGCTTTGGATACTTAACAGATTCTAGGCTTAGTAAATGAGCTCTCTTCAAAGATGAAACACTTGGGAAATTCTTAGGGTTTCAAGTGCTTCACAATAATACTTGAATATGTATGAGCTCTGGAGTTGCTTGATTTCCCGTAACCTTGAATGAGTGCAAGGCCTTTGGTATTTATAGGCAACTCTCAAAGAGTCACTCTTGAAAAAACTATCCGTTGGAGGAGATAGCTTAAAGGGTTTCCACTTTTGGTTAGTGATAAATGGCTACATTAGGGTTTGAACGTGCCCTTGCATGGTTTGGGTAATAAGCAGCCAAACAGCCAATCACTTTCTTCTGTAGACTGGAACATATCAGTCCAGACATTTCCTCAGTGGCATGTCATTTTCAGTGTCAGTAGAGTACGTTGTTGTCGCCTCCTCATTGGTCTAAATCTTCCTTTGATCAGAGACAAACAGACGGCTCTTTTTGGTCAACTCTGCTGAACTGATACAATCCTTAAAGCCTACAAATGCATAACATTCTCTTTGTTTGTACTAAATTTGAACACAACACTATTTATGAAATAGTGGTTCTGGATCTTATACTTCAGCACAAAACATCTGCAGGATCTTCGATCTTCAAGTCTTCAGGCTCTTCTGAGTCTTCAGGACTTTACTAACCTATACTAATCTAAATCTGCTGACTATACATGATGCAGATCTTTATTTGAAACCTGAGTCCTATTCTACCAAGATGTCCTTATACATGTCATACTCAGGGGTTTTGGGATCTAATCAAAATCTCTTATATTAAATTCATCTCCCAACAATTTCCCCATTTTTGATGATGTCAAAACCATCTTGTGACAAGCTCAGTTAAAGATAAAGAACCTATCATCTATTCAGGTTTCAATTCTTAGAGCAAGTAAGAACATTTTTATAACAATAATAAACATCAGAAAGATAATGAGATATTATCTTTTCATAGCAAAAATCAGTAGAGTTTCATTAATGTAGAAATGAAATTACAGGATACATGGTTTATCCTACTCTACTTTAACATAAAAAAATTTCACCATCATTCATCTTCAGAATCAATCTTGTTGGGAAATTTAGTTTTTGATGAAAGTTCCAAAACACATGTAATAGGACCAGTCAGACCTGTTAGCTGACTGATGTTTTTAATGCCAGTTATAAGATGACCAGTTGATAATTATTATATAGAACAACTGATGTATAAGATATGTCACATATTCAGGGGGAACCTCAATATGTATAGGTCAGATCTAAAGATCAGAAGAACAAAAGATCGGCTGAAGTCCGACAGGCCAGAAGGCAAGGGAAGGACAGAAGATCAGATGATCTTATAAAGTCAGATAATCAGGTGATGTCATGAAACACAAATTCAGAAGACCTAAAGATCAGATGACTACCAAAAGATCATACCAGAGACCTACATCAGCCGAGTCTGCTAGTTGACCTAAGACAACTGGCACCATAAGACTCTATCAGGTAGACTGATCAGTTGTAACTGATCAGGTCAGCTCACACCAGGTGGTAACTGATGTTTCACCAAGTCATAACGTTGTTGATCTGAATAATAAGAATGTAAACTTTAGTTAGTGAACAAACTCTGATATGCTGTACTTGTTAACCAATAAGAACAAGACACGTATGACCTGAGCTGACACTGAGGATTTCGGCGTTGCATAGTCAAACGGCTAGAAAAACGACATACATGCTTTAGGCCATGCCGTACCTGGAAGCACGTCACATCAAATCCTACATATCTACCAAATATAACCAGAAATTCAAATTGATCTCCAACGGCTCTTTGATTTCGGGGTCTATAAATATGGGATTACTCTTCAGGGTAAAAGAGACGAAAATTATCAAGAAGCTCATACTATAGCCAAATTTCGGCACGAAGAACACAACCTTGAAGATTATTTTTCTAAGTGTTCATCCCATAGTTCTTAGCACATAAATCTTATGCTCCAGTTGTTAGGCTACTTAAATACTAGGATAGATTTCAAAGTTGGAACAAACAACAAATCTTACCAAAAACCCAAAGTTAGGTTAAGTTTGTTTAGCAAGATTTCAGACTAGGGTTTCTAGTTCTGATTTCTGGGATCGGTTGAGTGAGAGCTCTATAAATATTTGTTGGTGTAATGTGTTGGACTAACATAATAATCCAAGTCCAGTTGGTTAAGTTAGTGCCCCATGTGATAGGGAAGAGTGGACGTAGGACTAGTTGTCCGAACCACTATAAATCTTGTGTGCATTTATTGTTTGATTAACTGCTTCACACTATTGCACACAACTTAATTAAATCTGCATATATATTCTGAGTTAGGATCAGCGAGCACCAAGCTACTGATCTGATCGGATTGACTCCATAGTCATCTGATTGAAAACAGCTTCGGAATCTGATTTGTTACAAACTGGTTTTTCACATGGGTATAAACTAGCTTCCGCACAATCAGTTAAACTGATAGATACTGAACTGATCTGCCCTCAGGCGACCAGTAAGTTGGATATCAGTCCAAACTGATATACTTGCACTCTGATCAGGCAAACTGCAATCACACCTGATCTGCACGAAAAAGTTTTCAGAAGTCTATTCACCGCTCCCCTCTAGACTTCTGGCCTTACGAAACTCGTTCGGGACCTACAAGTGGTATCAGAGTAGTGGTTCTAGGGACCAATGGCTTTGAATATCATCGGTTCTTGAGGAAGAACCTTTGTGGTCACTTGAACTGATCTTGAAAAACCTTTTTCTAATCTCATTTGTTTTCAAACTCACGATCAGCATGGATAATACTTCGAGTATGTATCATGATTTGCCTAAATTTTCTATTGATGAGTATGCAGACTGGACGATATACATGAGCAACCATCTGGGATCAATAAGCAGCAGGATGATGGAAGTTCTAGAACGAGGACCCATCATCATCTATCATGACAACCCAGCTGTTGGAGGTGATCCAGATTTTGCAGTTGGAAGTCTTGTCAAAAAGAGTCCCGCCCTGATGGATGCTGAAGAGAGAAAGTTGTACACTCTGGATAAGATAGCTAGGCACATAATCATGAAGACCATGGACAAGATAACCAAAGAAAAAATAAAGTATCTCAAGACAGCCAAACAGATGTGGGATACGCTTGCTGAAATGTGTGTAGGAAATGATCTGATTAAAGATAGCAGACTGCAAGCTGAACTGGTGAAATTTGAAAAACTTAAGATGCTACCAAATGAAACCGTCAATGAGCTCGATGGAAGAATCACCATGTCAGTTAACAAGCTTCGGGAACTTGGACGAGAGATGTCAGATAAAGATATAAATTACAAGATCTTGAGATCTCTGACTAAGAAGTGGGATATGAAAGTCACTGTAATAAAGAATTGTCAAGATATTGCTAAGATGAAGCCAAGCAACCTGCTCCTGAGTCTTAAAGCTCATGAGTTCGATCTGATCGAAAGAGGGCAAGAAGAAGAAGACGAGTCATCTGCTAAAGCCACACCTACCACATCAAAATCAGTTGCATTCAAAGCAGCCAGCAGCAACTCAAAGTCTACTAAACCAGTTTGAAATATTATAAGCCAAACTGAACAGATTGCTTTGCTAACCAGAAAACTTGAAAAATCTAACATTCAACTTGGCAAGTATCGTAGATTTTATAGGGATTATCAAAACAGCAGAGGAAGAGATAGGAGGCCAGCTGACAGATCTCCAGAAAGGACCAGATCTGATGACCGAAGAGATGATCACAAAAAGGATCGCAGAGAAGATAAGAAAAAAGATGATCGGTCTGATGAAAGAAGAGACAACAGATCTGAGAGAAGAAATACTGATTACAATCAGACAGGTAAGTCACCTGACAGATTCTACAGACGGAATGACTCACCTGGCAGAGGAAGTTCCGTGGATCATGGAGCATGTTTCAACTGTGAGAAACCAGGTCATTACAGCTCAAATTGCCCAGACCTGACACCAAAAGAAAGAGAAGAGAAGCGGAACAGAAGAGAGCAACGTTATAGAGACAGGAAAGCCATGGTTGCTGATACATCAGAAATTGATGATTCTTATCTGCCTTCTGAGGATTCAGGCTACTCATCTGTAGAAGATTTCTGTTTGATAAGCAACGCTGATGATTTCTACCACTACGATGATCTGATATTCTCTTCTGATGATGAAATCTGTCTCATGGCTAAGGAGGAAGACCAATCTAAGGTCACCTCTAAACCTTCTACTCTTTCAGTTTCCACATCAGCTATGATTAGCACACCTGCTGGAGAGATTGACTTGCAGCTCTATTCTGAGCAATGCTGGATGATCTCTCTAATGCAGTAGACACTTATACGATAGTGGAAGCCGAAAACGATAAGCTAAGGATTGAAAATACTCAGCTTGTTAAGGAAAATGCTGTCAGTAGAAGCAGATTAGGGAACAGCTAGCTATCAATAAACAGCAAGCTGATGATTTTAAAATCCTACAAGCCAAGTTTGATGATCTCTTCCGACTACATGAGAGTCTGAAATTAACTGAGGATAGTTTACGTAAGAAAATACGGGTTTTCACAAAATCTTCTAAAACCGTTCAGGATATGAACAACTATTTTCGTACGACTACTAATAAGAAGGGTATTGGGTATGAAAACCCTTCTACTTCCTCAAAAGCTCCATCTGATTCACTTCAAAAAGGTGTAATCAAACGAGTTTCTGATATAGATACACAAAAAGCAAAATATGTATTTGATAAGGGAAAGAGACCTGCTGAACAAGTAAGGCAAGTGCCCAATCAGAAAGGGAACATAAATGGACCCCAACTGATTAAGCATCAGCCGAGGAATAAACAGAAGAACCCAGTTCTTCTGAAGAGACCTCAACCTGATCAGCATATTAGGTATCAGAAAAAACAACCTGTCAAAGGGAAATCTAATATGAAACCTAATCAGGGTCAGCTGCCTAACAAGCAAGCTAAAGGTAAACTGCTAGGACCAATTATGCCAAAAAGATATGAATCTTTTAATGGTAGCAGTCGTACCTACCCTTACAATCAGAAACCTAGGGCTGCTGCACCTGAGCCCCATTGGGTTAAAAGAAGACAAACAGCAAAGAAAAATCCCAAGTCTTCTGATTCACTCAAGGCTCACACAAATAATCATACTGATCATAATGCATATGAAGAGATGTATGATTACGTAGATGTTTTTGGGAGACAAATCAGGCCTTCTGATCTATCTGATTACAATAGAAGTGCCCTGTTTGTATGGATCCCTAAAACCAACTCTAACCCCTCAGGACCCAATCCAAAAGGGGTACCTATAGCTTGATTTGATTGCAGGTTCACATGGGTTTGGCCAACAAAGGAGGTGTACAAGCAACTATCTGGTACATCGATAGTGGATGCTCAAGGCATATGACTGGAAGCAAACATCTCCTTAGCTCTTATACAGAACAGAAAGGCCCACGTGTACTCTTTGGTGATGATAACTTTGGTTTTACCAGAGGATTCGAAACCTTAGAGAATGATGATGTACAGGTTACTGGAGTCTCGTATGTCGAAGGTTTAAAGCATAACCTGTTATCAGTTTCACAATTCTATGACAACGGATTCAGTGTTGAGTTCTCGACTGATCAGTGTACTATCAAGAATCGAGCTACTCAACAGATCTTGTTAACTGGTTCAAGGAAAGGTATAATTTATACAGCAGATTAGAACAGTTGTCCAAGAAATACATGCCTGATTGTTAAGAGTTCTAAATGTAGCAGTTGGCTCTGGCACAAAAGAATGAGTCATATGAACTTTAAAACTCTTAACAAGATAGCAAGGATGTCTTTGGGTGAGGGACTTACGAATGAGGTATTCTCTAAGGATCATACATGTGTCGCATGTCAGAAGGGAAAACAGGTTAAAGCCTCATTCAAGGGAATCCCTGGACCAGCATCCAGCAGAGTATTACAACTACTCCATATGGACTTATTTGGACCAGTCACACCAGTCAGTCTCAGCGGACGAAAATACACTCTGGTAATTGTGGATGATTATTCCAAGTTTACCTGGGTTGTATTCTTGTATAAGAAGAATGAGACAACAACAAAGATACTTGAGCTGCTCAAGAAACTACAAAACGAAAATGGTGTCAGTATAGTGAAATTAGATCAGATAAAGGTACAGAATTTCTGAACTCTTTTATTACTGATTTTTGCACTAAGTTTTGGTATACAGCATGAGACATCAGCTGCAAGAACGCCACAACTGAATGGTGTAGCGAGCGGAGAAACAGAACACTCAAGGAAGCTTTCGCACTATGTTGTTTGAACATGCAACACCAAGCCGTTTAGGCGGGAAGCCATCAATCTTGCATGCCACACTCAGAACAGATGCTCTCTGACTAAGGCTCACTACAAAACACCCTATGAACTGTGGAAGGGCAGAAAACCTAGTGTTTCTTACTTCCATGTTTTTGGGTGCAAGTGTTTCATACACAACAATGGGAAGAGTCAGTTGAAGACTTTTGAGGCCAAGTCGGATGAGGGTATATTCTTAGGATATTCCTCATCCAAAGAAGGCCTTTCGGGGGTTTACAACAAAGTAACCCTAGTTGTGGAAGAAACACCTCATGTGGTCTTTGATGAGATATCTTTAACAAAGAGAAATCGACTCGAGAACAAAAGTACCGGTTCAACTGGTACCTTACTTACGTAAAAATGGATCAGCTAAGTATCAAGGAAAAAGGATCAGAACACGTAACAGTGTATATTCCAGATCTTGCTGATTCACCAGGTCAATCAGACCCTAAGGTATGTACAACTGTCAATGAAGAAAATTTGGTACAATCGAGACAAAGATCAACTCAACCATCCGGTTCGGGGAACACCTAAAGTTCCTATGGCGGAGACATCAAAGACATGATGAGTCCAACATCAGCTGAGACTTATCCATGTCAAGTGGATCATAATTCTGCACCACACCCAATCACTAGTAATGAACTCAGAAGAGGATTATGTTCTCCAAACTGATGCAAATCAGAAAAGAATGACCTGGGTAACCAGTTATCCAACTGATCTGATCATCGAAAACCCATCTGATAGAGTTAAAACTAGACATCAGATTGGTGAAAGTGTCATGAATTGTTGTTATCTGTCTTTGAAGGAACCAACTCAAGTAGAGGAAGCTCTACAAGATGCAAACTGGATTCTAGCCATGCAAGAAGAACTGGAACAGTTTGAAAAGAATCAGGTTTGGAAACTGGTGGACAGACCAACCCATCAAGATGTGATTGGCACAAAGTGGGTATTCAAGAACACGAGAGATGAGAATAATGTCATAACCAGAAATAAGGCAAGACTTGTTGCTAAGTGGTATTCACAATCAAAAGGAATTGATTATGATGAGACCTTTGCACCAGTCGCTCGTCTGGAAGCCATTCGGCTGTTTCTGACATATGCTGCCCACAAAGGGTTTATTTTGTATTAGATGGATGTTAAGAATGCATTCTTAAATGGGGTACTAGCTGAGGAAGTTTATTTTGAACAACCTCCAGGCTTTGAAAAAGGCAACCAGGTGTACCGTTTAAGAAAAGCTCTTTATGGCCTGAAACAAGCTCCTCGAGCTTGGTATGATACACTCTCTCAGTTCTTGATAGACAGTGGTTTCACTAAAGGAATATTGGACAAAACCTTATTCAGAATAGAAGATGGAGAAGATATTATGATGGTTCAGATTTATCTGGACGACATCATCTTCGGATCTCCCAACAAGAGTTTATGTGAAAAATTCAGCAAGCTGATGCAAGGAAAGTTCGAGATGTCCATGATGGGTCAGATGAGTTACTTTCTGGGTTTACAAGTTAAGCAAAGTACAGAAGGGATATTCATCTGCCAGGCGAAGTACACTAGGAGTTTATTGGCTAAGTTTGGTGTTCAAAACTGCAAGGAAGCCATAATTCCTATGATGACTGGATTCAAGACAGATCCAGATGAGAATGGTCAAAAAACTAATCAGAAAGAATATAGGGCTCTCATTGGATCTTTACTATACCTGACTGCCAGCAGACCAGATATCACTTTTGCAGTAGGTGTATGTGCCAGATTTCAGGCAAATCCAATGCAAAGCCACCTGGAAGCAGCTAAGCGGATTCTTAAGTATCTGAAGGGGACAATAAACCTTGGTTTATTTTACCCATCAGATGATATCTAGAGCTTAGTGGGTATTCTGATTCTGATTATGGAGGTTGCAGAATTGACAGGAAGTCAACCTCAGGTACATGTCAGATTTTAGGTAGTAAACTGATCTCGTGGTTTTCAAAGAAGCAGACATCAGTTGCGACATCTACTACTGAAGCAGAATATATGGCTGCAGGAAGCTGTTGCTCCCAACTGCTCTGGCTTAGTCAGCAGCTGAGGGATTATAACATTGTAGCTAAGAACGTACCTATATTTTGTGACAGTAATAGTGTTATTGCAATCACTCATAATCCTGTTCTACATACAAGATGCAAGCATGTGGATGTCAGACAACATTTTATAAGAGATCATGTTGAAAAGAAGAATATCATAATGGAAAAGATCCATACTGATAACAGAAAGCTGATATTTTAACCAAGCCACTAGCTGAGATTAGATTCAGAGATTTATGCAATGAGCTAGGGCTTCTGGATCTTGGAGAAAGTGCACCAGAAATGTTTGGTGGACTAATCTCCAGAACCATCTGGTTAAGAGACTAACCAGGTTAAGAGGAATCAGTTGAGTTAGGTATCTCAACTGATCAGAAGATCAGTCAAGGAACTGATATGAGAAGGCTTTATCAGGTTAAATGAACTGATCAGATTAAAGAATTATCAGATTAAAGGAACTGATCAGTTTGGTTGTTTCATACTTTGTAAGTCGATTAAGCTAATGTTTAACAAGCAAGTTACATAAGATTAAAGATTCAATCGCATAAGGAAACAGAAAATACACAACAATGGAATAATAGAAATTTTCATTGATAAAGACCCGGAGGTTAGATTTACATTACAAGTTACAAGTACAAATGGACCCGGAAGTCAGTACATAAACCATATACCGAAAACCCTAAGCCTAACCCTAGAAGGGGGGAGAGAGGCTTTAAAGATTTTAAAGCCTGATGCTCCCATTTTCCCCCACTTAACCCTAAAAGGGGTGTGAGAGGCTTTGAAATAATCCTAAAGCCACCCTCAGAGCTTCGAAGTTAGGAGCGAGAGCGGCATTGTAGGATTTCTAAGCCAGGAGCCCCTAGTCCTAAAATCAATGGGCTCTCCAGCTGTTAAATGGGACACAAGTGCCAAAGATGTGGTCCAAAGACCATATGGCCACAAGTGTCACATGAAAATATTGAGTTTGATATACGATGATCAGTTGTTATCTGATCAAAATTGGATACCAAACTCATGTTTTGTATCAGACTGGGTCTGTTGATGCTAATTCCGTCAACTCGATAGGCACACAAGGTGCATACGATTAGGAGAAGTGTCTTCTCATTTGCTATAGCAGATCCGCCGCCTCGGTGGTAGAGAAACTTGGCAATAATTATATGTGTAATCTTCGATGATGACGAAAGTAGTAATAAGGGACGCACAGGGTTGATTTGAGAAGTTGAATTCATTTGAAAAGGGGTAAAGGTTCTTGTCGAAAGTTTCACCGGAAATAAGGGTTCATCGGAAAACATGGAGTATAAGCTAAATAAAGAAGATGAAAGGTTTATGTTGTATTGTTTGCCTAAAACCCTAGATCCTTTTATAGAAGAAAAGCAGGGGTATAGGTGCAAATTTAATTTCTCAAGACCCTTAAGAGAAATCTGCACCACAAGGACAGCGCGTAGGAAACACGCAACTGATGATTGGATAAGCTTACGGCGATTGATATCCCAAAGTATCCAGACTATTATTACGAATGTCAAATCGTGCCGACTTAGGGAATCAAGACAAATCTCCGATTTTCCAAGACTAAGTTTAGGCGGTAACACTTATTCCAAGAATTGACTTATCTGAGTAGAATCAGACTAGGTCAACTGAAATCAGATTAGATAAGAGACTGATCAGATGAGGAAGATCAGTTGAGTATGATACCTCAACAAATCAGATAAATCAATCTATAACTAATAGAAATAACAGTTGAAGGGGGAACTTCAACTGATCATGGAGGATCAGAAAAGGGAATATCAGACGCAAAGTGGAGCGGATCAGTTAAAAGGGACAGTTGGGAAATTATAAGGATTAGGCAGAAAACTAAGATCAACAAGTGGTACAGACAGACTTCAAGTGGTATTGACTGATTACAATATCAGTCAACCAGATACGCAATTTTGTTTTCTTGTTTACTGTTTACTTATCTGAAATTATCTGATAATATTTGCATTTACTGTACACATACTTTTGTGACGCATACCCTGCAAAGTATTCAATGCGGATGTGGGATATATGTATTAAATGCTACTAAATGTGTTTTAAAATCCAAAAGGTAATCGTGCGTGCATATCCTGATAACACGATCAAAATCGCTCAATCTGGATCGTTTATTCGTTTCAAATGTTTGATCTTCTAATCTCAATTTTCCCTCCTTCTTTTTATAAGCTTCATCAAAACCCTACCAGAGTATTTTTTCTCAAATTTCTTGCGATTTATTCTCTGCAAACTCACAATTATCTTTCTGTGATTCAAAGTGTTCTTACGATTTAACCTGTTTCAAAATCGAAAAGTAGAATCTGGTAATTTCTGGTTATTTGATGAATTACTTTCCTAAAATCCATTAATCATATAGATTACATCTATTTATGATATCCTGTGTTATGCCTTGTCATTTCTTGATATCCTTATGCATTCATCGATTACTAGGTCTGAGAATAGGTCTGATAATGGTTATGCACAAATTTTAATCGAGTCTATCTTATTGTAGATGGCCACTCACGGAATGTGCAAAATTATGTGTAACTATGCGGATTTGGCAACCAAAATTATTGAAGACAAATTTGTAAGGTTTGGTGTTACACGGGATCCGGAATCAATGGAGGTGGAACAAATTCTGAGGAAGGGTGGTCTCAAAAAATACTGTGCTGCTCACTGCAATCCAGTAATGCAGTATGAAGCACTGGAATTCTTGATGAATTTGAAGGTTGACGAAGAGAATCCTGGACACGAACTGATATCTTCAGTAAATGGAGAGGAGATCAGACTTACAAATGATGATATATCTCGTCTGTTCAACCTGCCCAAAAGAAAAATCTCTCCTGCTCACTACAGCGAGAATGAAGACGAACTGATCAGGAAGGAACTCTTCAGAGAGGCTGATAAACACCAGACCGTAGGCTTTGTTAGGCCTGTGTTGAAAAGGAAATATCGTTTGTTGTTTGACATTCTGTCAAAAATAATCATGAGTATCTCGTTCAGCCCAGGTGGATTAACAGCTGTAAAAATGTATAGTATGGCTGCTATTATCTATGGAGCCAAAAATATTAATTGGCATGGTTTCCTTGAGGCTATTCTGCTCCAAGAACATGAGAAGTTTGGAGTTAGTGAACAGAGACAAGTCTATCTGAAGAAGAGAATCAGCAATCTCAACAAGGTTGCAGTCATTCTGAAGGACAAGATGTCCAATGCTGAATGGGATCGAGCAATTTGAAGTCCTACAAGGCCTTTCTCTCAACCACAACTTCCATCTATGGGCCATCAGATGATGATATGCGGTCCACCCCCCCTAAGACTAAGAAAGGGAAAAACAAGGAGGCACTTAAATGCGAATCGATGCTCCTCAAAAGAAGAAGAGAAAACTGGTAAAGGCTCAGGAGAAGAGGCCAAAGAAGGTAAAACAGGCCTCCATGACTCTTTTTCTGGAAGACGAGTCAGATGAAGAAGGAGTGCCAGATCAACCTGATGAGCACCAGAGATCTGCTGGAACATCAGATAGGCAGGCTTCTCAAGTTGAGAGCTCGCTTTAACAATCGAGGAAAGAGTAAGGGATAACGATCTCCTTCACCTCAATCTCGCGTTGATTCACCACTTTCGGACTTCTAGGCTGCTGAGCATATCTCTCCTCTTTTTTTCACCTTTCCTTGAACACGAAAGTTCACCAGTTCGCGAACCAATAAGATCACTGTTGGGATATTTTAGTTTTGATGAATTATGCCAAAACATTATCAACTTGTGTTTTTCAAGCTATTTTCACGGATAACAAGTTAAGGGGAACGAGAGAACAAATTGAGGGGAACTCACGAAATCGTAAGAAGATGATCGAGATCGACGCGAGGTCAGCAGACGAGAATGATCGAGATCGGATGAATCGATGAGTTCGAGTTAGTCGATGAGCCGAGCAAAATCGAATAGAAGAAAAGCTAAAACCCAAAGAAATCGTAAGAGAAGGTTGCGGATCGGAAGATGAAGCGTAAGAGATCGATCAAGATCAGACGTGATCAAGATCAGATATGAAGAGGAGCAAATGAGACTAATCGAGATCAGACGTGATCAAGATCAGATATGATAAATAAATGATATGCTAACTCGAAAAATCTTGACTGATGCTATCTCGATATGTTGATCCGAAGAAGTGTTGATCGATCGGTCGAAATGTCGGATCGCAAAGAAGAAATCGGATACCGAAATAATGTGACTGAGAGGTTAGGATGTCTGAATTCGAAAGAAACCTTTCGAAGAAGCCCGAGTGTCGATATCTCGATCGACAAGGTCCCAAGAGAAGTCTACTAAATCAAGAAACCTGAAGGCTCAGATAGCTCAGATAACCTGAAGGCTCAGATAGCTCAAATAACCTGAAGGCTCGGATAACCTGAAGGCTCAGATAACCTGAAGGCTCAGATAGCTCAGATAACCTGAAGGCTCAGATAGCTTAGATATCCTGAAGGCTCAGATAGAACTAAAGATCCTGAGACTCACAAGAAACTGAAGAATATAGCCGTTAGATTCAGTTGACATGGACCAATGAGAGGAAGACGACAAGCCTAAAAAAGCTGCAAAAAGCTACAGAATAGTATGGATTTGAATGTGATTCTCTCCAACGGTAACATTCAAATCCACACTATAAATACAAGTTCTTCCTCATTATTCGTGTGGAAGTGTGGAGAATGTGGCAAACAATGCTACAGAGCTAAGAAGACATATATTCAAGCATTCCCACCATAGAACACAGAGTTAGAAATACACGCATATATTCAAGAGTGTTCTACCCTAGATCTAAGCACAAATGTAATATCCTAAGCTTAGAGTGATTTTCCCATCCTTAGCATTGAGGCTAAACAAATGTAAGGGAAAATCTCAACCTAGTTGAAACCAAACAAACCTTACCCAAAATCGGGTTTGATAGGTTAAGTTTGTAGGTGAGTGAGACTTCATTAAACATCTATAGGCAATCCCGTGAGGGAGATAAGTCCCGTTTGAGTGAGAACTCGGTAAACATCTATAGGCGATCCCGTGAGGGAGATAAGTCTCGTTTGAGTGTGAACTCGGTAAACATCTGTTGGGTGTTGGACTAACATGTTAAACTAAGTCCAGTCGGTTAAGTTGGTGCCCCTGATGATAGGGAAGAGTGGATGTAGGAGTTGGACTCCGAACCACTATAAAATTGTGTGTTCTTTACTGTTTTATGTTCTTACTTGCCATATGCCTTTGATTATAAGCAAAACACAACACATGACTTAAAACGAAAAAAAAATGGAATCACTCTGCCCTCACACCTGTTTTATATGCATTACATGGTATTTTTCGAGCACATGGGTTTTCAAAAACGGGACCTTCCACCTGCTTGAGAACCCGGGGCAGACTAACTTGTTTCTGTGAGAACCTCTGCAGATTCAAATTAATCACCAACATCCAACTACTCAGACACCACGTAACCCTCTAAATCTCATCAACCGAACACAGTCGATCCGAATCGATGATTCTCGAGTCCGGATCATCCAAGACCATCAAGGAAAATGGGCGAATGAGAATTGAACGCGATATTGATGAGTTGTACCCGGATTGGTAGCCCATCCCCGTTATTTGAGAGGAAGTAATGGAGATCCTCACGGAAAGATCTACATTTGAAGAACTTCTCAGATTTCATGATCATTATTGAGCGGATGGGGAGGTCTTGATGCATTCGCAGATTTTGATTTCGACGTGAAGAAATCCACTCGGAGTAGGATCACCGGTGAGGCGATAGCTATTTGAAGCGATCAAAGCTCTAAATCGTAAATTTGGGAATAATTGAACAAGTTGAACTGGAGACTGCTGAAGAAACTCCTAAGGAAGATGATCCTATGAAGGATGTGGGAGTTGCCGATGTTTGTGGAACTGGTGATGCAGTTCATGACCAGCCACTAGAGGCGCAAACAACAGGAAATGATCAGGTGATGCAAAATATTCCTGCAACACACATCACCACTGATCAACTTCAGGAGATCAGATCGTGTTTTAAAGATCTTCTGAAAGAAGAAGTTGAGGGAGTGTTGGCTAATGAACTTAGCAACACAATAGCTGATCAGAGGCAGATTGGCCTCAAAGAAATAACGGATCAACGGGAATTGGCTATTTCCCAGATTGAAGCAATCAAAGACCAGTTCTCTCAAACCGTGACCAACCTAACTGCTGAATTTAAGAAGACAGTTGACGACAAGGTAGTTCAGGTTGATCAACAACAAGTTTCTCTTCTAATGGTCACAGAAAAGCTTGAAATGACTGAAGAAAACTTGATAAACTCATTCTTACCCTCTCTACTGCCGTTGAATCTGTCAAGACTGGGCTGATCTCAAAGATTCAAAATCTATCTACTCAAGCTCAAGGTTTATCTGTTGAAGATCTTAACAAGGTCATATCAGTCAGCTTTGGATCTCTAACTTCCCACCTCAATGCTCTTTTTGATCAAACCAAAAAAGAGGGAAGGATAGGTTGAGAAACCAACTGACTTCATTAGAACAACAGAAGAACTGATTCAGACAGTTGAATCCTATGGCCAGAGACTAGACCATCTGGATCTATTTGCTAATGAAATTTCTGGGAAGATGGAGAAGTCAAAGGCAAGAAAGTTATTTGTGGGTGCTTTGGGACATCAAAACTGTGACAGCCCACTCGGACTAAGAGAGTCACGAGAAACACAAACTAGCGAGATCTGGGCCGATAAGGAACCGGGCCGAGAAACTATCTAAGGAGTAGATTGCTGAAGAAGCTCGAATCAGTGAAGAAGAAAGAAGAGTAGAAAAAATTTAGAGGCGGTAAGATCGAAAAAAGAAATACTGGTCGAGGGCGAAGAAAGGCAAAGCTAGAAAATCTTGGCGAAACTTCGGTTGCCAAACAAGAGTTGATGAAATCATTCTCAAAAACTGTTGTAATCTGCCGATAGGTTTGAGGAATGGAATAAGATCGAAGTGAATGGCTTCGGATGCTTTTGTTCGGATCTAGTGCCACAAGAAGAATCACCGGATGCAAAATTTCTCAAACTGGTTGGAGAACAAGCACCAGTTTTTACGAAATATCCGGAAAATGAGGCCGAGTAATCAATGTGAGAATATCTCGTCAAGAGTATGGCGTGATGGACTACTCGAAGAAAGGCGGATGGCTCATTCGTGATTGGCATTTCAAAGGTTCTATTTTGACATCCCGAACAAAGCTCGCATAATCGATCCTTAGCGGATCAATGATGTCAAATGGAAGCTATCTTGGGATATTCAACATTCCTCGGGATCAACGAGAAATGCAGAGAGGATATAAGCCAAGAGAATAAAGATCGGAAGATTGTTTTAGGATCATTGAATTTAAACTCAAACTTTTTCGATGTAACTCAGATGTCGATAAATCTACTTTGAATGAAAAGTTTATTCTTTTTCGATCCTAAGAAAAAATCTCATTGTCTTTTGATTATGTGTTCTTTATTGTTTTATATTTATCAATGTGTGTTGGTTTCCCAAGTGTTTTGGTTTCATCAAAAGGGGAAAATTGTTGGGAAATTTAGAGTTTTGATGAAAGTTCAAAACACATGTAATAGGACGGTCGGACACATTCGCTCGCTAACCGATATTTTTAATACCGTTATAAGATGACCGATTGATAATTATTATATAGAACAAGCGATGTATAAGATAGGTCACATATTGAGGGGAACCTCAATATGTATCGTCGAATCTAAAGATCGAGAAGAACAAAAGATCAATTTGAAGTCCGGCGGGCGGAATGCAAGAGGAAGGGACGGAAGATCAGACGATCTTATAAAGTCAGATAATCAGGTGAAGTCATGAAGCACAAATTCAGAAGACCTGAAGATCAGATGACTACCAAAAGATAAGACCAGAGACCTACATCAGCCGAGTCTGCTAGTTGAGCTAAGACAACTGGCACCAGAAGACTCTATCGGTAGGTGATCGATTTATGGCGAATCGGTCATTCACACTAGGTGGTGGCGATGTTTCACCAAGTCATACCATTGTTGATCTGAACAAGAAGAATGTCAACTTTAGTTGGTGAACAAACTTTGAAATGATGTACTTGTTAACCAATAAGAACAAGACACGTATGACCTGAGCTGACACTGCGGATTTCGGCGCTGCATAGTCAAATGGCTAGAAAAAATGACATCTGGTTTTTCGGCCATGCCGTACCTGGAAGCACGTCACATCAAATCCTACATATCTACCAAATATAGCCAGAAATTCAAATTGCTCTCCAACGGCTCTTTGATTTCGGGGTCTATAAATATGGGATTACTCTTCAGAGTAAAAGAGATGGAAATTATCAAGAAGCTCATACTATAGCCAAATTTCCGCACGAAGAACACAACCTTGAAGATTATTTTTCTAAGTGTTCATCCCATAGTTCTTAGCACATAAATCTTATCCTCTAGTTGTTAGGCTACTTAAATACTAGGATAGATTTCAAAGTTGTAACAAACAATAAATCTTACCCAAAACCTAAAGTTAAGTTAAGTTTGTTTAGCAAGATTTCAGACTAGGGTTTCTGGGATCGGTTGAGTGAGAGCTCTATAAATATCTTTTGGTGTAATGTGTTGGACTAACACAATAATCTAAGTCCAGTTGGCTAAATTGGTTAAGTTGGTGCCCCTTGTGATAGGGAAGAGTGGACGTAGGACTGGTTGTCCAAACCACTATAAATCTTTTGTGCATCTACTTGTTTGATTAACTGCTTCACACTATTGCACACAACTTAATTAAATCAGATACATATTCTCGAAAGTTAGGATCGGAAAGCACCGAAGCCATCGATCCGATCGGATTGACTCCATAGTCATCGATTGAAAACAAATTTAACTCGATTTGTTATAAACCGGTTTTTCACACGGGTATAAACTAGCTTCCGCGACAATCAGTTAAAACCGATAGATACTAAATCGACCGCCCTCAAAGCGATCAAGAAGTTGATATCACCAAACTTATTCACTTGCACTCGATCAGAAAACCGCAATCACACCCGACTGTGACGAATTTTTTTCGTAAGTCTATTCACCCTCCTCTAGACTTACGTACTCACGAAACCCGTTCGGGACCTACAAATCTCATCCAGAGGAGGTGCTAGATTGAACATCCCATAGTACCTTGCCTTCAAGGCATCCCTCTTCTGAATGGTTTCTGCATCATTTCAAATCAGACCCAAAAACTCAGTCTGATCTATGAACTCACTGAAGATAACATCATGTTTGATCAATCCATTATCAAACTTAGGTGGAGGATACTTGAACTGAACAGGTGCCTTTAACTAATAGCCCAGAGTATCAAACAAGTTAAACCACTTTTGATAAATGTTTGTGTAATACATCAGGATATATGCTATGAACGCATCATCCCTGTCAGCAATAGAGTAAGGCCAACTCTGAAGCACATCATAGTTGAACACAAACTCTCTCTTGGTTTGCTCCTATATGTCATTCATCTCTATCGGCATCCATTTGTCCAAGTGTGGCCATTGCCTCTTCCTTGGCTTTGTACCTCTTCTCCTCAGTACAAATCTCTAAAATCCTCCCTTTACCCTCTTGGCCTCCTCCCTCTGCTTTCTGGTCATCTCTGATCCTGGCATAAAAATAGCAGCCTTCCACTTCTTCTCAGCCTCAATCATCTTGATGGAGTTGTGTCAATCCCAATTCAGCCTCTTTGTTGACACATCATACTCACCAAACCCTTCTCTAAATAGCTCATCTATTTTAGAGTCTTCATTCTTCTGGATATCAGCTTCAGGAGTTTCGTCTTCATAAGTGAACTCAACTGAGAGCTGTCTTTTTATGGGTTTCTTACTTTTTTCTCTGGTTTGGCACTTGAGGATCTTGTTTGTCTCTGAATGAGCTTCTCTACAAATGTAGCATCTTTCTTCTCAATAGGCTTCTTCTGAGGCATCAGGATTCCATGAGTTTCACCTCTCTTACTGGATTCATGTTCCCTCTGCCTCTTTGCACGCTCTTCAATAATCTCCATTGTTGCTTCACGGTGGATCATGATTTCTGGTTCTTTTCTCTTTTCACCTCTATGGACCAAGGTTGGAAACTCCTCTCTCTGTGTCTCCAAGGGTGGCAAAGCTGTGAGCTTATCATAACCCTCCCCTTTTTCAGAAAATTAAAAAAAAAATCGGGACCAACAATACTATTAACTGTGCACACCACTCACAAAATGCATCTTATAACACATCGACTGTTTCGAATAATAAGTGAAAATGTTAAGATAATGTGAACGAAACATTTCTTTGGCATCTCAGATTAGGTCATATTAATCTGGATAGGATTCAAAGATTGGTTGTTGGGATATTTTAGTTTTGATGAATTATGCCAAAACATTATCAACTTGTGTTATTGAAGTTAATTTACAGATAACAAGTTGAGGGGGGACGAGAGAACAAATTGAGGGGGAACTCACGAAATCAGACGTAGATGATCGAGATCAGACGAGGCTGCAGACAAGACTGGTCGAGATCAGATGAGTTAGATGAGTTTAGGAGTTAAGCGATGAATTTCATGCAAAATCGGAAGAGAAGAAAAGCTAAGCCAGCTGATCAGAAGATCAGATGACCAGAACAGACCTGATCAAATAATCAAAAGAAAAGTTGAGCTGATATGGTGATCAGAAGAAACGGAACAAATTGATCGTAAAGAAAAATGACCGTAAGATCAAGAGAAGGTTGCAGATCGGAGGAAAGCATACGAGATCGATCGAGATCGGACGTGATCAAGATCGGATATGAAGATGTGCAGATGATCAAGATCGGGACGTGATTGAGATCGGATGTGCTAAACCGATATGCTAAACCCTAATGTCTTGACTGATGCTATCCCGAGATGATTGATCACGAAGATGTGATGATCGATCGGTCGAAATGATCGGATCGAAAAGAAGAAATCGCTTTGAGTAAAGTAACTCGAAGGTCGGGATGTCTCGACCAGAGAATCGAATTTCGGTCGACTGGTGTCAGTATGCCCTGATCGGACAAGGTCCGCTAAAGAGAAGAAGTGGCCGAATCGGATAAACCGAGGCTCGGGATGAGAACTAAAGACTCAAGATGTCTCTCGAAGACACCGAGACTCGTGAGAATCTGAATGATTCAAGGTGAGGAATCGAGGAATATAATAGATTAGAATCGGTGGCGTGGACCAATGAGAGGACAACAAATTGACTGGAAAAGCTGCGGAGAACATCTGAGAGAATAGTATGGATTTGAATGTGACTCCATCCAAATGGTAACATTTAAATCCACACTATAAATACAAGTTCTTCCATCATTATCAAGTGTGGAGTGTGGATATGTGGAGAAGATAGCACACGAGATCTTCTGAGCCAAGAGCCTTATAGTCAAGCATTCCCACCCTAGAACACAAGTCTATAGATATACAAATATGTTCAAGAGTGTTCTAGAACCCAATCTAAGCAACCCACGATGTATCCTAGCTTAGAGAGATTTTCCCAACCTTAGCATTGAATTTAAACAAATGTAAGGAAAATCTCAACCTAGTTGGAAACCAAACAAGCGTTACCCAAATCGGTAGGTTAAGTTTGTAGGTGAGTGTGAACTCGGTAAACATCTAGCAATCCCGAAAGGGAGGGTAGGCAATCCCAGTGAGGGTGATAAGTCCCGTTGGAGTGTGAACTCATTAAAAAATCAGTAAAGCAATCAAGTGGAGGCCGATAAGTCCGAAGGAGTGTGAACTCGTTAAACATCTAAGAGGCGAACCCGAGAGGGTGATAAGTCCGATTGGAGGAATTTCCTAGGAAGCGGGGAGAGTGGATGTAGGAGCTTGAGTCTACGAACCACTATACATTGTTGTGTTGTTTTCTTGCTTTACATTCTTATCTTGTCATATGCATTCGATTATAAGCAAAACACAACACATGAGCTTAAACGCATAAAAATCAGTAATCACTCTCTTTCACCTGTTTTTATATGCATCGCTTTAAAATGTTTTGCTTTCAGAGACGCGCAAAATGGGTTTTCAACCGGGGACCATCAATTAGTATCGAGGCGGGAGCTCAAAAGATTACTTTTTCAATGTGATCACCTGAACTGGTCTTTTAAAAGAAAACCCATTTCTTTAAAAATGCATATATTCTAATGTTTTGGCGTCATTATCAAAAAAAGGAAATTGTTGGGATATTTTAGTTTTGATGAATTATGCTAAAACATTATCAACTTGTGTTATTGAAGCTAATTTACGATAAAAGTTGAGGGGAACGAGAGAACAAATTGAGAGGAACTCACTTAAATCGGGGCGTAGATGATCGAGATCGAGCCGAAGGTTGCAGATTTAGACCGGTCGAGATCAGATGAGTTAGATGAGTTCGAGTTAATCGACGAAATTGCGGGGCAAAATCAAGAAGAAGAAAATTTAAGCCGGTGATCGGTAAGATCGGATGACGTAATGAACTGATCAAATAATCAGAAGAAAAGTCGAGCTGATATGGTGATCAGAAGAATGCATAAACCGATCGGAAAGAAACCGGCCGTAAGATCGGAAGAGAAGGTTGCGATCGGAAGAGGAGCGGATGAGACCGACGAGATCGACGTGATCAAGATCAGATATGAAGATGTGCAGATGATCAAGATCGACGTGATTGAGATCAGATGTGCTAAACCGATATGCTAAACCTAATGTACTGACCCGATGCTATCCCTGAGATGTTGATCTGAAGATGTGTTGATCGATCGGTCGAAGTTGATCGGATCAAAAAGAAGAAATCAGATGCTTTGAGTCGAAGTAACTGAAGGTCGGGATGTCGAATTCGAGAACGAACTCGGTCGGCTGAGTGTCGATATACTGATCGACAAGGTCCATTGAAGAGAAGTCTATTTGAATCGGATAAACTGAGGCTCGGATGAGAAATCAAGACTCAAATTATGTCTCTGAAGACACTAAGACTCAGAGAATCTGAATGATTCAAAGGCGAGGAATCGAGGAATATAGCCAGATTAGAATCGGTGGCGTGGACCAATGAGAGGAAGACAACCCGACTGGAAAAGCTGCAGAACATACAGAGAATAGTATGGATTTGAATGTGACTCCATCTAACGGTAACATTCAAATCCACACTATAAATACAAGTTCTTCCATCATTATCAAGTGTGGAGTGTGGATATGTGGAGAAGATATAGCACGAGATGCTCTGAGCCAAGAGCCTTATAGTCAAGCATTCCCACCCTAGAACACAAGTCTATAGATATACAAATATGTTCAAGAGTGTTCTAGAACCCAATCTAAGCAACCCACGATGTATCTAGCTTAGAGAGATTTTCCCAACCTTAGCATTGAAATTTAAACAAATGTAAGGGAAAATCTCAACCTAGTTGGAAACCAAACAAACCTTACCCAAATCAGTAGGTTAAGTTTGTAGGTGAGTGTGAACTCGGTAAACATCTAGCAATCCCGAAAGGGGGGGTAGGCAATCCCGAGTGAGGGTGATAAGTCCCGTTGGAGTGTGAACTCGGTAAACATCTGTAGGCAATCCCGTGGAGGGTGATAAGTCCCGAAGGAGTGTGAACTCGTTAAACATCTAAGAGGCGAACCCGAGAGGGTGATAAGTCCAGTTGGAAGGAATTTCCCTAGGAACAGGGAGAGTGGATGTAGGAGCTTGAGTCTCTAAACCACTATACATTGTTGTGTTGTTTACTGCTTTATATTCTTATCTTGTCATATGCATTCGATTATAAGCAAAACACAACACATGAGCTTAAAACGCAAAAATCTGTAATCACTCTGCCCTCACCCCTGTTTTATATGCATCGCTTTAAAATGTTTTGCTTCCGCACGCTCAAAATGGGTTTTCAACCGGGGACCATTATTGGTGAAAGATGGTTCACTGGAGGACCTACAGCTAGAACCATTTCCAACTTGCGAATAGTGTTTAGAGGGTAAAATGACCAAGAGGGTATTTGGATCCAAGGGGACAAGAGCCACAAAAGTGTTGGAAATCGTTCACACTGACGTGTGTGGTCAAATGTCAACCAAAGCTAGAGGTAGATATGAGTATTTCGTGACTTTCATCGATGATTACTCAAGGTTCTGGTACATTTTCCTTATGAAGCATAAATCGGAAACCTTTGATAAATTCAAGGAGTTAAAAGCCGAAGCTGAAAAGCATAGGAAAAAGAGTATCATGTTTCTACGATCTGATCGTGGAGGCGAATACCTTAGCGCTGAGTTTTTAAAATACCTATCAGATGAGGGTATTATTTCCCAGTTGACTGCACCCAGAACCCCTCAACAAAACGAGGTGGCAGAACGAAAAAAACAGAACACTCTTAGAAATGGTTAGATCCATGATGAGTTATTCAGATCTACCCAAGTCATTTTAGGGTCACGCCTTGGAAACAGCGGCTTATGTTCTGAACTTAGTGTCATCCAAATCGGTTCCCAAAACCCCGAGAGGGTTGTGGACTGGGCGCAAGCCCAGTCTGAGACACTTGAGAATCTAGGGATGTCCAGCATACGTGCTAGACAAGGAAGCCAGTAAGTTAGACGCACATTCAGAGTTAAGGTTGTTCATAGGGTATCCCATGGGAACGAAGGGGTGCATGTTCTATGGTCCTGAAGATCAAAAGGTTGTAATCAATACACACTTTAGATTCTTGGAAGAAGACTATATGAACAATAGAAAGCCCAAAAGTGAGATTACCTTAGATAAATTAAGAGGGAAAACTCCTATACCAACTGTACAAGTTGATATACCAAGCGTCACACCGACACAACCGGAACCTCGTCGTAGTGGGAGGGTTGTCCGATAACTTGAGAGATTCATGGGGATAGGAGAATCTTCGGATTTGATCCCCAGGGATCGTGAATCAGACCCCTGGTCCTACAAAGAGGTGGTCCAAGACAAGGATTCAGAATCCTGACAAATAGCAATGGAAGCCTAGCTAGGGTCAATGGACCATAATCGAGTGTGGGAGCTAGTTGAGCCACCCAGTGGGGTAAAACCCATTAGATGCAAGTGGGTCTACAAGAGGAAAAGAGGACTGGACGGGAAGGTAGAAATCTTTAAATCTAGGCTAGTGGCAAAGGGATACACTCAGAAAGAGGGTATCGATTATGAAGAAACTTTTCGCCCGTAGCCATGCTTAAGTCCATCCATATTCTCTTGGCAATAGCTGCATATCTAGATTTTAAGATCTGGCAAATGGATGTCAAGACAGCTTTCCTAAACGGAAGTCTTGACGAGGAAATCTATATGCAACAGCCCGAAGGTTTTATTGCGAAAGTCCAACAGCATCTTGTTTGCAAGCTAAAGAAGTCCATTTATGGACTGAAGCAAGCATCTTGAGCTTGGAACCAATGTTTTGATCAAGTAATTAAATCATATGGGTTTGATCAAAATGAGTTCGAGAGTTGTGTGCATAAGAAGTGTGACGGAACTGCCTTGGTATTCTTAGTACTATACGTAGACGATATTCTGCTCATCGAAAATGATGTAAAGATTTTGTCAGACGTGAGGGTATGGCTATAAAATAGTTTGATATGAAGGACTTAGAGGAAGCCGGGCACATCCTTGGGATCAAGATCACTCGAGATCACAAGAAAAGGATAATAGGCTTATCGCAAGCTTCTTACATAGATACAGTTTTGAAGCTTTTCAGCAAGCAGGATTCCAAGAAATTTTTTGTACCTTTCAGACATGAAATCCATCTATCCAAAGATATGTGCCCTAAGACACAAAGGAGATAGATGACATGAGAGTCATTCCTTATGCGTCGGCAGTAGAAAGCCTTATGTATGCAATGCTGTGTACGAGGCTAGATATCTGCTACTCCGTAGGCATGGTAGCAAGATATCAAAGTAACCCAGGAAACCAACACTGGACTGCTGTTAAAAATATTCTGAAGTATCTGAAGAGAACTCGGGACAGAATGCTAGTTTATCAGTCAAACAGTTTATTTCCTTGGGATACACGGACTTAGATTTCCAATCGGACCTAGATTCTAGAAAATCTACCTCAGGTAGTGTGTTTTGTCTGGGAGGAGGAGCTGTAACATGGAGAAGCATTAAGTAGAAATGCATTGCAGATTCTACCATGGAAGTCGAATATGTAGCTGCTTGTGAAGCAGCGAAAGAAGTGGCGTGGCTCAAGAACTTCTTAGTGAACTTGGATGTAGTTCAGAATTTGCCCAGCACTATCACGGTATTCCGTGATAACGCCGGAGCAGTTGCGAATTCAAGGGAACCGAGAGCCCACAAGGTCAGCAAACACATTGAAAGGAAATACCATCTTATACGAGAAATCGTTAAAAGAGGAGATATGTAAAGCTAAAGAGCCTGAAAACCCACCTGCCAAAAATCAGGATGAAAAAGATATTGGGGTTATACGTGAAAGTATGTTTTTACTTTGTATAACCTATGTATTAAACACTTATTTACTGAAATAAATTATTTATCACTGTTGCTTTAAATATGAATGAATGTTATATATATTTATTGCAAATCGTTCATAAAATAACACGTGTTACATTGTAGTTAACGTGCTGATACCAGATCATAGAAGACCACATTAATAGTCCCTTGTAAATAAGTGTGTGTTTCACAACTTAGATAGATCTGAACAATCTATTGGTAGAAGTTGATGTGTAAGGCTCAGATTGGCTTGTCTTGACAGAGAGATTACACAAGTGCATTTGATGCGCTGAAGCAGACCTACAGAGAGGATAAACTCATTCGCACCGACTTAAGGGATGAAGAGTTAGACCTCAGTGGTTGTTGATTTCTTAATCTCTGACACTTAATAAGGACTGTGTGCAATTAGTAATTATTGCTTTAATTTATAATGGGAATAGAATCATTGCGACTTCGATACCCTATATCTTGGACAATAATATTAATTACATGGCGGTTGCTAAATTAATACAGAGAATCGTGTGCTTGGAGAGTCTTGCATGATTAGTCTCCTTGGTGAGCTCAGAACTTTTATCATACCAAATCTTGCAAGTGGAATTAAACACAGGAAATAATAACAGGGAGTCATATTACCGTAATATGGGTTGAGATGGATAGTACAATATTAATTATATAGTGAAATTAATTAATATTAATGGGCTGAATTATATTGTGGCTCAATATTGGAATTCAGAATCCCATTGGGAGGTCCATCTTAATTCTTCTAAAGGCCCCTCGAGTAGCCCAATTAAAGTCCATTAAATGAAAAGGTGTTTAAAATAAATTAAATTTTTTGTTGCATATTTTTCCTTAATTTTGAAAATATTAAAGAAAAAGAAGGAGAAGGATGTTCTTGAAAAGATTTTATGTAAATGAGATAAGTATTCTTGAAATACAAGATTATCCCATAAATTCAAGAAATCTCTCACTTGGTTTCTTCAGTAGTGTTTTTCTAAAATTAGATAAATAAAAAGGAAGAAAATATTTTCTTGATTTTCTTGGAAAGATATTATGGAGAAATATATGTATTCTTGGAATACAAGAATATCTCATAAATTCAAGAAAGATCCAATCTTGCAAATATCCTTATTATTTTTTTAAATAAGGGCTAAATAAGAGGGTGAGATTTTTGTGAAAAAATACACATGGAAAGAAGAATATATGGGATATATTCAAGATTTCTTGGAGATCAAGAAAAGATCTTTCCTAACCCTAATTAGACCCTAATTTTCGTCCCGCCACCCCCCCCCCGCCCCCCTATTATAAATAGAGGATGAATTTTTCATCCCCAAAACAATTTCATGAGTTGAAAAAATTAGAAATCCAACAAATTATTTATTTTTCCTTTGTTTTATAATTGTTCATTGGAGAACCTTCCACCAAGGTTGTTGAGCAAGGACTTGGAAATACTTGAGAAGGACTTTTGGTTGGTAGCCAGATACGATCTGTCATCTCGGATTGTCTCAATTAACGGGTATGTTTACGTAAACTCCTAGAAATTCCGCATGCTAGGATCTTTTACGTGAATTATATATTGTTTGCATGTTGTTGTTGGATTTATTATTATATGAACTCACGTAGGTTAATTCATGCTAGTAATAATCAGTAATTTAAATTTGTGTTTATGAGGTAATCCCGATAGATCCTGCATAACGTATCCCTACAAAAGATGAAAAATATGTCCTGATGGCAAGGAGGTTTGAAAGACGCAATAGTAGATTTGGAAAGTACAAAAGTTATTATAAGGATGCAGTGCGAGAGCGGGAACAATTGTAAACCGAGGACAAGGCTGCGCAGGCGGGAAGAAATACCACAAAGCTGAAGGCTTCTCATCCAGGAAGAAGGATTCCAAATCTAAGGAAGAAAGTGAGCGAGAATGATGATGGCAGCGATCTACTGTTTGTAAGAAGAAATGTTGGTCCCGGGGTAAACGGGTATCACAGTTGTATTGGGGGGGGGATACACGTGTATAGTAATTTTTCAACTTTTAAAACCTTGTTGATCGGTGAGTTAGGTTTTCCTGAGTTTAGTCCTGAAAAGCACAAATCACACGAGTAAAAAATCTCTTGAGGCAAGTCACCCTGAGTTGCTTTCAATCCTTCGGATTAGCTCCACTTGAGTGCGAAAGTGTCCTGAGAAGCTTTGCACAGATAACTATCTTACTGAATACTCAGTAGAGTTGTTCAGTTTGATAGCTATCTACACTAGCTTTTCTAGGGTGCGGAAAGTGTAAGCCCTAAGTTTATACTCGTTTTACTTTGCTCAAAATACCTTTTCCTTATGAAAACAGTGGTTAAGGTTATGACCAGTTTAATGCAAGTTCAGTGGATTGATTCCAATGAATATCGAAAAAATCGATATGCTTTTCGGTGAAATATGCAAACAAGTAAATATGTCTGAAAGTAAATAACAGAAACAAATTATAGTGGTTCAGAGGCTCAAGCTCCTACATCCACTCTCTCTGATCTTTCAGAGAAATTCCTTAACTCATTACTACTACTACACAAGCTTTCAAACTGAACTCCTGCAGCTTACTAACTTTCTTCTATGAGTTTTTTGGCTGAACTACGCCGCAGCTTACTAACTTAACTCACACAAGTTTTCAGACTGTCTCAAATAGCTTACTAACTTCTTCTCTAGAGCTTTCAGGCTGAACTCAACTGCAGCTTACTAACTCTTTACAACTCTCACAATTTCCAACAATCACACACAAACTACCTAACAAAAGGGTTTGGGTTTGGTTGGTTTCCAACTAAGATGAGATATCCTTTTACAATAAGAAATAGATGCAAAAGGCTAGGATATCTCTTACTAAGCTTTGGATACTTAACAGATTCTAAGCTTAGTAAATGAGCTCTCTTCAAAGATGAAACATTTGGAAAATTCTTAGGGTTTCGAGTGCTTCACAATAATGTTTGATTTCCCGTAACCTTGTGAGGTTTAAGTTGGTATTTATAGGCAACTCTCAAAGAGTCACTCTTGAAAAAACTATTCGATGAAGAGATAGCCTCAAGAGTTTCCTCTTTTGGTTAGTGATAAATGGCTACATTAGGGTTTGAACGCCCCTTTGCATGGTTTGGGTAATAAGCAACCCAACAGCCAATCACTATCTTCTGTAGACTGGAAGATATCAGTCCTGACATTTCCTCAGTGGCATATCATTTTTAGTATCATTAGAGTACGCTGTTCTCGCCTCCTCATTGGTCAAAATCTTCCTTTGATCAGAGAGAAACAAAGGGCTCTTTTTGGCCAACTCCGCTGAACTGATACATTCCTTAAAGCCTACGAATACATAACATTCTCTTTGTTTGTACTAAGATTGAACACAACACTATTTATGAAATAGTCGTTCAGGATCTTATACTTTAGTACAAAATATCTTCAGGATCTTCAGGTCTTCAGGCTCTTCTGAGTCTTCAGGACTTTACTAACCTATCCTAATCTAAATCTGCTGACTATACATGATACAGATCTTTATTTGAAACATGAGTCCTATTCTACCAAGATGTCCTGATACATGTCATACTCAGGGTTTTGAGTTCTAATCAAAATCTCTTATATTAAATTCATCTCCCAACAAGAAAGGTCACTTCCAGTATGATTGTCCTGAGTTAATTCCAAGGAGAGAAAGGAAAGACAAGCAAAGAGAGACAAGAAGTACTCTAGCAAAAAGGCAATGGTTGCTGATGAAAATGATGTTGAAGTGGAAGGTTCAAGCTCTTCAGAAGAAATGTTCTCAGATAGTGACCGTGATGATGTGTGCCTTGTTGCTATTGAAGAGGTAAACTCTTCTATCTCTGTTGCTGCTCCTACACAAGCACCTAAGTTTTTAAGTTCTTCTGTAAACAGTAATTTTGATCTGATAGGTTCTTTTGAGAGCCTGATAAAAGATTACTCTGTGCTATAAGAACTGTTCATTAAAACTCAAGAGCAGATTGAGGAATTGATTACTGATAATCTAAAGTGGAAAAACTCTAATATTTCTAAGATCACTTCTCAATTGATGGGAGTTACTGATGAACTGGATGTTCTGAAAGTACAACTCTCAGAGAAAGAGAAGGTGATAGTTGTCCTGAATGGAAAATTAGAGAAATCCACTGAGGAAAATAAGCTAATCAAAACTGAATTCAATGACCTCTTTGAGAAACATGAAACTCTAAAGAAATGTGAAGATAGTCTGCGGAGAAAGTTAGCTCTATTGAATTCTACATCTAGTGCAATAGATGAAATTTAGAGTTATAAAAAACCTGCAACTATAAAGGTTGGATTAGGCTATAATCCAGGGGGACTTCACAAGGTCAACTTAATGCTGCTTCAACTAGTGGCACTAAGATGGTTTTTGTAAAACTCGCGGTTCATACTGATCTTCTAATTGAAGAACAACCACGAGTTTTAGACAAGGGTAAAGGACCTATGGTTTCAGAAAAACTGAAAGTTCAGAGTGGAAAGTCCAAACCTCAAGAAAATTTAGAAACCCTGAACACTCAGTAGGAAATCCTCAGGCTAGTACTTCAAGGTCTCAAGTCAAGAATATTGTCCTGAAGAAATCTGTACTGAACCATCAGAGAAATTTTTAGAAGAGAAACACTCAGCAGAGATATTCTCAACTGAAAAAACGAAGTCCTCAAAACACTGAAAGACCCTAATTTCAGTACACAAGTCCCAAACTCCACTTGTCTACGGGTAAAGGTCCTCTGAACCCAAGTCGGCAGAAACTTAGACTTGCTGCACCAAGGCCAAAGCATCTGAACAAGAGGCCTGAACCCAAGAAGAACTCTAAGGCTCATGTTCATGCTTAGGCTGGCACTCATACACAGGATACTGCTAAGGCACCAAGAGTGGTGAGTGTGTATGTAGATATTTCTGGAAGACAAATTAGCCACTCTAAAGTAATTAGAGTAGTGAGGCAGATTTGGATTCCAAAAGGTACAGCTAACCTGGTAGGACCCTACACAAAATGGGTACCTAAGGTCTTATTTTGTTTTAGGTGAAGGAGTTGGGCACTGAGCTGAATGAAGACAACATAGCCCTGATGAGTGGAAGTGAAATGGCAGGAAATATACACTTGAAGTAGTGGATGACTACTCTAGATATACATGGGTTATTTTCTTACTCAGTAAGAAAGAGACTCAGACAAAACTGTCTGAATTACTGAAAAGACTCAGTAATGAAAAGAATTTGAGTGTGTTCAAAATCAGATCAGATAAAGGCACTGAATTTATCAACCATATTATATCTGATTATTGAGCCGCAAATGGAATAACCCATGAAATATCAGCTACAAGGATCCCACAACAGAATTGTGTTGCTGAAAGAAGAAATAGGACCCTGAAAGAAGCTGCAAGGATAATGATTGCTGAAGCTGATATTCCTAAGAGATGTTGGGCTGAAGTTATCAACACTGCATGCTACTCTCAGAACAGATCCATGCTGACAAAGAATCAAGGAAAGACACCATATGAACTATGGAATGAAAGGAAGACTCTTGTTTATTTCTTTCGTGTGTTTGGTTGTAAGTGTTTCATTCATAATAATGGTAAAGATCAGTTGAAAACTTTTGATAGCAAAGCTGATGAAGTGATATTCTTGGGATATTCTGAAATTAGTAAAGCCTTTAGAGTTTACAACTGTAGGACCCTTATTGTTGAAGAAACACCTCATGTTTTTTTATGAATCTACTTGTGTTCATAGAAAATAGGAACATGCCTCAGGAGACTTGACTAAGAGGATCACCAGGCTAAGCCTGAAGAAAAATGTTAAATCATCATCTGAGCCTGAAAAGAAAAAGCCAATCACTTTCTATGAATGGAGTGAATCAGACTCAGAGGAAGAAGCTCAGGATGAAAATACTCAGGCTAGTGAACCTCAGGATGATAGTTCTCCACTAAAAGAAAGCCAACACACAGAAGCTGATCCACCTGAACTGACTCCAATCAGACCCAAAAACTCATCCTGATCTATGAACTCACTAAAGATAACATAATATTTTATCAATCCATTATCAAACTTAGGTGGAGGATACTTGTACTGAACAGGTGCCTTTAACTGATAGCCCAGAGTGACAAACAAGTTTAACCACTTTTGACAAATATCTGTGTAATACCCCAGGATATATGCAATGAACGATCATCATCATGTCAATAGAGTAAGGCCAACTCAAGTACATCATAGTTGAACACAAACTCTCTCTTGGTTTGCTCCCATATGTCATTCATCTCTATCGGCATCCATTTGTCCAAGTGTGACCATTGCCTCTTCCTTGGTTTTGTATATCTTCTCCTCAGTACAAATCTCTGAATTCCTCCCTTGATCCTCTTAGCCTCCTCTTTTTTGCTTTACGGGTGAGTCTCGATCGACACGAAATAGCGACCTTCCTCTTCTTCTCGGTCTCAATCATCTTGATGGAGTTGTGCAATCCCAATTGACCTCTTTGTTCACACATCATACTCACCAAACCCTTCTCTAAGCGGCTAAAACTCATCTGTTTCCAAAGTCTTCATTCTTACGCATATAAACTTCAAGAGTTTTCGTCTTCATCGGTGAACTCGGAGAATTTGTCTTTTTGTGGGTTTCTTCTTGACTTAATTTGGGTTTGGCACTTGAGGATCTTGTTTGTCTCTGAATGGGATTCTCTATAAATCTGGTGACTTTTCTTCTCAATAGGCTTCTTCTGAGACATCAGGATTCCATGAGCTTCACCTCTCTTACTGGATTCCTGTTCCCTCTACCTCTTTACATGCTCTTCAATAATCTCCATTGCTGCTTCAGGATGGATCATGACTTCTGGTTCTTTTCTCTTTTCTCCTCTGTGGACCACGGTTGGAAACTCCTCTCTCTGTTTCTCCAAGGATGGCAAAGCTGTGAGCTTGTCATAACTTTTCCCCTTTTTGGCATCATAATTAAGAATCGCTCGGATAAGCGTCCGACAATATGCGGTTGATCTCTTCCAATTGATCGCACTTCAGTGGCTACCAAGAAGTGTTCATCCTGAATCTGTTTCAGAACATTCAGCCCCGTGCTGGTGTCTTCAGCAAGACCACCATAGGTTGCATGCATCTTCTCCATGCAGAGTGAAGTACTCATCTCTTCAACAGCATTTTTAATCAACTCATCTGTCCTGGCCTTCATCATCTCTTCCAAGGCTTTCGACCTTAACTCAAACTTATTCTCCATCTCCTCCAACACATCCTTAGATACTTCACCAATTCTAGTATCTAATTCAGTAAGCTTAGTGCCAATAGCAGTGGTAAGCGAGTTTACCTGATCAGATGTGACCATTGAAGAACTGATCTATTTGAGAGACTCCCCCTGCACATTATGTGCCTCAGCAAACTTTGAAATGTCCTCAATCAATGGCTCAAACTTGGAGATTTTGTCCAGAACAGGTGTGAAGTCAACTTTAGGTATGTCATCAGTCTGTACACCTATATATGTCAGTTCAGTAATTGTGACTTCAGGTTCCTTCTGACTTTGACTACCCTGACCAAGAGTCACCGTGTGAAGTGGTAGGATGTCCTGAGTCTGTTCCCCCTGATTGCCAGCATCAACATTTGGTTCAGCACTCTTCGGTCCTCCCTCAAGAATATCTTCAGCATCATTGTCCTAAGTAGGTTCAGGCTCTTTATCATCTTTGTCTTTCCTACTTGCTTCAGCAACAGGCTCTAAAGCAGGTTTTCTCTCAGCCAACTTCTTTTTCATCAAGGCATCAAACTCCGGGTGTTTGATCCTTAATCTCCTCTTACCCAAACCAGAAAAGGCATCTATCTTAGCAACCTCCGCGGCCCAAAATTCCTCTCCTTTGAAATTGCCAATTTTCAGCATTACCGGAAATGATTGATTGACAATCAGGATTGTTGTCTTCAGCATGATAAACATATCCTGCAGATCTGAGAACTCTGAGAGTTCCGAATATTTATCCATAATGAACCGGGCATCTTTCTGCTTCCACTCCCTTTCTTCAGCTTCACCTTTCCTGAGTTCAGGAACAGATGGTTCTTCTTCAAAGATAGAATCAACATCTGAAGGAATGGGAATATTTGGCTCTGACGGTTTTGTGGTTGGGATCGTTTTTTGGCTTTCTTCAACAGGTTTTTGAGAACCTGCCAAGATCTCTTGGGTAATTTTGTCGGTTCCTATGCTCTCCTCCAGAACCGCAGTGAATACATCTTCATCCTCACCTCTTTCCTCAGGGAGAAGTTCCCCCTGAACTTGTTTTTCTTAAGCTTGTGAGACAGCTTCAACTTGAGTGTCCATTGGTACTCACCCTCATTTTCTTCTTTTTCTTTTGCTCTTCCTAAGCCTTCATCTTTTCTCCTTCTTCCCTTTTCACTCTCAGTAGTTCAAGGGAATTATTTCTCTGTCCTTCCTCTCCTAACACTTCAGGCTGTTTTGGGGCAGCTCTCTTCTTCTTCTGAATGGCTTCAGTGAGAACCACATGATCATCATCAGACTCAGTATCCTCCGGATCCTCCTAAGCGGTGGAACTCACACTCCCTAAAGCCACTGCTTTTCTCTTCTGAGACTTAGGCTTCTTAAACATAACATGATTTCTGGAGAATTCCTTTCCAATCATCAAAAACTCACCCTTTCCTGGCAGAGTTTCTAACAGAAAGCTTATCTTTGTCCCAAAAAACACCTTCCCAGACTTCTTAAAAACTCATTTTTCAAAAGACAACTTGTCCTTTTGACTCACAATAGAGTTTTTAAGAAATCTTAACCAGTTAAAATCAACATCCACATAATCCTCAATTGTAGCCATAAGACACAACTTTATTTTACTCACTTGTTCCAAACTACCAGATAAACTTAACAGGCATTTGGCAACAATATCCACAAGCACACGATATTTACCTTTTAAGCATCGTTTGTGGAGTGCTTCTTTGAATTCAGTCTTCTCCTCTACAAATCGATCAAGCAATTTCTGCTCTTAACCGGCTTTGTACATTGAAGGATCTTCTCCTTTATCGTTTAATTCGAAGACGGCGTTGATGGAGTCTATTGAAAGCACCATTTCCCGTGTAACCACACGCCCTTTCTTGGATTTGTCGTGCGTCCCAAATGTTAGACGAGAGACAAGAGCACCATCTTCTCTTTCTCTTAGACAGGTGACAAACTCCAAAACTTCTTGGTATAACTTGACATCGGGCGAGTTGCTTACCAGTCTGGTGAGCTTTGCGAGTCGAATCATATTGAGCGCTTCTTCTTCTGCTTGTGTGGTTTGATTATCAATCACAGTCGCAACGTGCTCAAAGTATGGTTTTTCAGATTCGGCAAATAACTTCATCATGTTGTATTGAGGGAATTCCATGTTTGAATGGTTTGAATAATGAGAATAGAAACTGATCAGTGTACACTCAAGGGTTTATATATGATCTAAATAATATAGATCAACGGTTGAGGATAAATCTCAGTAAATAGATTTGAATGGCTGAGATTAAATCAGATGTTTTGAATTAAAACGAGGCTTTGCTATTTTTGGCTAATTGATCTGATGTAAATAGGTAAATAGCAGCAGTTAAGGTGACAAAATGATGTTTCATGGTAACCGAGATGACTCTTCGCCTGCGCCTCAATTTTCCTCCAATAGAAATGCACCAAACATTCCCGCTCAAAGTTCAGGCAATATATCATTTATTTCAAATGATTACTGAGTGAAATAAATGTTGTGAGTTAAATGCATGTGCTAGTATTACTTCAGATTAATTGAATATATAACCTTACTGAATACTAACCATGATAAAATGTCCTGAGTCTCAGTTTCCATCCTTGGTACATTTTATCCTGAGTTATTCTTACCTGAATAACTTCATGCACCTAAAGGACTTCTCCCTTCAGTGAACTCACTCTCTTGGATCCAACATACCTAATTCTACTGATAGTTCCTGAAATCTTAACTCAGCAAGGCTTTGTGAGTATGTCAGCTCTCTGCTTATTAGTGTGAATTTTCTCCATTCTGATATCTTTCTTCTCAACATGGTCTCTAATGAAATGATGTCTAATATCAACATGTTTGCATCTAGTGTGCAATACCGGGTTTTGTGTAATAGCAATTGCACTATTATTATCACAAAATATAGTTACTTCATTGGCTATAATCTTATAATCCCTCAATTGTTGTCTTAGCCAAAGAATCTTTGCACAACTGTGACTTCTATGACCATGTATTGACCTCGGTAGTACTAGTTGCCCTTTGAAGTCATTTCTTAGAGAACCAGGATATCAGTTTACTTCCAAGAAATTGACAAGTTCCTGTAGTGGACTTCCTGTCAATTCTACAACCACCATGTCGAGATCTGAATAACCCGGTTATCTCAAGGTTCTCATCGATTTGGATACCACAATCCTCTATTCATTGTGCCCTTAAGATATCTCGGGATCTTTTTGGCAAACTTTCATGTGACTAGCCTTAGGATTAGCTTGGTATCTTGCACATATCAACAAGCAAATGTAGTATCATGCCTATTTGCTGTGAGATATAGCAATGATCCAATGATCCCTCTATAATCAGTGTGGTAAACTAATTTGCCTTCAGGATCAGGATCCATCTTGTAGTTAGTATTCACGGGAATCCTAACTGCATTGCAATTTTGTACACCATATTTAGCAATCAAATCTCTGGTATACTTTGCTTGGTTGATGAATATTCCTTCCTTTGATTGCTTGACTTGAAGTCCTAGAAAGAAATTCATCTCCCCCATCATTGACATCTCAAACTTTCCTTTCATCAGGGTAGAAAACTTCTCACACATCTGATGATTAGGAGATCCAAAAATTATGTCATCTACATAAATCTGAACTAGTAAGATATCTTTACCATCTACTATCCTGAATAGTGTTCTATCAATAGTTCCTTTGATAAAACCATGGTCAGTAAGAAATTTAGAAAGGGTATCATACCATGCTCTGGGTGCTTGCTTCAGACCATACAAGGTTTTTCTGAGCCTGTAAACTTGGTCATCCTGACGAAAGCCAGGAGGTTGTTCTACATAAACCTTTTCCTTAAGCACACCATTTAGAAATGCATTTTTCACATCCATCTGATAAACAGTGAATTTCATATGAGCAGCATATGTAAGAAACAATCTGATGGCTTCTAGTCATGCAACAGGTGCAAAGGTTTCATTATAGTCCAAGTCTTCTTCTTGGGAATAACCTTGTGCAACTAGCCTTGCCTTGATTCTTATAATGACATTGTTCTCATCTCTTTTGTTCTTGAAAACCCATTTTGTTCCAATCACATTGTGCTTCTTTGGTCTATCTACTAACTCCCAAACTTCATTCCTTGTGAACTGATTCAGTTCTTCTTGCATAGCAGAAATCCATAAATAATCCTGAAGAGCTTCTTCAATCTCAGTAGGTTCTTTCTCTGATAGGAAGCAGTAGAACAAAGCACTTTCACCATGGAACCTTCTGGTCTTTACACCTTCTGATGGATCACCAATTATTTGATTTGAAGAGTGACGATCTAGACAAGATCTTCTTGATGTTCCCCATTCGGTGGTATCCTCTTTATCAGAAATGTTAGTTTCAGGTATATCATTAAATTCAGGAAACAACAAGAAAGGAGAAAGGCAATCATCTTCCTCAGGGGAAACTCCATTCAGAACATTGTCAAAGACATTTGTTCCCCCTTGGTTGATGGATTCAGAATTTGCCTCAGCTGTAACCACATCTTCATCGGCATTACTTACCTGATGTTGAACTGGAGTCAGTTCAGGTGGATCAGCTTCTGTGTGTTGACTTCTTACAATGAAGAACTATCATCCTGAGGTCCACCAACCTGAGTATTTTCATCCTAAGTTTCTTCTTCTGAGCCAGATTCACTCCATTCATAGAATGTGATTGACTTCTTGTTTTCAAACTCATTGGATGATCTATTAGCATCTTTGTTTTTCAGGCTAAGTCTGGTGACCCTTTTTGTCAAGTCTCCTGATTCATGTTCCTGTTTTCTATGAACACAAGTAGATTAATCAAAAACAACATGAGGTGTTTCTTCCACAATAAGGGTCCTACAGTTGTAGACTATGAAGGCTTTACTGACTTCAGAATATCCCAAGAATATTCCTTCATCAACTTTGCTATCAAAGATTTTCAACTGATCTTTACCATTATTATGAATGAAACACTTACAACCAAACACACGAAAGAAAGAAACAAGAGGCTTCCTTTTATTCCATAGTTCATATGATGTTTTTCATTGGTTCTTTGTCAGCATGGATCTGTTCTGAGAGTAGCATGCAGTGTTGATAGCTTCAGCCCAAAATCTTTTAGGTATATCAGCTTCAGCAATCATTGTCCTTGCAGCTTCTTTCAGAGTCCTATTTCTTCTTTCAGCAACACCATTCTGTTGTGGGGTCCTTGCAGCTGATGTTTCATGAGCTATTCCATTTGCTGCACAATAATCTGAAATATGGTTGATAAACTCAGTGCCTTTATCTGATCTGATTTTGACCACACTTAGATTCTTTTCATTACCGAGTCTTTTTAGCAATTCAAGCAGTTTTGTCTGGGTCTATTTCTTACTGAGTAAGAATATGACCCATGTATATCTACAGTAGTCATCAACTACTACAAGTGTGTACTTCCTGCCATCGGTGCTCACAGGTGTTACTGGACCAAAGAGATCCATATGTAACAATATAAGTATCCTTTCAGTAGATACTTCAACTTTGCTTTTGAATGATGCTCTTATTTGTTTGCCTTTCTGACAAGCATCACACACATGATCTTTACTGAAAACTTCATTTGGTAACCCTCTCACAAGTGCTAATCTTGCAAGTTTGTTCAGGGTTTTGAAGTTTAAGTGATTCAGCCTTTTGTGCCACAACCAACTGGTCCACAAACGGTGTTTTGGGTCTTTTGGGTATGTTCTATACTCAAGGATACAAATACAACACTTGGTCTCATAACCACAATTCAAAACCTAAATCATTCAATCAATCTAAAGCATGCTTGTTTCTAAGAGTTTAATCATTCATTACTTCAAGTACTATCCATTCGATAAAAAGACACATTCATGCATAATTATAAAAACGCACTTAGACTTACAGAAAAATTATGAAATTATAGTATGTCATATATATTTTAACATAGAACAAAGTTTATTAAGGGTTCCCATTCATTTGAGTTACGGAGATAAGGTACATTGGTAGCTAAAGATAATATATCACGGATTCTTTAAAACAGTGCACTCTTTAATCCAAAAATCACAACTTTTTGTAAACATATCTAAAAATCATGAATTTAAAATATGTTATATACCATTCCATAATAAAAAACTTTAATTTAGAAACCTAAATCACTTGAGCTACGGATCATTACAGAATGTTAATGAAAAACGGGTTTGTAACATGGTTCATCACACAGCGCATATTTCATATAGAAATTCATAACTTATTAAAATATTAGGATAAAATCACTAAACTTTAATAGACCATTCTAAACACAATGGAGGAAATTATAAAATTTTATCAATATTTAAACACAATAATAAAATTGCCAAATAAATTGTTTAAAATACAGAATCAATCTTCGTTGGACATTAACTATATCATAATCAAATAGGCATATCTCAATATCCACTGATGAAAATATTATTATTTTTATAAATGTTGTTAAATAAAGGAATAGGAACATTCAAAATATTTCTAGAATTTTATAACCATTGAAGATATAGAAAATAATTTAAATGAGTCACTGCTCCCAGTTTCACGTAGTTTCAGACATATAAATATCTACGAATTTATTATCCTTACACAGAGATTGGATTATCACCAAATTTTTATAGTTTATTATATACTTCGAATAGTAAATCTAAGAATTTTTTCACAATTTTAAAACATCATTAAATCATCAAAATAGGTTTTCCAAAAATGAGGCAGTAGCATTTCCGAAGTTTCATACACATTTTCTAACTTTCACATATATGGTTAAACATGCTCAAATGTACAACATATCACCAATACAAACTTCATACATGATTTTCACAGATTAAACAAGCTTTTGGAAGGTTCTTAGCATGCCATTTCTAAGGGTTTTCATGCTCAAACAAATTATGATCATAACATCAAGATTAAAGGTCTCATTGGTGCTCACCCTTGTAGTTTCTTTCTTTTGGAGGGGGATTGAGGGCTCTTGATGGAAACTCCTACTTCTAAAACCTTCCTAGATTCAAGATGGTGGAGGAAGGACTCCTCCTTGGGGTGGTGATGATCGGCCAAGAGCAAGAAACGAGGGGAAAGCTCCTTCTTCCTTCAAACTCTCAAACTCTCTCAACTTTCTCTCAATATTATCTTTCCATGAGAACAAAAGAACCAAGGCTTTCTCTAAGGGAATGAAGGTGGTATAAGTAGGGAGAGAAGAGGGGAGGGGTCAGTCTAAGGTGGCAAGAAAGGAGAGTAAAGATTGATGGGAGTTAGTAATATGTTAAGAGTAAGCATGGCTCAAATAGTGTTTTTATTTAATGGGGTGATACACTTGATGGTTTGTTGATTTCTTTTCAGATTTTGGACGAATTTGGGGGATTTTCTGCAGATTGTGGGCTGCCATTATGGTAGCCTTGATTCTAGACGTGATTTGGATTTCGTCGGTGTATTTTCTGTATTTTTTGGTTCGGTTTTCGGCTCCGAAAATTAATTAAACTGCACGATTAAAATCGCACGATTTTTCTTGGTTTCAAAAAAAATTTCTTCTTCATCCTTTTCAATCCTTTAAATTTTAACATTATTAAACGGACCCAATTTATGGATAAAAACACGAAATATGCTAGTAAAGTTTACAGTTCGAAACGCTCGTTTGTCACCTGAAAAAAATTATGTAACTCGCATACACATATTTAAGACAAGTATCTCATTTTGAAAATTTAAAAGTAAAACAATAAATCCTAAATTGGTTTGGGTTGTTACAATTAATCCTATATTAATTCAAATAACAATTAAAACAACAACAAATCATGCGAACAATTATGCCACGTAAATCCTACACATGCGATTTCTAGGAGTTACGTGAGGCGTACCTTTTGGCAGATTAAACGATAAAGAATCTGATCACACACCCAATAACCTTCTCTAGGAAACTTCTTTGTATCTTCCCAAGATTCAATCTTGAACATATCTCATATATTTTATTTCCATAATAATCACAAAATATCTTTCCTTCCCATATCTATGAGATTTTCGAAAATCTCCAAGAATAAAGAATCAAGATTTGATTTCTTGAATTTATGGGATAATCTTGTATTCCAAGAATACTTATCTTTTTCCATAAAATCTTTTCAAGAAAATCAAGAAAATATTTTCCTCTTCTTTACTCCAAATTTTTGGGGGAAAAAAAACAAGAAAAATTAGGCAACAATATTTCTTTTATTTTAATCACCTTTTTCAGTTATTGGACTTTATCTTTGAGCTACTTGAGGGGCCTTAAGGAGAATTAAGATTGGACCTTCCAATGGACTTTGAATTATCAATATTGAGCCACAATATTATTCAATTCCATTAATATTAATTAATCCCACTACATAATTAATATTGCACTATCCATCTTAACCCATATTACTGTAATATGACTCCCGGTTATTATTTCCCGTGTTTATGATTATACAGTCCATTAATTAATTCAAGCTACAGAAAAGCTTTATATTAATTAATATATTTTTCCTTATCCATACCGGAAACTAATTCCACTTGCAAGATTTGGTATGATAAAACTTCTAAGCCCACCAAGGGGACAAATCACGCAAGACGTACTTGCACACGATTCTCTGTATTAAATCTTAGCAATCGTCGTATAACTAATAATATTGCCTAAAGAACAAAGTATTGAATCGCATTGATTCTCTACCCAACATGAATCAAAGAAATAATTATTAATTATACACGATCCTATTTAAGGGACAGAGATTAAGAAATATCTAACTACTGAGGTCTAATTCTTCTACATTTAGTATTGAAGAATTTATCCTCACTGTAGGTCCTATTCATCGCATCATAATGCACTAGTGTAATCTCTTGGTCAAGACAAGCCAATCTGAGCCTTACACTTCAACCTTTCACGATGGATTGTTCATTTCCATCTAGGTTGTAAATTTGTACTTAATTACAATGAACTGTTAATGTGATCTTCTGTGATCTGGTATCACCACATTAAATACAGTGTAACACGTACTATTATTGAACAGTTATGCAGTAAATATATATAACATTCATTCATATTTAAAGCAACAGTGATAAATAATTTATTTCAGTAAATAAGACAGAAATTCAGTTTGGTTATACAAAGTAAAAACATACTTTCTAGTATAACCCCAACACCATATGCATCTGCTATTGGGTCAATCATGTACGCCATGACTTGTACTAGGCTCGATGTGGCCTACGCTCTCAACATCACTGGTAGATACCAACAGAATCCGGGTGAACCTCACTGGATTGCTGTCAAGTCCATTCTGAAGTATCTTAAACGAACTAAAGAATGTTCCCTTATCTACGGTGGGCAGTTAGAACTTGTATAACTGGTTACGCTGACGTAAGTTTTCAATTCGACTGTGATGATTACAAATCACAGTCAGGCTATGTCTTCACTCTCAATGGTGGGGCGATCGGTTGGAATAGTTCCAAGCAAGAGTCGATCGCAGGTTCAACAACCGAAGCTGAGTACATTGCTGTATCAGAAGCCTCGAGGAGGCTGTTTGGATTTTATAGTTCTTGAGAGAACTAGGGGTAGTTCCGAGTGCCAGTTGTCTAATAAAGTTGTATTGAGACAATGTTGGTGCGATTGCGCAAGCAAAGGAACCGAGATCAACAAACAGAAGTAAGCATGTACCCAAGCTTATCATTTGATCTGAGAGATCACAACGATAGGAGAAGTAGAATTAGAACATGTTCCCACGAAAGATAATTTGGCTGATTCTTTCACCAAATCATTAATGTTCATATACACACTAGACATTTGATGGTCTAGGGGTTAGACATGTAGGTGATTGGCTCTAGTACAAGTGGGAGATTGTTAGTGCCCATTTGCAAGCACTAGTATCTCCAAAAAAGTGTTGTTAAGTGATTTTTGTAGCAAAATGAAAAGTGAGAAGTGTTTTAAAATAAAGTGATTTTAAGAAGTGATAAAGAAAAATGCGTTTGCAAAAAAATCACTTAATTAATTAAAAGTTACAAAAATAACTCTGAATCCCACTTCATCCTATACCATTTCATACGTGTGATAGAAATCAGATTTCCCAATTTTCTAATCCAAGAAATCCAAATCCAGTGAAGCGAAGGGAAGCGAAGCCAAAGAACCCAGAAACAAGATTGAGCGAAGAAGAAGATGGGCTAGCACAAACGATCATCCAAAGTGACAGAGTTGTAAGTACCACAAATCTAAACCCTAGATTGTATATTTGTTCTTTTCTTCTTCCCAAACTTGAAAAAGAACCGTTTGTACCGTATGTATAAACTCATTCTTTGATTTCATATCACGTCGTTTTTCAGTCGAATAAACGGCGGCCGAACGAAGCTCATGGGACACAGCTACAGCCTTTTCTCTTCTCTTCTCCATTCTGGCAGTCTGCATATCGATTTTCGTAGGTCATCGGATATCTAGGTGAGCTTTAATTTTACCAGATGCGATCTTTGTTCCTGCAACCTATTTGCCGAAATCATATATTATTGTATATTGCCACTTTTTTTCCTATTTTCTTGAATTAGGGTTTTAGTAATTTTTCTCAGAATGCATTTTTTGTAAAGAACTGTTGAAAAAGGGATTTGTTCAAAAATTTAGTTCTTGGGACATGTTATAGATATTGACGGGACATAGAGGAATTGCTCAAAAATTTAGTTCTTGGGACAGGATTATAGATATTGATGGGGAAGATTTCCTTCTTGTACTATGCAGTTCATCATATCAAATAAGATTGTTTTGTGGTTCTTTTTTCTATCAGACCCCCTCCCCCAACATGACCAGTCCTTTGAAGCTAAGTTGAGCATTTGTTACAAAACTTAATTAATTCAGGCACTTGTATTCCTTCTTATTAATTGGCATCCACAACATTAAATATGAGATCTTTGCTAAAGGCAGAGATCACAACCTTCCTGATTATTTTAGTTATCCACTGCATAATACATCAATTAAACCAAACATTTTCATGCATAACAATTTTAATTAGACAAAGATCATACATACAGGCAACTTATAAAATCCATAAACAAATGGCTAATAAATTCAGATATTTGTTCACATATATTGAACAAGAGTCACATTAAAGTAGACACAATAAATCACCAATTTACACGATTTTTGTTCACATGTATTGAAAGTTGTATAATGTTTTCAATGTTGAAGGAAGCTGGATCATTAACAGCAAGCTCTAAGTCATCCATCTGCAAAGCAACCCTTACAACCAAACATCTGGTCGCGAAAGTTTCTACAACACATATTTTTTTATTGAATAAGGTAATATAAATTCACAGTAGAGCACTGATGATGCATCCTGTTGGTCCCGGTGCAAACGAGTCTTACACGTGTATGGGGGGGGAATACACGTGTTGGTGTTTTTTAAAAACTTTTTTTCTTCGAGGTCACTTGGGTCGATAATCTCGAAGATTAGGTTTCGAGAAGCACAGATCGCTCTGAGTCAAAGTCTCTTGAGGCGGTGATCCGGTTGCTTTAAAACCTCGAGATAATCCCAACCGAGTCCGAGTGTCAGAGATCTCGAGTTGCTTGGATCGGATAACTAACTTACTGAACCCCCTCGAAGAGTATGTTCAGTTTGGTAACTATCTGTTCTAGCTACTCAGTTGTCAGAATGGTTGGCCCTTAGTTTATACTCGTTTTAAGCTTTGCTAAAAATCTTCCCTTTATGAAATAGTGATTAGGCTGTGATTCACTTATGCAACTTCAGTGGATTGATTCCAACTGAATATCAGTGAAAAGTATGCTTTTCAAAATCAAGTCAATGCAACAAATAAGCACAGATAAGGAAAGCAATAAAGAACACAGCAATTATAGTGGTTCAGAGACTCAAGCTCCTACGTCCACTCTCCCCGACTCTTCAGAGAAATTCACTATCAACTTCTGAGCTTTCTGACTACCTCGTAGTTTACTTACTCAACTTTCGCCCTGAGTTTTCTGACTACTCCACATAGTTTACTTACTCAACCCGACCTTGAGCTTTTCGACTACCTCCGTAGTTTACTTACTCTCAATCACACACAAGCTTTGGACTACCCCCAGCAGCTTACTAACTTCTCCTCTAGAGTTTTCTGACTACTCCGTGTAGTTTACTAACTCTTTACAACACTTCTCACCAACAAACACACTCCAACTACCTTCACAAGGGTTTGGGGTTTCTTGGTTGGTTTCCAACTAGGATGAGATATCCTTTACAATAAAGCACAATGCAAAGGGTTAGGATATCTCGACTAAGCTTTGGATAATTCTTATCAAGCTAGGCTTAGTATAGTGAGCTCTCTTCAATATTGAAGCACTTGGGAAATTCTAAGTTTTTCGAAAGTGCTTTTTTATCTTTTACAAGAATAGGCTTGAGCTCTTAAGTTTGTGTATAAATTTCCGTCCCTTACAATGTAGAGGGTCACCAAGATTTATAGGCATACACCAAGGTCACTCTTGAAAACTATCCGTTGGAGAGACGACCGTGAGTTCCCTCTTGTGGTGTGTGAAACGGCTATATTTAGGGTTTGAAACTCCCTAACACTTTCTAGGCAATAGCCTTTCATGTAGCCGATCTTCACTTTTTGCGATTTGGAACTTTTGTACATCGACATCTTTTTGAGACACATCCTTTGTCGATTGTCGGTATAGTGCGATGTTGTCTTCCTCTTTTTGACTTTTGTCTCGATTAAAGGTTGACACCTTCAGCGGCTCTTTTTGGTTACAAACTCACGAGTTTTTATATAACCTTAACAACAACGACTTAGTTCCTTTTATGCGCATTTGAATGTCTTGGCGGATATCTAACTTTCTAAGGAATCGCGATCTTCTCGATATTGCATCCTTGAGATAGATATATTCGGTGCCTCGGAACATTCGAGGTTCATCTTTGAGCATTGATACCTTCTTTGAGTCTTGATAAATTCTTGTACCTTGATATTCTTGATCTTTAGTTCCTCGATCTTGATCTTTGTGTCTTGAGTCTTCGAGTCTTGATTGTCTTACGAGTCTTTGGTCTTCGAATCTTTGTAATTTATATTGGTGATGTCTTGAGTCTTCGATTTTCGATATCCTCTTGAGTCTTCAAGAATTATCTGAACTATATCTCACGACTATACATTATGCGAGATAACATCACGAATATTCTAAAAACTGAATCCTGACTCAACTATCAAGATCATTCTGAACATGTCATACTCAGGGGTTTTTGGGATCTAATCAAAATCATAAATCTTTATTAAAATTCATCTCCCAACAATTTCCCCCTTTTTGATGATGCCAAAACCTATCTTGTTACAAACAAATAACCTATACTCAGGTTTCGGTTTATCCTATTACAAGATTGGTTGTCTCCCAACAATTTCTTAAATCGAGAGAATCTCTCAACAATTTTTGAGTTTCTCAACAGGTTTAATCATTCAAGAATATCTTGATAATGAATCTCTTTAACTAGTTCATTACCAAATACTTAAACAATTTCTCCCTTATCAACATACAATCGGTTCAGAGACATTCATTCAGGCATATCAAAATAAAAGACATGTAAATAAGATAATGAGATATTATCTTTTGAGCATAATGATAAATCTTCATTGATGATTGGTATCCTGTTACATATTACAATGAGTTTATCAACAAAATTAAAAGACAAAATTTAAAGATTACAAAATCTTACGAGTCTTGATCTTTCGATTTTGGCTCTTTGATTTATTTCATTCTCAACTTCATCGGTTGGGCACCTCCAGTCAAACATTAGAAAAATCTCTTCTTGACTCATTTCTTTCCTTGATGATGTCCGGATTGTTTCTGTTAAACCCAATGACCAAAGATCTTGAGCAATCTCTTGAGTAATGGCCTTCTCATTCACCAAGCCATTATCAAGTTTTAGAGGTGGATAGGAATATGGACGGGGCTACTATACGTACCTCTCCTTCATCCATAAAAGTTAATCGACTCTGTAGATACTTTGGATAGAAGATAAGAAGGTATTCAATGAAAGCTTCATTCGATCCGAGCTTTCCCTCTCCATTCCTCGAGAACATCATAATTGAACCGGAAGGTTCTCTTGACTTCTTCCCACATATCGTTGAGTTTGATAGGCTTCCATTTATCAAGCGTGGGGCCACTTTAGTGCTTTTGATGTTCCTTTCCTCTTGCTCGCTTAAACTTCCGAAATCACTCCTTCGCTTACGCTCTTCGTCTCATCTTCTTTTCGATCATAGGCGTTCACGAGACCGGCAATGACTTTCTTAGCTTGTTCTTCTTGGAGTGTCTTTGAGCATTTCTTGTGTTGAAGACTTTCTTACGAGGTTGAGACTTAGATTCCTTTGGTTGTTCTGTTTCTTCATCATCCAGAATCAGTTTTCTCTGGATTGCCTTAGAAGCCTTTGCACGTTTGCTTTCAGGTTGAACAACGCCCAATGCTTTCCTCTTCATAGGCGGATTGTTGACCCTAGCTTGTTCCAACCTTTGCTCTAAGCACTTTCGGTTTCTCTCTTGCAACATCAAGCATAGCTTGCTTTCGAAACTTCAGTGTAGATAGGCTTTTCTACTTGGCGAACTTTAACTTCTCGGTAGCTCCGAGCTTCTATAAAGGCTTTTGCTAGATTATACATTTGGCATCTTTACGAGCCTTCTTCTCCAATATGCGTGCCATGAACTTTACGAGATCTTGACTTCCTTTTTCCCCCTTCTTGGCACCGTAATTTGGAAAGCTTTGGAAATGTTGTGTCCATGAGATATTGCTCTTTGCTCACACGATGAACTTCTCTGCTATCGATCTTGTTAGTCTTCGGCCTCCTTAGATGGTTCTTGGCCACGAGAAAATTCTTGGATAAGTGAAATGGCCCTGGCGGAGAAGTGCTTCTTTGAACATCTCTGTTATCTGGTCATGAGCATTGAGCTCATTTCCTCAATGCCAGACTTGATTAACACCTCATTCTTTTACGCGGTTTCACCTCTAGGAAATCGAGAACTTTCTGGTGTTTACCTTCGATTCATCTTAACTTCGGCCTTGACTCCTCCGAACTTCTCATTCGACTTTCCTTCCATGGAGGTCATCGGGTGGTTAGAGTGTTTTGAATTTGCACCGGTTCTAAAAAGTGACTAAGACCGTCCATCTTTTGAGCTTGATTGGCCAGCGTTTCTTCCATCCCGAGCAATCTTGATCATCATTGGCTCAACCTTCTCAAGTTTCTCTATCGAGTGAGATCAATCTCGGGAATCTTACGTACCTGGTGTGTTGTCGATCATCTTGAGCTCCGGCTTCATTACGAGCTCCGGTCTCATTTGCGCCTCGATCGAAGAGTACTATCAACGATACGGTGTTGACTAGATCGGAGTTGATCGACAATGAAGTCTCGCTTTTCAATCGAGGCGCTTCTCAATATCTCCTGTTGGTCCCCATCTCCATCTTGAGATTTGTCTCATTGCTAGGGGCACCAACCCGGTTGCTCTCCTCTCGGCCCAACTTCCTCGAACCGGCTCATCAAAATCGGAGTTTTCATCTGAGCTTTGTCTTACGAACCCAGGAAATCGGTCCGAGAAAATTTGTCTCCTCATTCCACGGTCTTCCCCTCTAAAAGCGTGCAATATCAAGCATCTCGGGAAGAGTCGATTGAGGATAAATCTGATTGTCCTTAATCTAAAGAAAATATCTTGCGGATCGGGGTATGAAATTTGAGCTCGAGTATCGGTCAAGTATGAACCGTTCCTTTGCTTGCTCCTCCTTCGCCTTCTTGGCCCTCGCCCTTCTTCCATCTCGGGCTCTCTGGTTCATTTGAAGTTTACGCTAAGGGATCAAGAAGTAGATCCTTTCGGGAGCTCATCAGAATATTACGCTCACGAGTCTCGGCTGACATCTGAAGTTTGTGCGGTCGGGTCCTCGGTTGCGTCCACGAGTGGGTTACGAGGCCTTAAGCTGGTATATCCTCGGTTTAGTCCGAGTTGGCTCGTCGGTCTGAGCTTGCACATCTTGAGATCGACTCTGGCTGGCTCTTCATGCGAGGCACTTTTGCACATCCCGAGGTAGGCATCTCGAGGTCTGAGCTCCTTTGAAAATTTCACGAGAAATTTTATCTCATCTTGGCGATGTCTCGAGCACCTCGGAAAAGACACGCTCCTCGGTCGATCTGTGTCCTGGAGATAACTCCGAGCCAACACTTGTAATGGTGAACTCGAGCGGTTTGGCCCTCGGGTTGAATCTCTTGGGATCACTTTCATCTTCATCGGTGAGAACCACCAATCTTCTGCGTTTTGGAGCAAGATTCTTTGTTTCATCATTTTTGCTCCTGCTCCATCTTTGCCTCCAACAACACCGCTCCATCTTTGCTCCTGCTCCATCTTTGCCTCCAACAACACCTTCCCACTTGCAAGATTCTACCTTCTTTTCTCTCTTCCCCCCGATGACTTCGCTTCCTTGCAAAGAATGGGTTTAAGGAGAATTTTGGACTTAGGAAATGGGGTCGAATTGGCGAAGATATCCTCCCTCCTCACATCTCCAAAATGTAAGCAATTTTGGTGGCATGGTGGATCTTGCCTTTGATTGAGATCGCCCCGTCAATCTTCCTCAAAACTTTAGTCTTTCACTCACCGTCCCGAATCGGAAATTTCACCCGGTTGAAATCTATGGTGGGTGAAGCTTATCGCCGCCATCAATCGAGCCCGGGTACTTATCTGCTCAAAACTCCCCTAAAGACTCATGATGCACTTGCTCACAATATCCATCAAACACGATATTGTGGCTTCAGTGCCTTTTATGCGATTGTCGCCTCAAACTTAACAGGATTCTCGACAATCCTATCTAAGTACTCTGCTCTCTACGACATATCGTCGTAGGATCCTCTCCTCTATCCACGAGCTCAAAAACATCATTGATTTTTTAGAACTATATCTGAGATCCTCTCAAAATCGGCGTATTTGGATATTTGCTCTAAGTGTGATCTGATTAACTTAGAATGCATCTGACCCTCTTCATCTATCTTCAAATTCTGAGATGAATTGATTACCTCTTTTCGCAAACTCTGGTTTGGTCGGTTTGCGACTAGTTGGGTGAGTTTAGCCAGTCGAATCATATGTAGAGCCTCCTCTTCTGGCTTTGAGTTGGTTGTGCTTTCAAGTGACACAACGAACTCGTACCATGGCTTGTTGGTTTCGGCTAATCTCTCTAGCAGGGGTTGGAGCCATTTTAGAGTTTGATTGAAGAAGTGAAGCTTTAGGGTTTTGGAGAATTTCGGCAAAAAGGGATTTTTTTAATTGCAGAGGATTTGGAAACGAAGGGTTTGATAAAATTTTAGCTTGAATGACTGATTGGGGTTTATATAACCTTGAGATCATGGGGAATCGTGTTGGTTAGGTGAATAACAACGGTTGAGATTAATCTTCGATTAATCGTATCTGAACCGACGATCTCCAAAAAGTAAGCGCCAAAACATCCTCATTGGTCATTAATGTAGCAGAGCATTAAATGATTGTTGACCTTCTTCGAATTTAAAACGATCGATCCAAAAAAAAAAAACATTCCTCGGTGTTTTTATATTTATTGTGAATGATTCTTGAATTTACTTGAGCAATAAATGGATCGCGTGTAGTCATTACTTCTTCGGACCAATTTCCCTCTATCGGTCTTATTTAGTCTTGATCTTGATAAAATGTCGATATATCTTCGAAGTCTTGAATTGGTTCATTATCTTCTTGAGTTTTTCGAGACTCGATTCGATATTTCCATTTTATCTGAGCTTCTCGAAGGATTACGAGAAAACTTCATCATCCGAAAACCTTCAATTTTTTGATTTTACTCTAAACACTGGTTCTAGCATCCTAATTCAACCGAAAGTTCTTGAAATCTTGATTCGCCAAAGGTTTAGTCAAGATATCGACTCTCTGCTTATCAAGTATGAATTTTCTCCATCCTTTTGTCCTTCTTCTCGACATGATCTACGATGAAGTGATGTCGATATCCACATGCTTGCATCGGTGTGCAATAACGGGTTTTGTGAAATAGCAATGGCACTATTATTGTCACAAAATATTGGTACTTCATTGGCTACAACTTTATAATCCCTCAATTGTTATGCGAGCGAAAGAAGAAGGTACCTGGCGACTTCGCATGACCATATATTCAAACTTCATGGTACTTTGTTGCTCTCGAGGTCATTTCTTCGAAAACCAAGATATCAGCTTGCTTCCTAGAAATTGACAAGTTCCTGAAGTGGACTTCCCGTCAATTCTGCATCCTCCATAATCAGCATCTGAGTAACCACTTAACTCTAGGTCATCATCAGCTGGATACCATAATCCTCATTCTTTGTGCCCTTAAGATATTTCGGTATCTTTTTGGCAGCATCCATGTGACTAGCTTTAGGATTAGCTTGGTATCTTGCACATATCCCAACAGCAAATGTTATATCAGGCCTACTTGCTGTGAGATAGAGCAATGATCCAATGATTCCTCTATAATCAAGATGATTTCATCGATTGCCTTCGTAATCGAGGATCCATCTTGTAGTTAGTATTCATGGGAATTCTAACTGTATTGCAATTCTGTACACCATATTTGGCAATCAGATCTCTGGTGTACTTTGCCTGGTTGATGAATATTCCTTCCTTTGATTGTTTTACTTGAAGTCCTAGAAAGAAATTCATCTCTCCCATCATTGACATCTCAAACTTGCCTTTCATCAGTGTTGAAAACTTTTCACACAGCTGATGGTTTGGAGATCCAAAAATGATGTCATCAACATATATCTGAACTAGTAAGATATCTTCCCCATCCTCTATCTTGAAGCGAGTTCTATCAACAGTTCCTTTGACAAAACCATGGTCAAGAAGAAATGGAGAAAGAGTATCATACCATGCTCGGGTGCTTGTTTAAGACCATACAAAGCTTTTCTTCTTTTGTAAACTTGGTCATTCTGTTTTGAAACCGGAGGTTGTTCCACATAAACCTCTTCTTTAAGCACGCGCCGCGTAAATGCACTTTTCACATCCATCGATAGATTGTGAACTTCATGTGGGCAGCATATGCAAGAAACAATCGATGGCTTCTAGTCTTGCAACCGGTGCAAAGGTTTCATCATAATCCAAGCCTTTCTTCTTGGGAATAACCTTGTGCAACTAGCCTTGCCTTGTTTCTCACAATGTTGTTGTTTTCATCTCTTTTGTTCTTGAAAACCCACTTGGTTCCAATGACATTGTGCCTTTTCGGTCTATCTACCGGCTCCCATACTTCATTCCTCGAGAATTGATTCAACTCATCTTGCATGGATGTAATCCGGTGAGAATCTTGTAGAGCTTCACCAATCTCGGTGAGGTTCTTTTCTCGATAGGAAGCGGCCAGAATAGTGCACTCTCTCCATGGAACCTTCTAGTCTTAACACCTTGGTTAGATCACCCACAATCGGCTTGTAGGATGGCTATCTAACCATTTCCTTCTTGATGTTCCCCTTCAATGGTATCCTCAACATTTGAAATGTTAGGTTCGATTAAATCGGCAAACTCGAGGAACAACAAAAAGCAGGGAGAAAGGGAATCATCTTCCTCGGGGAAATTCTATTCGAACATTGTCGAGACATTTGTTCCCCTTTGGTTGATAGATTCAAAATTTGCCTCATTTGTGACCACATCTTCATTGGCATCACGTGCACAGTGCAGGCGGTGTCTGTTCAGATTGGTCACCTTTGGAGTGTTGGTTTTCTGGGTCTCACCATCCGATTTCCATCTTGAACTTCTTTATCTAAGTGCGAGTCACTCCAATCATAGATAGTGGTGACTTCTTCTTTCGAGTTCGATTGGATGATTTATCTTTTCATTTCGGGCTTAATCTGGTGATCCTCTTAGTCGGTTCATTTGCATCATGTTCTGCTTTTCTTCGAACACAAAGCAGATTCATCAAAAACAACATGAGGTGTTTCCTCCACAATAAGAGTCCTACGGTTGTAAACTCGAAAGCTTTTTACTAACCCGAGAATATCCTAAGAATATTCCTTCATCGACTTTACTATCAAATGTTTTCAAACGATCTTTACCATTATTGTGTATGAAACACTTGCAACCAAACAAACACACGAAAAGAAAAGAAACAAGAGGCTTCCTTTCATTCCAAAGCTCATAAAGGCGTTTTGCCTTGACTTTTTTGTCGGCATGGATCTATTGCGAGAGTAGCATGCGGTGTTGGCAACTTGATTAAAATCTTTTAGGAATATCGACTTCACTATCATTGTCCTTCTAGCCTTCTTTCGAGCCTTGTTCCTTCTTTCGACAACACCATTTTGTTGAGGGGTCCTTGCGGTGATGTTTCATGTAGAATTCCATTTCTTTGCACAATAATCGAAAATGATATGATTTATAAACTCGGTTCCTTTGTCGGATCGATTTTGACCACACTCGATTTTTCTCAATCTTGAGTCTTTTCGGTAATTTTTGGCGACTTTATATCGAGTCTCTTTCTTCTTCGAGTAAGAATATGACCCAAAATATATCTTGAGTAGTCATCAACTACTACCAATGTGTATTTTTCGCCATTAGTGCTCACAGGTGTTATAGGACCAAAGCAGATCCATATGCAAAAAGTCAAGTATTCTCTCGGTAGAAAACTTCTACTTTTTGCTTTTTAAATGATGCTTTGACTTGTTTTCCTTTTCGCACGCATCACAAATTTGTTCCTTATTGAACACTTCATTAGGCAACCCTCTCACAAGAGTTAATCTTGCAAGCTTGTTCAGGGTTTTGAAGTTTAGGTGATTCATTCTTTTATGCCATAACCAACTGGTATTTGTGGAACTTTTAGCAATTAAACATGTTTCTTTAGGAGTTGAACTCCAATCGAAAGAAGATCTGATTCCCTTTTCTTGTACTAGTCAGTAATACTTTCTGTGATGTATCATCTTTCACAAAGCATAAGTTCTTGGAGAACTCAACATTGAAACCTTTATCACAGAATTGGCTAATTGAAAGCAAGTTATGCTTCAATCCGGATACATATGAAACACCATGGATATGAACCGAAGTCGACTTCCAAAGTTCCATATCCTTGATCCATCCTTGGAGTTATCTCCAAAAAGTGATCTGTCAGGCCTCTTTTGTTCAACATAGTCTTTGAGCATCTTCTTGAATCTGTCATATGTCTTGAGCATCCCACTTTGTCAAGATACTATACATCAGGAGCTTTTTTCATCTCTGCTTTCATCGGTGCCATGTGATCTTTCATTAGCTTAGTGCCTGGTTTTTCCTCTGAAAAAGCAGATCAATTCTTAGGTACCCATTTTTGTGTAGGATCACGAGGTTATTTTGTACCTTCGGAATCCAAATCTGCGACAACTCTAATCACTTTAGAGTGGCTAATTTGTCTTCCATAAACATCAACATATACATCCACTACTCACGGGTGCCTTAGCAGTTTTTACGTATATGTGTGCTAGCTTTAGCATGAACATGTGCCTTAGAGTTCTTCTTTGGTTCGGGCCTTACATTGGATCTTAGGCTTTTTGTGCGACCCGGCCTAAATCTTTTGATGACTTCGGGTTGAGATAATCTTTACCCTTAGGCAAGTGAGGTTCGGGTTATGCATCTTTGAAATCTGGGTCTTCAAAGATATCTTTGAGGACTTGGTCTCTTGGTTGAGAATGTCTCTTGAGTGTTTCTCATCCGAGGATTCCTCCGATGGTTCGATTGTGGAGCCTTCGGGTTTGCATTCTTAGCTGAGGCTTTGAAGTACTTACTGGAACTTTTCTCTCGACGCTTTCGGGTTTTCTTGCCTTCACCGAGGTTTGGGCTTTCTAACCTTTGATCATTCAGTTTCTTTGAGACCATAGGTCCTTTTCCCTTGTCTACAACCTTGGGCATTTCTTCAGTTTGAAGTGTAGGTGCCACTGGTTTTACAAACATAGTCTTCTTGCTACTTGACGCAGCATTTAGATAACCTTGTGAGGTTCCCCCTGGAATATATCCCAATCCAGATTTTATAGTCACAGATCTATGGTAACTCTGAATTTCATCTATTACATTAGATGCATTATTCAATAGAGTTAACTTCTTCTGTGCACTATCCTCACAGTTCTGTAGAGTTTTATGCTTCTCAGAGAGGTCATTGAACTTAGTTCTTATTAGCTGAATCTCTTCAGTGGATTTTCCTAGCTTTTCAGTTAGGGACATTATCAACTTCTCTTTCTTTGAGAGTTGTACTTTCAGAACATCCAGTTCATCAGTAGCTCCCATTAATTGAGAAGTGACTTCAATATTGCTAGAGTCTTTCCATTTTAGATTTTCAGCTTTCAGTTCCTTATTTTGCTCTTGAGTTTGATTTAGCAGTCCTTGCAAAAATACATAGTCCTTCATCGATTCTCGAAAAGAATCCATCGAGGTCAAAAAAATATTTATTTTTCGGTGGAACTTGAAAACTCTTGTGCTAGTGTAGGAGCAACAACAGAGAAAGAAGAGTTTACCTCCTCAATGGCCATCGATGAGATGTCATCACTTTCTTTATGCGAGAATATCTCATCCGAAGAGCTAGATTCCTCCTCGAGTGTTCTTCTTCGCAACCATGGCCTTTTTTGCTTGAGAACTTACGGTCTCTTATAGCTTGCATTTCTCTTCTCTCCTTAGCACTCAAATCTGGACAATCATCTTTGGAAGTGACCTTTCTCTTGGCGATTATAGCATCTGTTGGCATCATCATCGATCATTTCCCTTCTTTTGGACTTGGAGTCCTTTCTTTTTGGATGAAGATCCTTGAACTTTTCGGTCTTTCTTCTTCTCGGTTGATCTGTCCTCAAGTTTCTTCGGTACTGTGGTTCTGTAATAGCTTTTTGTATTTTCCAAATCTACTATTGAGTCTATCAAACCTTCATGCCATCGGTCTGCTAGCTTTTCCTCAAGCTCATCCCCGATTTTTGGCATGGGGTTCTCGAACTCTAGTTTTTCTGAGTTTTATCTTTTGGCTTTTAAGGCCACATTCTTACTCGATGAAGAATCATCTTTTTGTCGTCGGCCTTTTTGGATTTCTTATCAATTACAAATTCATAGGCTTTTCATTTCGAGAGAAGACTTGTTGGTAAGGCATTGAGTTAATATTCTTGGTGTTTTCAATCACCCTTTGCATGAATATCCCATTTCTTAGATAGACCTCTAAGAATTTTCAATGCAACTTCTCTCTGTGGGTATTTCTTTCCAAGTGCATTTAGATCATTCATGATGCTAGTGAATCGACTTCGGTTTGTCTATTGATTCACCATCATCCATTTCAAAATTGTCAAACTTTCCAATTGCCCTTTGAAAGTTTGTTTTTTTTTTATATGATCTGTGCCTTGGCACATAACAAAACTAGTGTATCCCAAATCTCTTTTAGCAAGATTATTACAGTGAGAGATCATTCCCATCACACCATCATCAATTGTGTTGTATAGTGTGTCTTTTGCAATGTAGTCTAGATTGACTAACTTTCTCTCCTCAAGAGTCAGTTGGTCATCAGACTTAGGAAATTCTGCTCTAGGATCAATTCTCTCATCTTCATTCCTCCGGGATTCACTGATGAACCGGAATGGTCCTCGAGAGACCACTCTCCACATCGCTCATGTTTTGAATGAGATGAGCACTGCATTTCTCGATCTCCATAGGTCATAGTTCTCCACCGAGAACATGGGAAGTTTTTAGAAGACAATTTTTCTGATCTCTTGAAAAATAAAAAGTTTCAGCAAATAAGATCAGTTCAGATAGACCACAAGTATTTTTGAAAATAAAACTTTGGTCAACACAGCAGGTGGTCAAGTTGAACCACTGCTCTGATACCACTTGTTGGTCCCAAAGGTAAGCGAGTCTTACTGCGTGTATGGGGAATACACGTGTTCGGTTTTTTTAAACTTTTTCTTCTTCGAGGTCGACTTGGGTCGATAATCACGAAGATTAGGTTCGAGAAGCACAGATCGCTCTCGAGTCAAAGTCTCTTGAGCCGGTGATCCTCGAATTTGCTTTCGTAAAACCTCGAGATAATCCCAACCGAGTCCGAGTGTCAGAGATCCTGAGTTGCTTGGATCAGATAACTAACTTCATGAACCCTCGTAAGAGTATGTTGGTTTGGTAACTATCTGTTCTAGCTACTGGGTTTGTCTTGAATGGTTGGCCCTTAGTTTATACTCGTTTTAAGCTTTGCTGAAAACCTTCCCTTTATGAAATAGTGATTAGGTTGTGATTCACTTATGCAACTTCAGTGGATTGATTCCAACTGAATATCAGTGAAAAGTATGCTTTTCAAAATCAAGTCAATGCAACAAATAAGCACAGATAAGGAAAGCAATAAAGAACACAACAATTATAGTGGTTCAGAGACTCAAGCTCCTACGTCCCTCTCCCGACTCTTGAGAGAAATTCACTATCAACCGAGCTTTACGACTACCTCGTGGTTTACTTACTCAACTTCGGCTCGAGTTTTCGACTACTCCGTAGTTTACTTACTCAACCCGACCTTGAGCTTTCTGACTACCTCCGTAGTTTACTTACTCAATCACACACAAGCTTTCAGACTACCCCTGTAGCTTACTAACTTCTCCTCTAGAGTTTTCTAACTACTCCGTGTAGTTTACTAACTCTTTACAACACTTCTCACCAACAAACACACTCCAACTACCTTCACAAGGGTTTGGGGTTTCTTGGTTGGTTTCCAACTAGGATGAGATATCCTTTACAATAAAGCACAATGCAAAGGGTTAGGATATCTCGACTAAGCTTTGGATAATTCTTATCAAGCTAGGCTTAGTATAGTGAGCTCTCTTCAATATTGAAGCACTTGGGAAATTCTAAGTTTTTCGAGTGCTTTTATCTTTTACAAGAATAGGCTTGAGCTCTTAAGTTGCGTATAAATTTCCCGTCCCCTTACAATGTAGAGGGTCACCAGTATTTATAGGCATACACCAAGGTCACTCTTGAAAACTATCCGTTGGAGAGACAGCTTCGTGAGTTCCCTCTTGTGGTGTGTGAAACGGCTATATTTAGGGTTTGAAACTCCCTAACACTTTCTAGGCAATAGCCTTTCATGTAGCCGGTCTTCACTTTTTGCAGTCTGGAACTTTTGTACATCTGACATCTTTTTCAGAGACCTGTCAAGTGTCAGTATGGTACAGTGTTGTCTTCCTCTTTTTGACTTTTGTCTCAGTTAAAGGTTGACACCTTCAACGGCTCTTTTTGGTTACAAACTCTGAGTTTGATATAACCTTAACAACACTTCTGACTTAGTTCCTTTTATGCGCATTTGAATGTCTTGGCGGATATCTAACTTTCTAAGGAATCGCGATCTTACCGATTGCATCCTTGAGATAGATATATTGATTGCCTCGGAACATTGAGTTCATCTTGAGCATTGATTACCTTCTTGAGTCTTGATAATTCTTTGTGCCTTCAGTATTCTTGATCTTTAGTTCCTCAGTCTTCAGTCTTTGTGTCTTCAGAGTCTTCTGAGTCTTCGGGGTCTTCTGAGTCTTCAGGGTCTTCTGAATCTTTGTAGTTTATACTGACTGATGTACTGAGTCTTCTCGCTGAGTCTTCAGTTACTCAGTATCCTACTGAGTCTTCAGTAACTATCCTGAACTATATCTGCTGACTATACATTCTGCAGATAACATCCTGAATATTCTAAAAACTGAATCCTGACTCAACTATAAAGATCATTCTGAACATGTCATACTCAGGGGTTTTGGGATCTAATCAAAATCATAAATCTTTATTAAAATTCATCTCCCAACACATCCTGACCTTGACTACTAGACTACTAGACTACTAGTTTAGAAAAATGAAAGAGAAACGACATTGTCACAGTTAATCTAGAGAAGACCCTGAACTTAAAGGTATAGAAATAAAGTTAGTAAAATACACATATATATGATTTAAAAGTACAAAAATAGAAAGAGAAAAAAATCATGTTTCCTAGTGTAATGGCTTTAAGTGAGCGAAACAGATTTATGGTGGAATTACACACAGATTCATCTAATTATTTATAGATGTTAAAAGGATCATGGCCCGTAGGGTCAACCCATTTAAACCAAGAAAATCAAAATTTAGGGTTAAGCTTTTTCAAGCACGTTTATTTTGAATTGATAAGATCCTGTAACGTTTAGCCCGAAGCCCTGTAGAAATGAGGTTTGTAGGGCTAGGGTCAACCCGTCAGTCCTTTTAATATTTATTTTTTCTTTAATTTTATATGTTGAATTTAAATTACACTATATTATACCATATATAATTTGAATTTGAATTAATTTTTTTAAGTTTTTATTTCGTAGTCTGTTAGCGTCCGGTTAGGTCCCTTCTATTATAAGGCCCTGGACCATTTGCCTGTAACCCTGTAGGGCCGACCTTAATGGGTTAAGGCCAACCCATTTAACATCTCTATAATTATTACACAATAATAATAATAATAATAATAATAATAATAATAAAATAACACATCATCATCACTAAAAAATATAGATTTGACATAAAATTTCATCCACCTCTACTTCTCCATCCCAAACTATAACAAAAAATTATCTATTCACTGCATTTGCTCCAATCCACTTTGTTTTCCCATCCGAATTTGCCCCATCCATTCAAGTCCTGTAACTACTCTCTCGTTCCATTTTTTTTTGTGTGTCTTTATAAAAGAATTTTTGTCCCAGAATAATTGTCATTTTGAACTCTAGGGGAAGATTAAATGTCATATATCAATTTTGCCCTCATATTTAATTTTGTAATAATGTACATTAAATGACTATGTAGGTAAATAAAAAGGTGACAATAACTGCACATTATACATATATTTATTGTTATTTAATATTTTTTTTAATTCGTGTTAAACATTCTAACACCACAAACAAAATTTATGGTGTCTATGACCACCTAATATTGCTAGCATTTAAAACATGATCTTTATTTTACTCGAGCATTCTACATTTTAGGTGAACTCTTAGCAAACAACCTAAATCAGTCTGACGTAGATTGTCTCAATAGGTAAGGAGCATTAAAAGCCATATATACCTACCATGTTTAATTTCCTACTACAATATGTTTATAAATGCAGACATGCAAGGTGTTTTATCGTCCTAGCTACACCAATTTAAAGCTGGAAAACACGTTTAAGTAATTTGTGTTAGAATGTGGAAGCTGAAGATTGGAGAAGGCAAGGGTCCGTACTTGTACAGTACCAACAACTTTGTGGGCAGGCAGATCTGGGAATACGATCCGAATGGTGGAACACGACAAGAGCGACAAGAGTTAAACGCGGCTCGTGAAGAATGGAAACGCAATCGGGCAAACGGGTATCGTTGCTCCGCTGATTTGTTCATGAGAATTCAGGTTAAAACCATACGTACCAACTTTTAGAAGTTATATAATTAATTAGTGGTTAAATTAATCTTAATTATTTAATTTTATTTATTGTTATTTGCAGCTTAAAAAGGAGAGTGGAATTGATGTGCTGAGCATACCAGCTGGTAGAGTTGGAGAGAGAGAAAAAATCAGCTATGAAACAGCGACAGTTGCTGTGAAGAAAGGACTAAGGCTACAAAGGGCGATCCAAGCACGTGACGGACACTGGCCTGCTGAAAATACTGGCCCAATGTTTTTTACTCCTCTGTTGGTAAAGTCAATTTTAATTTATATAAAACGTTAAAAAAGGAAAGAAAAAAGATAGTCAGCTTTCACGTTAGGTAGGGGATATAAAATCATCAAACTTTACAGGTACATGACTTGCATGTGAATGAAATAATGTTGTTCGCGATTTTCCGATAAAAATTGGATAAAAAATGTACAATCAATTTAATTATGGAACTAGAATTGAACAATTAATTTTTTATAAGATGAAAAATAGACAGTAGATAATTTATGGGACAAAAAAAATTTCCTTGAGGGAAAATTGTTAATTAAAACTTGTAATGATTAACTTATTTTGAATCATTTCATGCACGCATGAAGTAAGATGCATGTGAATTTTATCATTTTTTATTCTTATTAATCATCAGAATTTCCTTATACTCATTCTAACAATTTAAGGACTGTATATTTATATTTTGGAAACAATATTACCATTTTTTTTTATTTTTTTTTGCAACTGTAGGCCATTTTTCAAGCCCACATTGACGAAAAAAGATAAATTCCCGACCTAAAATTTGCGATTTTTTCTTTTATACAGTCCTATATTTATGCCACAAAATTTAATGTCCTATATTTATGTAAATGTAAATATACAATCCTTTAATTGCCACCCCAAAAGTTAAGGTCCTGGAATAAATATTCCCTAGCTACTCAATCACCTTTTTTTTTTTTCCTTTGAATCAACGTTTCTCTTCATTTATCCCCAATCCCCACTCATAATGAGGATATTTGTCCAAATATTTAATGATTGAGTCTCATGTGCATACAGGTGTACCGTGCATTATAATCATACAATTTATTATATTGAAATATACAATTTGTTTACACTAAATCGTGTAACTATTAATATGGAAAAATTATTGACTTCTATTTTACTTGAAATTAGATAAATATTCATGTAATATACATACTATCTAGTTAACAATATAAATATAAATGAATTGATTACAGCGCTCTCTACAAATTTCAAATTTTAGTTGAGATTGAATTTTTTTATAAATCACAATCAATAAAAAAAAATTATATCCTAGCTAGCACTTTTTTGTTTAATTTAGGATTTCACTTTGGGAATTATCAGTTTACTAAATTCTGCAATTATATATGTGTGCCTCTCACAGATCATTGCGTTGCACGTAACTGGAGCAATCAACATAATCTTGACATCAGAACACAAAAAAGAGATGATTCGCTACATCTACAACCATCAGGTTACTTATAACTTTATAATTAATTTAATTTATAAAATGTACAAGATTATTAATTAATTAACGGAAAAGATGGATTTAATGGTAATTAATACTTTTCAGAATGATGACGGTGGTTGGGGATTTTACATGGAAGGTCACAGTACAATGATGGGATCAGCCCTTAACTATGTTGCTCTTCGATTATTGGGAGAGGGACCAGATGATGGAAACGGTGCCGTATCAAGAGGCCGCCGGTGGATTCTCGATAACGGCGGTGCTACCGGAATTCCCTCCTGGGGCAAGGTGTTTCTATCGGTACGTAATTATATATTGAGGGACAAATCCAGTAATTTTTCATGACTTGAACACAAAACAAATACAAATATATAAAATACACAAAAAATATTATAAGGTACAAATTTTTTCAAATTGTTACTCTAAGGTACAATTACACTTACACATACGTAGTCTAATTTGCACATTAGACTACATAATATGCAAATTCGACTTCGTATGTGCAAGTGCAAAAAAAAATTGTACTTTAGAATAATAAGTCTCTAAACTTTGTAACGTAGATTGATAGCCTGTAAAATATATTAGCAATACAATTTTTTAATAAAAATATAATAGTAAAAACAATATATAACAGATCTTGAAAATATTATTCTGAGGTATACAATTTTTCAAACTACTCCTTCAAACGTGTTTATAATTGTACTTTACCCACAAAATTCATTTTATTTATGAATGGACTCCACACAAACCTAAAATATATTTTACTTTATTTAATTTATCTATTTTTTTTAAACATGTGTCCAAAAAATTGAGCATATTTTTTGTAGACAGGGGGAGTATTAATACTCTGAGGTACAATTGCACTTGCGCATACGTAGTAAGATTTGCACATATGACTAATGTGCAAATTCGACTGCGTAGGTGCAAATGCAAAAAAAGGAAAAAAAAGTACCTTTAGTGTAATGAATCTCTCCACTTTGTACCTTAAAGTGATGACCTCAAATATCTTATGGTGTGCTCCGAGAACGACATGCATACGTCCGTCTATGTATACATATAACACAATATAAACATGCATTAGAGTAATACTTTGGAAAATTTTATACCTTAGAGTAATTTTTTCGTATTGAACTTAGATAGTATGTTCTAACCACTTGAGTTATCCCACATTTGTGTAAATTTATATGGCACAATCGAGATCTTCAATTTGTGCAACCAATCTTTACGGATCTGATTAGATATATGTTGCCGATCGAACTTTCCCACATTTGTACAATTTTTTTCTTATTGATTTTTTTGTCCAGTAACTTACACCTATTTTACTTTGGGTCTTGCTAACTTATGAATTTTGTGTTTGGTCTTATATATAATGAAGGTGTAAAATTAATTATATTATTATTTATATTGCATCTTGCCGGTTTGATTTGGTTTCTATAACAGAATTTTCAAAATTAATTATATTCTTATTTATATTACATAATTAAATTCTTAAATATGTAATTAATGAAGGTGAAAAATTAATTTTTTTAGTTCCGTAACTTATACTCATTTGATTTTTGTTCTCTAACTTATAAAATTTCAATATTTTATGTGACAAGACCAAAATGTTGATCATAGTTTGTAAGTTATAGGATCAAAATCAAAATTCATTAGCTAGCAGGACCAAAATCAAAATATGTGTAAATTACACGTCAAAATATAAATCAATTTTTCCAAGTTAATATTATAGTAATACACGACCTTTTGACATAATCTCGTTTCTATTATAATCTTTATTACTTTTAAATAAATTCTATTCGAAACCCATTTTGCTTTTCCAGCACAGTTTTGGATGCCATCTAACTCGCAGGGGTAGATCTAGAAACCAATATAGGGGTGTGCTAGAAAACATTAAGTCATAATACTCCAATGATAAAATTTAATAAAACCTAAAAAAATTGAAATATTAATTTACATATAAAATTAATACAATATTTATTTTCCTATAGAACATGTGTTTTATCAAGTACTATCTATTAACTTAGTAAGTTGCACATGTAATATTAGCATACATATCCATATGAGTGAGTTTAGTTTAATGTTAGTTTGTGTTTTGGGCTAATTAATTAACTACGTAGACTGAACATAATTTATATAAAAAAATGTTTGGGATTGATTTTTATTTTAAATAATTTTGTTAATTTTGAATTTTTTTATTCAATTAATTTTAAAAATATATTTTAATTGAGTTCAAACTAAGTCGATTTAAATATACTGGACTAAAAGTTTAATAATCCGAATTTATTACAAAAAAAAATACATATAATCTAAAAATTTGAAGAAGAATTGCACTGAGTTTGAGCTCATTGCGGGCTAAGGGAAGATGCGCCCCTGCCACCTAGGACACCACACCAGCAAAATTGTGAAGAAAATACAAAATCGTCTATCGAATTTCAACAACTTATAATAATTAAAATTGTGTATTTCACTAATTTTTTTCTAGAATGTGATCAAATTAGTTTTATTTTAAAAAATTGTTATATTAACCTAGGAAAAATCTCAAATTAAATATAATATATGTCATGCTTTATTAGACTACGGGTATATATATATATATCGGAGTAGAAATGTCCTATTTATTGTGGCAGTAGCTGTTTTTACTTTCTATCAAGCACACATTTTTGTTGGATCAGGTTCTTGGGGTGTATGATTGGGACGGTTGCAATCCACTACCCCCAGAGTTCTTCCTGTTCCCTTCATTTTTACCATTTAATCCAGGTAATTAAGTATGTTTTTAGTTTTAATAAACAGTAATGAAATAAGTATTGTTATCTCTTTTTTATTTGTACAAAATTAACGTCCCTTAATTATTGATTTTTTAATTTTATAAAATTAATGCAGCAAAAATGTGGTGTTATAGTCGCATAATTTACATGCCCATGTCCTATCTTTATGCCAAAAAATACCATGGACCCCTCTCCAACCTGATATTATCTCTTCGTCAAGAAATCCACGTCAACCCCTACAATCAAATCATCTGGAATAAGACACGTAACCATTGTTGTAAGGTCCGTTATGAAATTCTTGCAACTAATTACAAGTATCAATAATCTTTTGGAGTAAATATCAAGAATCTTTATATAATTTGGTGTGTGTCCAATTCTAATCGTGTATATTTTTTTCTTTTAAATTTGGTCGGACCAAATTTGACACAAAAAGACAAAAATTGAAAAAGAAAAAACACACTACACTGAGAGCAACACTTCTGAACTCTATCATTGTTATGTAAAAAATTTATCATTGTTAGTTTGTTATGTACAAAAACTATCATTCATGTTTATCACTGTTTAACAATGATAGTTTTTGCGTATAGTGATAACTTTTATACGTAACAGTGATATTACAAATATAAAGATCACCAAGAGCTCAGTTTCGCACAAGTTTTTTTGCTAAACTAAAATTGGACAAAAAATGGTTTCAAAATTGACACCAAAAGGATAAATTTGAAAAAATAAAAACATACAATATTAAAATTGGATACGGTCTAAGGTAAATGACGATTCTTGATATTTACTCATTCTTTTGTGAGACAATTACATATAATTAGTTTTTTCGTCAAATAATTTGGTTGTATGCTATTTTGATATAGGATGATCTATACAATCCTCGTACATTCATACAAGATATACTTTGGGATAGTCTTAACTATTGTGTAGAGCAACTAATGAGGCTTTGGCCATTGAACAAGATTAGAGAAAAGGCAGTTGATAAGACAATTAAGTTAATGCGTTATCAAGCTGAGGAAGCCAGATATATTACCACCGGATGCATTGAAAAAGTAAGTTTCTAGTTCAAATTTTAGCTTCACCTAATCTTTTTTTTACATGACAAATAGTAATTGTGACAATAAAGTGATATCATTCTTTTTTTATAAGATAAAGTCGTCAAAGATAACCATACTTTTGAGTTTTACACAACCCAATAAACCATCAATTATTGAGTTTGAAAATTTAGATTTTACCTACAAAGTTTCTGATATATCTTATTGATTAATATAGAGCTTGCAGATAATATGTTGGTGGGCACATGATCCGAATGGCGATGAATTCAAGCGCCATCTTGCCAGGGTCCCTGATTTTTTATGGTTAGCTGAAGATGGCATGAAAATGCAGGTATAAGTATTCTCATTCTTTTTTGAAAAAATATTATGTCTACTTGTTGTATCTAGTAACTCAATCGGTAAAGTGTGTGATGTGATGTTTTATTTCTTGATGTGACTTTATTATTTTCCTTTTGCTTTTTTATATATATGTCTATTTTTCCTCCTTCGACCATCGACGCGTTAGCGCGTAGTGTGAGTGAAAAATAAACTTTGTTGTATATTTCGCACGTTTTAAGCACAGGAAATAGCCCACCCCGCAAGCATACGAAATCATCATAATAGTGAAAGTATTTAGATCAAGTAATTATCGACTCTGGATCTAGGTGCAATGGAGACCCAAGATTATGGGTCGACATTGTACTATAGTGACTAATCAAGAATTTTTTTAGAAATTTAAAAACTAAGCAATAAATTAATCTAGAATATAATTAAGTAACTAATCTAATTTTCTAAGAAAGCGTAAGAGATTTTTTACTTCGAGTATCGTCTTTATGAAATCCACTAGTGTTCATATGAAACTATCACTTATTATTGTCATTTCTCTTGATGTTTGCTATGAGCTATCACTAATGACTTGTAGACATAACTATTTTGATGTTTGGGTTAATAATTGAGTTAACTAGCACTCAATTGACTTCCAAAAAGCTCCTAGGATAGTGAATAGGGGTGAAAACGGATCGAATACGAACGGATAGTGCTTATACCGTATCCTAAACCATATTTTTTTTCTCGAATTCGGAGTCGGATACGGAAAAGCCGGATTCGAATACGAATTCGGAATATTCGGTATACAGATACGGGACGGATATCGGACGAATCCGGACCGGATTCGAATAACTATAATCGGATAATATATTTCAAATGAAAATCATCAAAATGTGATTGAAACACATAAAAAAAACTATTTATGTAATATTTCATTAAAGTTCTAATGCAAATTATAAAAATTATATCTACTGCTAATAATATGAAACTAAAAGCTATATCCTTTGTAATCATCACCACTCCAGCACAACATAACGCCTAAGAAGACATATATAATATTATACTGAACTTTCAAGTTGATACTACAACGCCACACTTTTTAACAAGCCATTAACTATGAATCTGGAATTAGAATTTAACTAAGTATAAGCACGGTTTAAGCCTACTGCAGCTAACTGAGATGTTAGAATAAAGAAGGGAGAAGAGCAAGCTGAAATTTTCGATCTTATGGTTTCATAATTAAGAAGCAAATAGGAAAAATACATTTAGTTTTCGACTATCTTCTTAATAAAATTACATAAGTATTAAGTACTAATATTATATTATATATATATATATATATTAATATAACATATAAAATAAAATATGCCACTGGGCTCCATATTTGAGTGGGAGACACAGGTTCGATTCCCTTTGGAAATGAATTTGGAGTAATGGGAGTTATAAGGTGGATTGGTAATTTCGTAGAGTATTTGGGTGCTTGGTATAGTAACTACTAACAACTAACTTTGTCCGATAAAAAAAATTTAAAAAAATTAAAACAATTAAAAAATCCGGATATCCGGATTTATTATCCGGATAATATCCGATAAAATATGGTAAAACTCGATTACGGTCGAATATTATGTATTCCGAATTCGATTCCGAATCCGAAGTCAACTATCCGTATCCAAATCCGTATCCGCCCGGATACTAGTTTTTTATACCGAATTCGATACCGACCGGATACGATTCCGGATCGGTCGGAAAATATCCGATCCATTTTCACCCCTAATAGTGAATACATAAACACTTGATCATCATGTTACTAGTGCCTACGTTTCGCCTACGTTTTGTCTATTCACCAATAACATAGACGACCTATATTCAATTGATGTCTATTATTGTAGATCTAAGAAATAGATTAACCATCTCCCGATTAAGATCATTATTATTTTACATCAAATACCCAATTGAGATTAATACCAACATCTCAAATCATGTATACCCAACCCTTGTTGCAGTTTACATAACCAAGAATAATAGCTAATGGGCGAATAAGCGATACCTAAAATAAAAAAGAAAAAGACCTAAAGCCATAAGTACACAGATCGTACCAGAGGCCAGAGCCTCACTAAAAACCTTGCTAGGGTAAAACCCCCCTTGGGGCAAAATCCCTAGCGAAGGGAAAAGGGAAACTCCTCTAAAAGGGATTACTTCGTAAGGCGGAAGTAATCTTTATTCATATCAGAAAAAATCATAGTACAAAGAAAATTAGGGCAACCCCCAATCCAAATATGATCCGAGTGTAGTTTGGCAAGATGATCTGCAATGGAATTGCCCTCACGATAGATGTGTGAGACAGTGAGTGTGACATTGTTACGGGCATCTTCATATTTAGGCCAACAAGCTCTGATTCTCCAAGGGATATCTCGACCGCTACAAGTGAGGACTTTAATAGCCAGCTCACAATCCGATTCAACCCAAAGGTTGGTCCAGCCCCTGGCGCGTGCAAAAACGATGGCATGCATACCGGTGAGAATCTCAACATCCAAAGCAATACCGCTCCCCAAAGTTATAGAAAAAGCAGCAACAAACAGGCCCCTGGAATTACGGACGATGCAACCCGCATATATACGGTCCGCCTCAGAACTACCATCTACATTCAACTTATAACACCCCGGAGGAGGCGGTCGCCATCGAACAACTGTGGTAACCAAAGGAGGTCTCAGGACACGGAGTCTCCGACAAATGGATAAATCTTCAATACCATGCATCGTACCAATCTTAAAGGACTGAATCTCACGAACGAGACCCAGAATGAGGACCATGCAACCATGGTGAGAAGGACGAGGTCGTCATGAACAACCTTATTCCGTGTCATCCAAATAGCCCAAATAGTTGGGATGAAAGTAAGACGCCATATATTTGTGATCTGCTTACTCCGAACAACCTGTTGGGCCTGCAAGAGCAAGCTGACAAAGCCCCAATCAAAGAAAAGCTGAATACCAAATATATCAGATATAGAAATGAAGAGAGAACGAGTGAACCTGCACTCGGTCAGAATATGCTCCTGAGTTTCTGGTGCACTCAGGCAAAGAGGGCAAATCGTCTGGCCCGAGACTCCCAAGATACGTTGAACCACGTCTGAAGTTGGCAATTTATTCCAAATGGCATGCCAAATAGTGGTGTTACGCAACTGTGGAATGAACGACGCCCAAATCCAGGGGGCCCAAGACTTCCGAAGGAGAGGAGAGCGGAGGAGATCATAAGCCCGTCTCGAAGTAAGCATACCAGTACCAGAATCTGGCTAGACACGCTGATCCGCCTCATGGACCGGAGTCTGAAGAATATCCAAAACCAAGTCAAGGTGGGCCGTGAAGAAGTAACTGGTAAAGTGCCAAACACCATCAATGAAATAATCCCCAACAGTACAGTCAAAGTGGCTCAAAAAGTCTGGAGGCAAGTCAATGCGGTCAGCCAACCGATAACCCAGCCAGTTGTCTGTCCAAAACATCACCTTGAGTGACGTCCAATAAGCCAAAAAGAACCTTCATCGACTCTCCTAGCATGAGCGTGTAACGTTGTATGGATAGAAGAGCGACGCTGAATACTCCGAGGTTTGCCATCCCTCGTGAAATAGTGTTCCCGAATAAGACGAGATGTGACGTCGGAGGAGGTAATGGTGTCCCAAGTCAGCTTGCAAATGAAGGAGGCATTCGCAAGCCTGACCGAGCGAATACCGAGACCACCCTCGGCAATAGGAGCACAGCACCGTGCCCAGTCTACATTATAGAAACCCTTCTTCAGAACATCGCCAGTCCAGAGAAAGTTACGAATAGACTTCTCAATCTTATGCAACAACGGCTTAGGCCATTTGTACACCATCATAGTGTGCACAAGAGAACTCGTGATGACACTATTGATAAGGAAACGTCTTCCAGCAAGAGAAAGGGACTTACCCGTCCATCTGGAGAATTTCTAGATAACCGAATCAGCAACTGCCAAGAGATGACTGACCTTCGGGGAACCCTCAAAGATGGGGACACCGAGGTAGGTGAAGGGAAGGGAGCCAGTGGAGATAGAGGTGCATCTGTAAATGTAAGTTCTCATGCGATTCGTAACTTTAGCCCCGTAGTAGATCCGGGATTTCGAGGGGTTAAAAATCTAATTCGAGACACGGCCATAATCAACAACCAACTATTGAATGTGTCGGCCATTGGCCCGAGTGGCCTCAAGGAAAATCAAGATATCATCAGCATAGAGGAGGTGCCTAGGGAGGCTACGGTGAACAGTAAGACGAGAGACGGTAACATCATGATCAATCCACCGGATAAGCGCCACTTCAGCGAGGCAAAAGAGGAGGGGGGCGAGAGGGTCCCCCTGACGAACATCCCGGGAGCAGGAAAAATATCCATGGGATGTGCCGTTAATAAGCATGGAGAGAAAGGCCGATTGAAGAATGCAGGAAGCCATCTCAACAAAATGGGCCGAAAAGCCTATGCAACGGAGGACATGGAGAAGAAAACCCCAAGAAATGGTGTCGAAGGCTTTGGTGATATCAATCTTGAGCACCATAATGCCATATCTGCCCATATTGAGGCTGTTGATTGTCTCGGAGGCAAGAGCAATGCAAGTATGAATGCGTCTGCCTGGAATGAAGCCAAACTGTGAACCAGAGATCACGTCCCCAATGAATCCACCAAGTCTGGTGGCAATGATCTTAGTATATACTTTAAAGATGAAGTTGCCCATGATAATCGGACGGAAGTCAGTAACCCGAATCGAATTAGCAATCTTCAGGATGAGGGTGACAAGACAAGAGTTTAAACTCGAAGGCAACTCCAAGGAAGTGAAAATGTGTGAAATGGCAGCAAACACATCCTCAGAGATCACATCCCAACATTTCTGGTAGAAGAAGCCCCCATAACCATCCGGGCTAGGGGAGCTCGCAGTGTCCAGGCCAAAAACCGAATCATGAACCTCGTCCATAGAAGGAAGAGCTGTAAGAATCTCATTCTGATGAGCAGAGACGGTCTTCCAATGAAAGGTATCAAGAAAATTATAGTCCTGACTAAGAGAGGGATCCTCCTTAAAACGGAGCTCATAATAATCAAGATATGCCCGCCAATGTCAGAAGCAATAGTGATGAAGTTGTTGCCAACTTGTACGGTCGAGATGGTAGCACGAGACTTCTTGATACTATGTAACCGATGAAAAAAGGTCGAGTTACGGTCCCCATCCTGAAGCCATTGAAGTCGATTCCCCTGAGCAAAGTAAGAATGGTGTCGGAAAAGGAGAACATTAACCTTACCAATCTGATCCATCTCCCTATCAAAGAGATCCCGAGTGTCCCCCATGTCAGTAATCTCTCTCTGAATATCATCAAGCTCAAGTGGCTTTCAACAAAGTCCGTAAAGACATTAGGAATACCTAACGATTCAAGTTATGAGACGGGACTTGAGACACGAATCTTAGCAAGGAAGATATTAATTGGATCCCCGGGGTAGGTTTTTCGACCAAAGTCTATCAGGCCAAGGGCCCAAAAGCATCATGAAGCGTCCACATGTCCTGAAAATGAAAAGGACGAGGAGTCGGTGGAGAGCCCAGAGAGGTGCGGAGACTTAAAGGACGATGGTCAGAGCAAAGCAGCGGAAGAACCAGAAGCTCGACGTCCACCCACAAGTCAAGGAAGGCCTGAGAGGCAAGAGCACGGTCGAGCCGAGCCGCAACAAGTCCAAAGTTGCGCCTAGTGGACCATGTGAAACGGTTGCCGATATACTCTATATCAAAGAGGTCACGAGCAGAATGAATTCACGGAACTCTATGGGCCGGAGTAAAGTAATAGAAACACCCCGTCGAATGTTCATGAGAACCCAGAACCACATTAAAATCCCCCATAATACAAATAGCCGCATCCGGGATATTGAGAAGATCGAGCCAAAGAGCCCCTCGCAAAATACCCGAGTTCTTAGCATGAACGAAGACCAAGACCGAATCAGGCAAGTGGATGGTAACAAATTGCTCCGACATGGCAATCCACAATAAAAAGAGTGTCAACCAAATGCGGACTGACGAGAGAACCCAAATATTAGGCTTCATGTGTTCCCTTTGATTCTCAGCAAAGAAGGAGAGGCGAAGTGTCAAGAAAAACTGACGAGGCAACCTACTACTGACGATCTTGGGCTCAAAAATGGCAACCCAATCCGGATGATGAGTAAGGCAAAGGTGAGCGAGAGCTCTCCCCGTTTGCTCATTACCCAGCCCGCAAGCATTCCAAGTGAGATAAATCATTAATCACCCAAATATGACCCGTGCATCGGCGGAGTATTTTCCTGTTCACATTCGTTTGCCCAAGAGCTGTAATGAGACATACCTGTGGAGCCCAAACGAGGGTCATCAATACGGAACAGAGTGACTGAAGTCGAAGCCGCAATAGAGGAGGCCACAGAAACGTTCACTCGACTCCTCGTGCTGTACGGAGTAGTAGAGGCCTGGTTCGTCTTCGCACCACGGTTGTTACGGCCAGCTGTCCATTTGGTTTGTCGGGCGACTTTGTCGGGAGGAAGAGGGTGGGTCATTGGGGAAGTCCTCAACGTCTTGTTCAGAATCAGAAGCCGTATCACCCTCTCTAAGAACGACAGAAAAGAGAGTCGTGAAGGTATTGGAAGTTGGTGGGGGCTGGGATGCAGTGACACTGGGGGAAACAAATTTACGCTTCGATACTCGTTCGAACCCATCATCCGATATATGACCATCCGATACCCGGTGTATGTTGGCATGTTCCACAACAACATGCATGTTATCAGCAGAGAGGTTGCGAACTGTAATATTGGGCGATATCATGCTCATGGTGGGAGTAGTCTGGACTGTAATCGGCGAATTCAGCGACATGCCGGGTGAGGCTAGTCGCATAGTAGTAGAAACAATAGGGGTCTGCGCCAGAGAAGCAGCTGGTAATGCATGCAAAGGAGGGGTCTGAGTAGTACTCGAGACCGCATGAGAAGCAGGGTCCTGAGGTAGGGATGTGGCGGGCTGAGTAGTTGCTGTGGAGAAGGACTTTAGAACCCACTCTTTAGATGTTTGCTTCGGGCCTGGTTCATAGCAGTAGGCTTGCGTCCAGCCTCCGGGATAGGTTTACGACTAGCATCCGGAGCGCGTTTACACTTCGACGAAGAATGACCCACAGATTCACAAGACGAAAAAAAACTCGGATGACTTTCATAACCCAAGGATACAATAGCACAATGCCCCGAACGTTTGTACATTAAGTAATGCTCCTTTTCTTTACGCAAGTCAAGTTCAACAAGGACACGTGCATAATGTAACATCTTCCTGGTCCTACTACGTTCATCAATAGCAACAATAGGACCGATAGCTGAGGCAATAGCTCTCACAATTGGTTCATAGAAATACTCCGGGGGCAACTCATAGATACGGACCCAAACATTGATAATCGGAGAATTGAACTTATACGGATTAAATTTCGGGGTCCATCTTTGCAATTTAACCGTACCAAACTTGAAAGGCAAAATGCGTCGAGTTAAGATACGTTCCTTTTCAAGATAATTGGCCATATGAATGTTATAAAAACACCTGCCCATTGGCAAGAATTGCCAATTTCCCGGTATTTCCCATACCTCTTTGATGGCCGCACGAAGATCCGTCGAGGACATGGGTTCAACCTTAGCCTTCAACAAAACTCTAGCAGTAAGGGAGTTAGCATGCTCTCGGACTCCCATTTGGTGAACCTGATCATCAATGTTGATCGAAAGATAATCGCCCTTACGGATGGGAGTAGGTGTAATAATTGCTTGGCTTTTAATATACTCCTCCACGTGGGTTGATGGGTACTTGATAGATCGCGTATCCTGCATGGAATGCACAAACACAGAAGATGTATTCGGCAAAGGAACATTGTAAGAACCAAAAACGGGAGAAAAAGTACCAATTTGCTGCATAACAGATAAAGTTATGCAGCTTCCAGTGATGGGAGCAGTCGACACAAGGGTGTTCAGTCCAGTACCAGCAAGAGATCCGGCCTTAAAAACGCCAAGTAGAGAAGGTTCCACAACCCCTGAGTCGCAATGAGCATGAGGCAATCCATCAGCAAGAAGCGTAGCCTGCATAATACCCTGGTGTGAGACCCCAAAAAGCTGCTGCAATTATTGGAGTGAGACCCCAAAACGCAATACGGCAGCATGCTTTTCTCTGTCTTCTTAGCAACACATAAATTAATTGTCTTGGACTCCATGCTTGCTGACCATACATGCTGCAGGGTGGCGCTAAATGTCCATAATTTAGACTTTCAGAAAATGACATTTTTATAATATTAATGTTTTTTGTCATTTAAATTGTCTAAAGTACCCCTATATACAAAAAGAAAGATGCATTTAAAACACAATTTGAACTTGAATTTTCTATTTGTTTCTCTTTCCAACTTATATTTCCAAGATATGACACAAGTTTTAATACTTATTATTTATTCCTATCTTTTTTTATATCTATTTTTTTTCAAATTGATTCATAGAACATTATTTTCTTGTGTATATATAAACGTTAAACACGTTATTAATTTTTTATATGAGGAATCAAATTATTATTTCTTAAACATGTTAATTAATTGCACTTTTCATTTCACAAGGTTGAAATTTTTTTTAAATAATTTTTTTACGTAATTGTAGTCGTAATTTTTTTCTAATTTTTTTGCCAAATAGTAAATAAAATATAAAAATGGCTGATACAATTAGTTTGCTTAATTTATCCTTTTATTTTGAAAGTTTTTTGAAATCATTTTATTTTCAAAGATTGGAAAATTGTATATTTGTTAAGAATATAATAAAGATTTTGAATCTTTAATAATAATAATATATTATTATTATTATTATTATTGTTATTATTATGATTTTAATTTGGTGTATAGAGATCTTTTCGGCATATCTTATACCTCATTAATAAAAATCTTTGATTACTGATAAAAAAAATTTATAATGATTTTAATTTATTTTTTTTGTTAAGAAGATAAGATTTTTTAATTTTGTTTGATATTTTCTTCATTTTCAATTAACATAGATGTTTATTTGGATTAATATTTTTTTTTATTTAATATAGATTTTATTATTTGGTTTAATAATATATTTTAAATTTTTATTAGAGTGGTACAATATATTTGTGGCAAACGATTTAGAGTTCTATGGTCCGACTTGTGAACTCGGCTCACAAGATAGTGACACTATAATTTATTTTATGCTTATCTAATTATAAATATCAATATAATTTATATAAATATTGTGATTTGGAGAATTTCAATTTAGAGTGATATGGTACTACTTTTCATTTTAACAAGTACTATTTTTCTACTTAAAGAAGTACTACTTTTCTATTTAAACAATTAATACTTTTCATTTAACAAGTAATACAGTTCATTTAAATAAGTAATACCTTTCATTTAAATAAATAATACATTTCATTTAAACAAGTACAACTTTTCTATTTAAACAAATAATATTTTTCTATTTAAACAAGTCATACTTTTCATTTAACAAGTAATACCTTTTATTTAAATAAGTAATACCTTTCATTTAAATAAATAATACCTTTCATTTAAACAACTACGTCTTTTCTATTTAAACAATTACTACTTTTCATTTAAGCAATTAATACTTTCATCTGGTTTGCTCCAAAAGTCAACATTTAATATTCTTTCCCTTTGCTCCAAATCAAGTGCAATTGGTCAATTTAGTGTAAATTTTGAAGAAAGATTCGAAACCCCCAAAAACTCGATCAATTCTAGAGATAGGCTACGTGATACAAAGTTTTGCTCTAGCTTGAACTGTCACTCTATTAGTTGACAGTGGGTTCTGGTCCCCGAATTAATCGACCTTAGACCAGATATCGAATTATAAAAAAATTAGCCACGTACCGATATTACACTATTTTAAACCCTTGTGATTTGAAAATTACCTTTTTTGGGATTGCCTATTTTCCGCGACTCAACCTCCATATGATACAATGATAAGCTCGCCTCATCAACCTCTACCTTCATGAACTCTCAGATAACATCCGTGTAATTAATTTTAGGTTTCCTCATCGCGACCATTAATGTAGAATGAGGAACCCTAATTTTCACACGGATTTAAGTTTGTTTCAGTGTAATTTTGTACTCCAATCTTGTCCTCAATCAATTATATAAATTCATCTATTATTTGCTTTGAGCGTCACTTAATCAACTCGCTTATTTTACTTGAGAATTTTAAGAGTCCTCCTACCAATGCTAAGGCTATATATATATATATATATATATATATATATATATAAAGCATAGTTTTTATTCAATACTTGATATATATGGACTATAAAAGTGATTTTAAGTGATCCACATCAACATAATATGTTGAAAACCACGAGATAAATGTTAAAAAAGTTCCTAGAAAGCTAAACAATTGATTCAAATATTTGTGTGTATATAAAATCCCAATATACAAGTGAGATGGTTGTTTAACTATTTCCAATATATTAAGCACTTTATTATATATATTCCTTGTTAAAAATGGACTACCACAATTAAATTGCTTCTATGTTTTCAATTCTAGACTTTTGGAAGCCAACTGTGGGACTGTGCAATTATCACTGAAGTAATCATCACAAGCGGTATGGTTGAGGAATACGGCGATTCTCTCAGGAAGGCGAATTTCTATATAAAAGAATCTCAGGTTTATTTCTAAAATCTTAATATATATTTATTTTTTTATTAAAGAAGAAGGATTTTATTCCAAAATTGGAATAATGCTTTGAAAAACTTTAGTCCAAGGCAGAAGAAAAATTCGGCTCACCAAAATTGAGGAAATCAGAAACATTCCTCCTCAACCTACTTAATAACACCGAAACATAACCGAAAAGAGAAAATTCTAAAATTCGATACCTTAACATTTAACCATGAACCTAACTTTGATTTCTTTAGGAAACTTTAGCGGATCGGTGAAACATTATTAAACACCAGTTTGTTCCTACATTTCCAAATGGACCACACCACAAAGTTGAAGCAATTTTCACCATGGTGTAAGAAACTTATCTTTAGTAGGCATTCTTTGTCTCAAAAGCTAATTTCATGCAATAGTTTATATTCTCTTTGGAGCATGACTTTACCAAAGTCTCTTGAAGGCATTGCGCTCCTGCTCTTGGTTCGGTTCTATGGTTGTCACTTCCATTATCTTCTTGTAGGCAATGTTCAAGGAGAAAATACCGTTGCTAGCATGAATCCAACTCCAACTGTCTACTCTATCTTGATGCAATTGTATCTTGTGTTAAGACATACCATAAGATCATTGAGTGCGTTAGTATCTCTATCTCTTAGGGTATGTTTTGTTTCCCGACTACCACGGATAGACTTTGTACTTCACAATTCCAATGCACTTTTAATATATATAAGACTAAAATTAGGATTTCAAAATCCAATTTAAAACCTAATCTAAACACTACTTTTGCACCTATTCTCCCAGTTATCACTTTTTATACAATTTTAACGAATATCTTTCAATCATTCAATCATTACAATAATAATATAATAATACAAATCAATCAACTTTTTTACAATCCTATATAATTCTACCCTATAAAATCTCATAACAAACATACAATTTTACTATTCATTAAGATTTTAAAATCCCGAATTTCAAAGTTCAGGATTTCTCCTATCCACTATAAGCCTTAAACAAACATACCCTTAAGTGTCTGACTCCATTTCAAATCCCAACTCCCCATCCCACTCATCACCACTTCCCTCTGCTCACTTATCCTAAACAACCTATTAAACTTGACTTTCAATGTTCCATCACCGAGTTTTTTACACTTTTGGTCACACAGGACACACCTCCTCACGCTTTTGGTCCAAAGCAGAAAATTTTGACACTTTTGGTCCCAAAGCTGAAATTTTTGACACTTTTGGTCCCAAATCGCGCGTCCTGTGGGACCAAAAGTGTCAAAAATTTCGACTTTGGGACCAAAAGCGTGAGGAGACGTGTCCCGTGAGAGTGCAATAAACTCTTCCGTCACCTACTCAAAGATCCGACAAAAAATAGATCGAATCCATTCCCCACCACATTAAGACATGTTACACCCCCTCCCCGGTTCCCCATCTAAGAACAACTTTCAAATGCTGTCACGCCACCATCCTGAAAATGAACTAAGATTACTTCTCCCCCGCTTTCTGCCCAACCCTCTACTCACCTCCCTCACCGACACTGACTCAATACCTCCATACTTGGACATAAAGACTCTAGATCATAGCCTACAAGACCTCACTTTATCTTTAATTTCCTCCTTTGTGAAACTTGCTTCCAGAAATTGAATGTCGCACACATCAAACTTCTTTGGAAATTGTTGAGGGAAAATAAATAAATAGATTATTCCCGACCCTCTCTACAAGCTCGAGCTTTTAGATGAGACGAAATTCTCTCATAGTATCAGAGCCCAGGTTGTGGGTTCGATTCCCGTGGAAGCATTCCACCCATTTAAATTGTCCACTCTGTTGGGTTTCCTCTCCATAGAGCAGAGACAATGATTCGGCCCATGAGTGGGGGGTGTTGAAGGAAAATAAATATATAGATTATTCCCGACCCTCTCTACAAGCTCGAACTTTTAGATGAGACGGAATTCTCTCAGAAATAGATACTCGGACATTCTCAGTCTTCTTTTTTTTTTCTTTTCTCACTAAAATGTTGGGATATCCCTGCTCTCACACCCTACACAGAGTCCGCTTACACTCCATCGATATATATCCCATTAATATCCGCTAGCTACTTTATTCTTCTTGTTAATTCAGTTGTGATATATATATATATATATATATATATATATTTAAATTGGCATCTCCATTTATAATCTTTTCGCCTTTGATTTTTGGAACATAAGGTTCTCTTTCTAAGGTAGACTTCTTAGCAATTTGGCAGAAAATTTATTCCTCCTAATTATCTCCGTTTCATCCAACCCGAAAAACATCATCCACTCTATCTAGGATTTTAATTTCTTTTTTCTTCTCAACAATTTCGTATCACCTAACCGCCGAATATCTTTGAGTTCCACCATTTCAAATCACATCGAAGAAGATTTAATATTTCTTTAAGAAATAAAGTCACTTGTTGGGTTTCGGTGCTGCCGGCCACCACCAAACGACCAGCTCTATCTAGGTCAATGTCGCCTAGTCCATAGAGACACCCTCGTTTTTTTTCACCAAGGCTCGCCGCAAACGACTCCACGAACACCGTCTTATTCGTTCAACACCGGGGACTACTCCACATCATTTCGTTTGGGATCATGGCTCTGATACCACTGTAATTACCCTGGATGGACCCAAATCCCCGCATTAGTATGATATTGTTCGCTTTGGGCCATGCCCGCACGAATTTATTTTTGGGCATTTACCAAAAGGCCTCATATCAAATGGAGATAGTGTCCATTTTAATAAACCCCATGATCCTCCTATATTATTTCGATGTGGGATATTGTTTGATACCCCAACAATTCTCCCCTCAAACAAAGACCATCGAGCCTCCTCAAACAAAGACCACCGAGCCTCCACTCAAACGACCCACTTTATCTAGGTCAACGCCATCTAGTCCATAGAGACCCCGTTTATTTCGCCAAGGATCACTACAAACGACTCCACAAAGGTTGTCATTCATCGTCTTTTTTGTTCAAACCGGGGACTGCTCCACATCGTTTCGCCTGAGACCATGACTCTGATACCACTATTAGGACCATGGATGAAATCAAATCCCTCCGTCTCTGCTTCATTTATTGGAGTCAATAAAGGAAAGTCAACAAACACGTTCATGCTTCATGTGTGAGAAGAGGGAAAGATTCAGGTAGATGGACTTTCAATATTATTATCCATTGGGCCAAAAATCCAAGTTATACATATGTCCAACATCTTCACCTTTTTGGTCCAATACCAATACACGCAGCCTAATGTCACTAAGCATCACAAATACACAAAGAACACAGTCAAGTAGGAGGACACGCAGCATAACGTCACTAAGCATCACAAAAATACACAAAGAACACATGAATTCACAAAGCATAAACAGTAAAACACATAGCATGCCATAAAGATAGAGACACAAAGTTCTAAAACTCAAAAGCCACACAGATCTGCCACCACTGCCAACAAAATGGATCCACTACCGCCGCGGCCTCCAACCACCCGCTACCGCCTTCTGCCACAAAAACAGATCTGCCACCACCGCCAACAAAATGGATCCACTACCTCCACCATCGTTGATTTTCTCTTCACATGTTTTTTGTCTTTCATTGAGGGGTGTGTGTGTGGGTGTCTGTGTGCTCAGTTTTGAAATGGGTGGCGGAAATTGGTGTGTGTGTGTGGAGTTTTTGAGAGAGAAAATGCGTGTGTGCACGCTGCAGAGGGATTGGAGGATATTGAAAGACCGAGGAGTATAATTGTCCAATTTCGCACCTTAGAGTGCTACCAAAAAGTGGTAGCACATAAGAGTAATACTTGTTGGGAAATCGGGCAATAGTATCCACTCCAAGGTAGTTAACAATTAAAATACCTTCACATGATTCTTGAATTTTTTTTCCCACGTCTCCATGTGGATTTTTATTTCCCGTATTCCTGTAAAACACTTTTTAAATCTATCTTTATCCTCCCTGAAGAAATTCTCTCATTGTTAGTACGTAGAAGTAATCTTGTTTTGCAAGATCGTCGGTTTTATGACACTAGTCGCATCCGTATAAGAAACATCATCCTTTCTCCATGCTTTGTGTTGAACGGGATGAGCGCGCACTGGTTGATTAAACTTAACATCTAAAGAATTTGGAAAGGTTCACCCTTAATTTATAAGAACCAAACCAAATGTCATCTAGTTCTTATAATTAATTTAGATTCTGCACGTAGATAAAAGAAAATCTAAGAGGAGACTTCAAAAGCATGTATCGCCACTTTAATAAAGGTGGATGGACTTTCTCCGATCAAGATCAAGGGTTGATTACTTCAGACTGTACAGCTCAAGCTTTGAAAGTATTATTCTTTTCCTTTTTACTTTTAATTATTCTTTCAATAAATATAAAGGTTGACATAACATATGTTAACACAATACAGGCCCTACTTTTTCTATCAAAAATGTCATCTGATATTTCTGGAGAAGCAGCAGATGTTCAGCGATTATATGATGCTGTGAATGTGCTCCTTTATTTGCAGGTATGAACTCTCATATATGAATTTAGGAGGTCGTGTGTGTTAGAGTTGTTATGCATGCTGTTACCGTATTGTGTATCATGTCGACACGATAGCGACATTCGTGTCGACACGAGCATGACACATGTAATTACATGGTATGTTCCATTAACGTATTATTATCGTGTTAAATTTTATTAGGTCACTAACAGGAAACATGTTGTTATTGGGTTAATGTGTCATCTAGTAACCTTATCATGCTTATTGGTGTGGCACATCGAATTCGAATAAATAGTCTTGTACTTAATTAACACGATATACGAAAAGACTAAATTAAATAATTAAATAAATTGAGTTTAATAAGTATTTAATGAGTTCATCGAATCTGGCTATATTGATCAAGAACCGATCAAACTTATCCACTAATGTACTATCGCTGCTTCATCTCCATCATAATCCCACCTCTCATTCTTCACCACATATGTTTCAATTGTATATTCATTCAAGAATGAAGCATGTCGAGGTGCATGGATGTTTACCTTTCTAAGGAAATCATTAAGAATAATCAATTGTATATTCGTTGTGTTCCTTTATAGGAAGATCAGTTTCAAAGTTAGAATGTTAGAGATCTTATGCATGCAGTCATAAGATATGTCTGAATGCGTGCAATTTCTATTGTAATCAACTCTTACATCTAGCACTAGAAGATAGATGGGCACCTAATTAGTTTTAAGTTTGTAACAAGCTTCTCTAGAAACATCTAGAGCCCGCTTGATATGAGTTTGAAATAAGAATGATACTGAGAATTATTAAAGGGTCAATCACTATGAGATTAGTGATTACATTATTAATACTTAGTTTAAAAATTACCAAACAATATCAATAAGAATAACTCCTCATTACTCCTCGTGCTTTTCCATTACCCACACTCATTATCACCAATTAAACAAAGCCATAATACACTCTTAGCTCATCGAGCTCATGTGCTATGCATGCATATATACAGTGAAAATGAACTTTAATATTCAGGAATGAAAATTGGGATCATGAGTCTGAATTTGTAGTTCTATATGTATATATATATATATATGGTTTAAATTTTTTGTAGTCTTGTAACTTTGCTTTGTTTTGAAATTGGTCCCACTTGTTCTGACTTTTTTATTTTGGTCCTGTAAGTTATCAAAAATTTTAAAATTGATCCTTTAACATGTTGTAGCAGGTCACCAAACAGGTAACCATCACCTAAGTAATTATTTTATTTTTTTCGTTAATTTCGAAATGCCACCTAAATTTTTTAATCAAAATAATTTTTGTCGGGATTTTTTTTCGTACTTTTTTAGGAAGGGAGAGTGATTTTCTGCATTTTTTTTTTTTTTTTTTATTTTTGGGTCAGTTTAGACCCAGTAAATCAACATGGTTCGCTTTGTCTTTTAATATACATATTGTTTTAAACCCGACCTAAAACCCGTCCAAAATTATTAGAATTAAAAAAGTTCAAGTGGCGCTTCGAAATTAAAGAGAAAAATAAAATAATTACATACGTAGTGTTTACCTGCTGCAGCAAGTGAAAAGGACCAATTTCAAAATTTTAAGAAACTTACAGTACCAAAAAAAAAGTCAAAACAATCGGGACCAATTTCAAAACGATACAAAGTTACAGGACTACAAAAAATTTAATCCCTTATAAGCTTAAAAATGCTTATGTTTGTGTTGATGGTTGTTGTATTGCCAATGACTTTCTTATTGCAGAAGATATTACTAGTCAAATGATTATTAGTCTGCCATTTCTTTATAAGATTTATCCTCTTACTTTTATTAATGAAAGAGGAATTACTGGTACTTATAATGGTAAGCCTATTACTTTCAAGTTTATAACTAAACCTATCCATAAGGTTCTTAATTTGATCCAAGACCAAATTGATCATAAAAATTATCAGATTAATTTTTTTAAAGAAGAATTAAATTCTTTAACTATTGAAGATAAATTAAAAAATTCTATGCTTCAAGATAAGATAAAACTATTGCATAATAAGTTTTCTCTTGATATTTGCAATGAGTTTCCTAATGCTTTTTGGGATATAAAGAAACAATATATAATAATAATAATAATAATAATAATAATAATAATAATAATAATAATAATAATAAAACTTAATATTAATTTACAATTTGTATTATTTTTTATTTCATTTTGCAACTTGTACAATTTTTTTATCGGATTGCAAGTTGTAATATATATACTTTTTCATCTAATTGCAACCTGAAGGTTGCAATAGATTAATTTTGTATAGTGCATGTTGCAATTTGATAAACAAATTTTATATATTCCAAATTGATAAAAAAAAATCATAGTATTGCTTGCAAATTGATAATATATATATATATATATATATATGTGTGTGTGTGTTTATTATTGCATTTTATCAATATGCAACATGTACATTTTTTTTAGGATTGCCACATGTACTATACTTTTTTTTTATCATATTGCAACTCGAAGGATGCAATCGGTCAATTTCGTATAGTACAAGTTGCAATTTTATTAAGAAATATTATAGGTTCTCAATCGATAAAAAAAAGGATCATAGTACATAGTGCAAATTGATAAATGTATCATCTTCAATTAAAAAACAGATCATATTCTTTTATTTTGCATATTAGGTGGCACAAACCAAAAGATCACCAATATGTGGCAATAATTGGTTTTTTGGAACAAGCCAATTTATTAAAAGAAAGGAAGAATATGCAAGGGCGCTAGGAATGCCCTTGAGAACTTAGCAAAGCTACAAACAAATAGGTAAAAAGGAAACAAGGACCGACCAACAAACACCCGATGCCAAGTCATAGAAACCGAACTATAGATAAATCTTCTTACAGATAGCTTTAGCGACTGGATAGTCAAAGAACAGATGTTTCGTATCTTCAATATTACCGCCACAAAGCACGCTGTCTAGAGAGAAGTTTGGGTTAAATGAATTTCTTTTGCTGAGATTCCACTTTGTTGGGATTTTGTCTAGAGCAAGCTTCCAAGCGAAGAATGGTACTTTTAGGGTACTATATATCTTGTTCCAGAGGCTGCTTAACTTATCGATCATTGGCATGGAACTATTTAAATCATTCGCCCAAATTGAATAGGCAGATTTTACTGTGTAATCCCCTGATTTTGATGGAGTCCACGACCAAGAATCTTTGTCACTGGGGCTCCTGAGAGACAAAAACTTGTATAGTCCTGGTTCATGCTATGAACTTTATATTTAATTCATGGCATTTGACCATACCCAGGATACGGGTCAAGTTTAGTGGTTTAGAAAAATGTGTTGGAAATGAGTGAAATGGGTCAAATAATTCAAGTTCATAGCATAGACGTGGTTAATGGGAGGCCAACTCCAACTCCAACTTCACTTCGTCTCCCAATAACTATCCTCCCAAGAAACTCTCTCTAACTCAAAACAATTTACATTATTATACTTTTTAGCTAGACGGGGAGAGATATCTTTACGAAGTTAACCCCGACCCAATTATCCACCCAAAATTTTGTATTTTTCCCAATTAGAAATTTGAGCTAATGGTTAGTTAAAGATTAAAATGGATATTATTATTATTATTATGTTTTCAGAGCCCTTTAAGTGGTGGATTTGGTTGCTGGGAACCTCCTATTCCACAGCCGTATCTGCAGGTAAAATGTTGGATACATGGGTAATTATATCATACTTTAGATAAGATATGAAGTATTATGAGTTATTAATTTTTTTTTATACTTCTAAATCATGTAGGCTTTGAACCCCTCAGAGGTCTTTGCTGATATTGTTATCGAGCAAGAGTAAGATCTTATGTTTCACTTTTACACATCCAAAATTAATTCATGCGAATATGTGACTCCAAACTAAATCATTTTAATTTTATTTTTACATAGGTACGTTGAATGCACTGCTACTGTAATTGAAGCTCTTGTAGCATTCAAATGTTTGCATCCACGTCACCGCGATAAAGAAATTGAAATCTCCGTGGAAAAGGCTTCAAGATTCCTAGAAGAACGACAACAGCCTGATGGTTCATGGTGGATTTTTAACTTCGTTAATAAAAATAAAGGGGAAATTTCAAAACTAGTATTGTAACTTAATTAGGTTGATTTAATTGGGGGTGGGTCGGGTTTAACTGGGGGCGAATCGGGATTAGTTTGGGACGGTTTGGTGATGTGGAGCCTTTTTTTTGGCTGGATGGCAGTCCACGTGTATGAAGTGGTCGTGAAATAAAAAATCCTCAATTAAAAAAGGGCCAGGCAAAGCACACGCTGATTCCGGCATAAGTAAGTTCGGAAATTTTCCGAGCAAAAATGATTAAAATTGACACCTTCACCTTCAGGACTAAACTTGAAAAAATAAAAAAAGTTACTAGAATAAACATGGAATCGACCTAAATTATAGAACTAGTTTTGAAATCTTCCGGAAGTAAAGAAAATATTTTCACTTTTCAGTAAAGGTTTAAATATTTGACGTGAATTATTCATTTAGGTATGGATTCTGGGGAATATGCTTCCTCTATGGAACATGCTTCGCTTTAGGAGGATTAGTAGCCGCCGGAAAAACATATGAAAATAGCGAAGCTATTCGAAAAGGTGTCGACTTTTTATTGTCGATACAAAACGAAGAAGGTGGATGGGGAGAAAGCTTTGAGTCTTGTCCAAGCATGGTAACTCAAGCAAAACCGCGCATAAGATTTTTTATTTCTTAAAATTTTATTTTAGTATCAATATTTTTATGCATTGAATTGCTTGTGTGTATTTAGAAATCTCACTAGATTCAAGATATATTTAACTAAGCACAAAAATATTGGATTTTATTTGTATACCTAAATGCAACTAGAATTGAAAATGAAAAATGGTCTCTCTTTTTTATACAGTCTCTAGCTCTCCTCATGCTAACATACCAACCTCGTGCTGATATTAAGTATTCTTGTGACAGAAATACATACCATTAGAAAGAAACCGGACAAATTTTGTACAGACATCATGGGCGATGTTAGGCCTTATGCACGGTGGCCAGGTATAATCTTTCAAACTTATCATTTTAGGGGCCGAAAGGCAGAATAAGCATTAATTCTTGATCTAAAACATAGAAACATCGATACATACGACGTAAAAGATAAATTAAACATAGGGTAAATTGCAGAAATGGTCTCATGTGAATTTTTAAATCTGCGAGTTTTAGTCTCATGTTCTTTTTGATCCTTTTTATGCAGAAATAGTCCCATTCGATTTTATTTAACAATTTTGGTCCCAAGAGAATTTTTTAAAAATAATTTTTGTCCCAAAAATTCCTTTATTTTTTGCTTGTAAAATCCTATGGGACCATTTTTATTAAAAAAATGATCATTTTAATGACGGCAAATTCACATGGGACCACTTCTATAATTTACCCATTAAACATATCCGCTAAGACCCTAAAATCTGAGACTTCGATTTGACATCTTATAAAGTCTAGCTGTTTTTTTTTTTTTTTCTAATGATAGTAAAAATAAAAGCTTATGAACAATGATAAAACGAGTGAGGGAATAAAATGTAAAATTTGAGTTTTATCAATTCTAAGTCCTAAAATAGTAAAACTATAAATTAAAGATTTTTCTTCTCGATTTGTAATTTGAAAAATTGAAAATAATATCAACCTGGGACATACATGTTATATTATTTCAATTTAGGATTCACGCTCTTAAGACAATGTTTGACACTTATACTTTCTAATTATTCAAAAATATTTTATAAATCATATGTCCCCAAAATAAAAGATATTTTAATTTCAAGCGAGTGGAATAAAAAAGAAAAAAAAAGTAAAATTAAAAAAAAATTATATATAGATATCTATTTTCATATATAAAGATACAAATTATAAAATATCGAATATGGTCTAAAAATTTGTGAGTTAGTTTCTATATTTTCAGCTTTAAAAGAAAAAAATTTCAGGCCCTTAATTGACAATGTTATTATTTTTAAGGGTTGAATTGATAAAATTATGAATTACAAACCTATCTTTCAGAATCTAATGAGCGTCTTTGAGTGGGTGTAAATATGTACGTTTTATAAGGTCAAGCTAGCATGCAACTGGCAATTTTATGTAAATATTAATTATCTTGTAAATAAAACCAGGCGGAGAGGGATCCCGAGCCCTTACATAAAGCAGCAAAGTTATTGATAAATGCACAGATGAATGATGGAGATTTCCCTCAACAGGTAATAATTTTAGCACAATTTTGACCTAAATTTAAATTGTTAGAGTGATTTGAGGATCAACGTTAATAAGGTACGTGATTAGAAGATCAACGTTAATAAGGTACGTGATTAGAGGATCAACGTTAATAAGGTACGTGATTGATTATTCAACTATTAAATAATGAGTAAAACAATATATCCTATATGCAAGGAAATTAAATCTAGAAAAATTGCAACAGATACTATCTAGAGTGTCCTATTCGTTTTGAATTTAATTTAAATAAATTTACTCCTTAATTATCCTTATTACCCCTCAAGCGTTGGGGTATAAATAAACGCAAAGCTTGGAACGTTAGAATTCGAAAGCACGGTGTGGAAGACTTTTCGTGAAAATGTCAGCAAGCTGTAGATGGGACAACACAAACTAAGTACTAATCTCTCCAGAGGAAACAAGCTCACATCAAAGTGATAATCGAGATCAATGTGCTTCTCCCTTTTGTGTGCAATTGGATTCTGGCTCAAGAATATTGAACTTTTATTATCGCACAAAAGTGTTGGACGATTAGGAGGTAAAACCTTCAACTCATGTAGCAAATTTGATAGCCAAACCAGCACAACAACCACCTTTGTCATGGCCCGATACTCATATTTACAACTTGAATAGGACATAGTAGGTTGCTTCTTCACACTCCAATACACGAGATTACCTCCAAGAAAAATAAAGTATATGTAAGTCGATTAGCGTGTCTTAACATACTGAGCTCAATCTGCTGTGAAAGACAAACCAAAATGAATTATGTCTTTGACGTATCTCAAGATGCGCTTTACAGCCAAAAAATTGATCATCAGTAGGTGAGTGAAGAATCTGGCTAACAAGGTTCACAACATAAGAGAAATTAGGATGAAAGGATGTAGCATTGCTTACAACTAACTCTCCTGCAACCTAATATGTGGGAATATGCTTGGATCCTAAAGGTTAGCACACTCTAGAATGTCATTAGTGCACTTAGCTTGCCGTAAATTAACCATTAGAAGTGTACGAGACCTCAAAGACCTAATAAATACTTAAGACGTCCAAGATCTTTAATAGAAAATTCACGATGAAGCGCGATCAATAAAATGTCGAAGCATAAGAGAGTTATTTCCTGTCACAATAATGTCATCTACATACAACATGAGATTGATGATAGGGGTTGTAGGTCCAGAACGTAGTGAGGCAGAAGTGTAGAGGAGAGGGGTGAATAGATTTTTGAAACTTTTTCGTGATCAGCGTGCTTTACAAGTAATTGCTGATATAGAGTGCGAGTGAATCAACTTGGAATGATATTCAACCTACTAACTGCTGTGAAGTTAGTCAGTTGGGCGTCTATCAGCTTAGCTGGTGTGCGGAAGCTGTTTTAACCCTTGTGTGAAAAACCCTTAGTAAATCAGTCTTAAGTTTTTCTGATTGATTAGCAGACAAAGGGTTCGACTGATCAGATCAGTAGCTTGCACTCAACTGATCTCTACTCAAGTTATGCATGATATTTTAAGAACAGTAGTGTGCAATATGTAAAGCAGTAAATCACACAAGATTTATAGTGGTTAAGACCAACTTGTCCTACGTTCACTCTTTTCTATTAGCAGGGCCACCAACTAACCAAATTGATTTAGTTTAATGTGTTAGTCAAACACAGTACAATCAGATATTTATAAAGTTCTCACTCACGATCCCAGAAATCAAACTAGAAACCCTAGTTCAAAATCTTGCTAACAAACTTAACCTATCAACTAATTGAGGTAATATTTGTTTTGGTTTCCAACATGGAAATCTATCCTAGTTTATGAGTAGCCTAAAACTAAAGGATAAATCTCACTAAGAAGGTATATGGGATGAACACTTGCTTGAATATTTATTGAGCACTTGTGTTCTTGAGGAAATGGCTTGAGTGTTTAAGCTTGAATAATTTCCGTCATGTTACTCTAACGAGTGATCACATATTTATAGAGCTCGAAATCGAACTAGCCGATGGAGAGCAATTCAAATTTCGGTCTATATTAGGTAGCTTTGCAGATATGAGTTGACATGCTCAGGGCCGGTCATGCCGTCTTCGTGCAAGCTTGTCCTTTCTAGCAATTGAACCCTGATACCCCATATCCTGCTCTGTCAGTTCCGTACATACGTGTCATACTCTCATTGATTATCAAGTACACTTATTTGTTGCCTTGTAAGACCCAACTTAGGTTGACATTCTGCTTATCTGATTGACTTGTATGCCTTGGATATATTCTCCGTGTTCTTCTGACATGAGCTGTTCTGATCAAACTGATCAGTCTACCTTGAGTCGTCTGGTCCAAGTTGTCTTAGCTCAACTTGAGACTCTTCTGATGTCTTCAAGAGATAGGTCTTTTGTTCTTGATATCTTCTTATTTTTTGTTCTTCGAGACTTCTGTTCTTTGAGCCTTCTGATCTTCGATGCTTCTGATAAATGACTCTATTGATCTGGTCTTCTGATCTTCAAGACTTAATCTATTCATATTGAGTTCCCCCTCAATACGTGACCTATTCTTTACATCAGTTGTCTATCCACTTCAGCTGATCATCCTATTCTGATTTCTGAATCGTCAGTCAGCTAACAGATCTGATTGATCCTATTACAACTGTTTTAGAACTTCCATTAAAACTATAAATTTTCCAACATAGGTACCTCGATACAGGTAAATAGAGATGAATCTAGTCTACTCTGATAGAAGCTAAGGCCCAAAATGAATGTGCTAAACCGCTAAAACAAAAAAAGTGTGCTTGATGTAGACCATAGATAGCATTTTTCAAACTGACGTACGTAATCAAGGTACCAATGATAAATAAAACACGGAGGTTAAGCCATGAAGAAATATTTCTCAAGAATACCTTTTATGAAGGCGTTCTTAACATCAAGCTGATGTAACTGTCACTTGTGCTGAAGAGAAAGAGACAAAATTACACGAACCGTAACAACTTTAACAAATGAAAGTGTGATGGAAATTAGTTTCTGGAATATGAGTAAAGCCCAGAGCAATCAGATGGGCTTTAGTTGTTCAAGAAAACCATCGGAATGATATGTAGTACGTAATACCCATTTTAAACCAACAATATGTGTCCATTGACGACGAGGAACCAAATCTCAAGTTTAAATTGAACGTAGTGCATCTATTTCATTCTGCATCACCGATAGCCACTCAGGAGTTTTACAGCTTATTTAAAACCACGAAGTTCATAAGAGGCACCAAGAGCCAAGAGAAGGGTTATAGAGGCAGTCAACTGCATAGCGAGGCTTGAATGTTCCAGAGTTAGAACGAGTAAGCATTTAATGAGACAATTGTGCGCCTGGTGGCTATGGAACCGGGTCGAGAACTAGATCAATAGGCGGTGCAGGGTCATGATCAATCGAACCCAAAACACGTGGCTCGAGATCATATATGGATATAGGAGATAGGGGGAAGTTTGCATTGCATCATTTGTGGAGCCATGCACATGGGGACATATCGTATAGGAAGGTGGCCGAGTACTATTCAGAGAAATGCTAGTGCGACGTAGTATGACCTGTTCCTCTAAAAGGAAGAAAGTTTTCATCAAATTGGGCATGTCGTATGATAAAAACCCGAGAAGAGTCAAGGTCTTAGCATCTGAAGCCTTTGTGCATACTTGTATATTAAAAAATATACATGGACGACTACGAGAAGCCAATTTGTTAGCAGTATAATCTCGTAAGTATGAATGAAAACAACAACCAAAAGTTTTAAAATTTACGCAATTCAGAGCAGAACCAAATAGAAGCTTAAATGGAAATTTGATATCCATATTAGAAAAGAAGTAATTAATTAATAATAAAACTTAATGTGTCAAAAGTATCAAACCAAAACAACGCTTGTGCATAAATCAATTTTAGAGATATGACGATGCTTATGTAAATCATGATTATTCTGTTGAGGTCTGTATGCATGTGAAATAGGATGATGAATGTCATTCATTGTCATTAATTCATTAACCCGGTGATTAATAAAGTCAGTCCCCCCATCACTTTGAAAGACATTCACATTTCTCGAAATTGATTGCAAACAAAACAATGAAACCGCACCAACACATAAAAAAAAATCCGATTTTGCATGCAAAGGATAAATCCAAGATAAAAGAGAAAAATCTTCGATAAAAGATACATAATAACGATATGCATCAGAAGTATTAATCGGAGCAGGCTCATATAAATCACAATGAATCAAATCAAGAACTACAGAAGGTAGCACATTAATCATTTAAAAAAAAAAGACAATCGTTTACTTTTGACCAACTGACAAGATGCTGCATATGCCAGGATTTGGTAGCATCATAAACAATTTTCCTAATTTTTTTAATAAAGAGATAACATAAAAAGGGACATGCCCTAGGCGTATGTCCACAAATCATAACTAGTCTTCAAAAATTTAGTTCGCCGAGCAACAACCAAAGCTGGAATCTCCCGTTCAAGTACTTATAATCCTTTTCCAGACATGCCTTCAGTCAGAGTTGTCTTTGTTACCCGATTCGAAAAATTTATCTGAAAACATAATATCAACTGGATAATCAGATGTTAATTTGCTAATAGACAAAAAAATATTGGTTATATGAGGGACGGCTTATACATCTAGTAAATTTACATCATGAGATATTTTACCAAAGCTAATATGAGAAATATGTAAAGCATAAACATTACCAACTATTACAGAATCTTTGCCAGAATATGACTCAAAAGAATCCAAAACAAACGTCTGTGTTGTCATGTGAGCAGAGGTCCCAGAATCCAAATACTAATCATGAGTAGAGTCGGAGACATTGCACGAAGCATTGACGTCGTATGCTAACTGAGCAGAAGGAGAATTTTTTTTGGCATTGACGAATTAGGGGCACTTATCGACATAGTGCTCGCTACAATAAATTTGATAATGAGACACGTAGTGTTTGAGTCCCTCACCTGAATTTCCACGACCAACCACCTGGGTTTCCTCGGCCAATAGATTATTGCCATTTCGCTTAAAATTGTTTCCCCACGAGAGGAATTCTTACCAAGAGATGATTCATGACCATCGCGATCACTAGTGAAGTTTGAAGATGCACCCTCCATGCATGGCATGATGCATAATGTCAACTTGTTTGGCTTTGGTGGAGCAAATCACGGAAGGGCGACACAATAGAGATGGTCATGCGAGTGTCGGAAAAACTAGTGAATTTAAGGCCTAATCCCCGCATAAAAATCATTGACTCTTACAAGATTCATTGACCTGGCGTCTGATCGATCATTACAGAAATACTTTCGCGCCTGAGAAATAATAAATCCTCACGCAACTGATGGAGGAGTGACAGAAGGTGGCTCCAAGCACCACCCAAGCTGCACGAGAGGTGGTAATCGATGATTCCAAAGCAGAACGATGGTTGAAAAGAGTTTAATGAGAACCATATGCATGGATTATGGTTGTGATAGGGATTGGATCTATTGGAGAAGATGATGTCATTGATGAAGAGTGGTCGACCAAGGTCGTCTAGTTCATCTAGGAAGGGCAGCGGCAAGTGATAGGTGAGAAAACAAAACTAGTGTTTAGGGTTTATAATCGGATTGCTGATACCATGTGAGAGTAATTAGAGGAACTTCGTAAATAAGGTCCCTAATTATTCCTCTATAGTAGGGTCCACTTGGTTGGGGGTAATGGAAGAGGATATATGGAATAAGTACTCCTATTAACGCTGCTTGATAGTTTTGGTGTGTCCATAATGAGAATAATTAATTGATTAACCAACATTCATCACTCACTCAACCCTCCTCACATGATACCCATTGTTGATTTTCTAACCGAGCAACAATAATGCAATCAATAATCCTATAATGATTGACCCCTCAATAATATATACCTATCACTATTACCATTTTCAAGTTATACAAAGCGGGCTCTTAAATAATCAGTACCGAAAAATATATATCCAATATACAAGGAGAGTAAACAAGAGATTACAACATATACTATTCTAGAGAATTCTGTTAATTTGAATTTAAATATATTCACTTCTCAGTTATCCTTATTAAAAACAAATGCCTCGTAACCATTTTTTGAACAAAACGCAAATTTATTATTACAGGAAATCAATATGGTTTTCATGAAGAACTGCATGTTGCATTTTGCACAATTCAGGAATGTTTTCCCCTTGTGGGCACTTGCAAAGTATCGTAATCAAGTCTGGCCATCAAACTGCAATGAAAACTTGAATTATTACACGATGAATGAGATGAATTAAGAAGACTATACAATATTAATGGCATTTAAGGTAATGTATTGTAATAATATTCCACATAGTTTGGAACGGGTGGATTGAAACTGCAAAAGCACTGTCGTAACTTTAAAGATGCTTCTATTGTAATAATACATGTTTATAGTACTATTGTTTCATCAAGACTTTTTGGGTGATGCTTCTCTTGAATCCTTTTAAAGATGTTATGACTTCGAAAGTAATTTTTTTTTTTCAAATGAAAAATGTAAATACAGGAATTAATTCAATATGTACTACAAGTGGATAACTTCATCTGATTTAGAAGGCAAGATCTTGTATGTACCAAATACACTGTGCACTCCATAGTATATTTTTGAAATATACAACTTGTTGCACCGAAATATATAACTTTTTAAAATTGAAACGTACAATTTGCTTCACGAACATTAGTTGAAACAAATTGTATATTTCAGTGCTACAAGTTGTATACTTTTAAAAAACACTATAAAGTGCACAATGCACTCAGTGCACAGAAGGCCTAATCAACATAGAGTTGTTTCCGTTCTTCTTTGAAATTGGAGAAGCTAATTTGTATATTGTGTTGGTGCCATAATAACAACTTTTAAGTTGTACTCCCCCTGTCCCAAATTCTTTTGAACATTTACTATTTGACTCGTGTTTTAGCAAGTGAATTGTTTATTAATATTTGAAATGATAAATAAATTTATAAGGTGGGGTATGAGAGTGCTACCCCTCATCTATCCTACCACGTCTTAAAAGTCAGTTTATCATTTCATATATTATAAACAACTCGCTTAATAAAACACGAGCCAAAAAGTGAAATATTCAATCGAGAACGGGACGGGGAGTATAATTTTTGACACAAAAACTAAAAAGCAACTTTTTACGGTTTGCACTAGTGATCCCCTTGACAAGGGATTTATGCCTAGACTGAGTTTATAATTACTCGATCTTAATTGGGTCTATTGATTGACATATACGAAAAAGTATAAATGAGAATCTTCGATGAGACATCTCATGCATGAGATCGACGTGATATTTTGAAAAATTAAATCGCAATTGTATCAAAACTCATAAAAACTAGCAAAAATTATCATGTCTAATGTATAAAATTATCCCATGCCATCGTTTTAAGTAAACATAAAATTACTAGCTAGGAATGTTTTTGGAAGAAAGCAATAAAAATTAACTTGAGCAGAAGCATTTCTCTAAACTCTTTATTCTAATTTGAGGTTCCTCATGCCAATCATAAAAGCAGAACCGTTGTCCTCCAATCATAGAAATACACCACATCCAAACATGAAACTTGATTTTGTCTGGAATCACCTAGTTACTTTCAATACTTATAACTAGTGGTAACTATCTACAAGTAATTCATGTTCTTGCTTTCCTTGTCCCATTTATTTATCTTTATAGAGAATAAATTTTTATCCTAAAATAATTGTCTTACATTTATTTAACAAAATTAAATGTTATACTTCAATTTTCCTGTTATAAATGCATTGAATGGCCGTGTATGTATATAAAAAGGTAAAAAATGATTATATATATATATATATCTTAATATTATATATTGGTAAACCTGATTCAGCCTATGTGGCGAAACCACGTCAGTTTGCGTAAAGTCTAATTCCACCAGATTATTTTGTTTCAAAATCGAGCACTCTCATTAAAAGTTATTTAAATAAATTCACTACAAAAAAGACAGGGTTTAACGATGGTTTTAGCGATGGCAAAAACCGTCGCTACAGACAGCAGCGACGAATTTAGCGATTGTTTTTCAATCGCCGGGAAACCGAGAGTCTCTAACATTTAGTGACGGTTATTTCCAATCTGTCGCTAACTAGCAATGGCTTACCACCGTCGCAACATAGCGACGGTTTTGTCGACGGGTCTTCTAGGCTGGACTCGGGTCAAAAAACCCGTTGATAAACCGTCGGGAATTTGTCGACGGTAGTGACATCATAAACCCGTCGTTAATAGCAACGATTAACCGTCAGTATTAGTGATGGAAATAACTGTCGACGCGTGCGACGGTTATAAACCGTCGATAATAGCGACGGTTTAAGCCGTCGCTAAATCCGTAGCTATATCCGTCGCTAAATCGTGAATTTACGAAAAAAAAGGCTCACGATGGTTCGAGCACCTGGGTTGGCAACGAACCACCGAGCCACGGACCATCTTGAACCCAACAACCAAGCATCTCATATATAAGCCACCAAGTCTCCCAATTAAATGAGGTAATTTTTCGCTCCCAAAGGGGACCGAACACGGGACCTTTGGGCGCCTGAGCAGGGATCAATCAGCTCAGGCACTTGAGTTATTGCGTTTACTTAATGAAATTAATTCTATATGTCCTAAAAATCTTTTTTTTATTCTTTATTTCAATTATTTTATTTAATGATTCAATTACATTTTAATATAATAATTTCTATTTTTAATTTATAAATTTAAATTAAATTATATTATATTAAAATTATATTTTTTACTTATTTTTAATAAAATTAATTCTATATGTCCTAAAAAATCTTTATTTTTTCAAATTTTTTTTAAAATTCTTTGTTTCAATTGTCTTATTTAATGATTCAATTACATTTTAATAAAATAATTTATTTTTTTATTATAAATTTAAATTAAATAATATTATATTAAAATTGTATTTAATATTATTTTTTAATTTTTTTTCAATTTAACTATCTAATAATCTTTAAATTTTGGGTTCATATATTTTTTTTACTTTACAAATTATGAATAAATGATTATAGTGTTTTAAAATTGTACTTTTAATGGATAATGTTAAGCAGTGTCAAATAATTTGTAATATTCAAATATAATTGTCAATGTGAAATATTACAAATGAAAGACAATATAATTATTATTCGCCATCCTCATTGTTGCCTCCATCTGTACTATCATCATCATCCTCGTCCTCGTCCTCGTCCTCCTCCTCCTCCTCCTCCTCCTCATCCTCCTCTTCCTCACCATCTTCATTCTTATTCACATCCTCATCTTCATCGTACTCGTTATCCTCCCCGCCGCTGTCAATCTCTATCAAATCTGGAACAGAGTGTCGTCAACCGCGTCTTTTGCAGCTATTAAGTCTACAAAAATATTGAAATCTCATGTATGCACCTCAGTTTGAGCATCAACTTGTTCCGCTTGGAACAGAGTGTCGTCAACCGCGTCCGTTGATGCCGTTTTAGGATCTTGTACCAGTAATCTCGTCTTTACTTTGCAAACAACCATCCATTCATTATTTGCTCTCGAACCTGGATACGTGCAGTAGTATACTTGGGATACCTGAGCAGCAAACACAAACGGATCATACCCCATATATTTTCTTCTTCTATGAACATCGACCAGTTTGTATTTGGGATGAATCCTTGTTCCTGAAGCAGATGGATCATATCAATTACACTTGAACAATACAACAGTCTTCTCAGGGAACCCCTTATGTCCAGAGTAGTCACAACTTTATCCATTGAACATTACACTGTTAATGCAAACACCACTGTTTGTAGTAGATTTGGTCGATGAATTCTTCACCGTATGGAATTTATAACCATTTACATAGTATCCTTGGTATGTGTTAGTGTTAGTGTCCTAAGGACAATCCTATTGTAAGGACATAATACTAAGATAATATTCAGTTTTGGTTTTAATGTTATTGTTTATTTAATATTAAATGTATGACATTACACTTGTTAGAATATTATGTTTGGTTGTTTGCATTTATTCTTATTTGTGTTCCCATGAGTCATTGTTGTCATTGAGGTTGTGAGAACTCAGATGACTTAAGCATGATTCTCAAATAGCCCCGATCAAGTACATCAAGAATGGGATATTGATGATGCAATTGAGATTGGTGTGGGATCTGTATCATACTCTTAGAGAGTGTAGTAAGATCTCACTCACTACGAGATACTAGGTATCTCATGATGGATGCACAGATACCTTAGAGGGTATTGGTATACCCATCCGAGAAACCGTTTGATGTAATTCCACAATATGTGTCTACTGGTGTCTCGGTTAGTGGGAACGATGCGATACTTTCTTTTTGACTTGAGGTCAATACGCACACATGTGGAGTGATGAATTTTGACCATGACCGATGCTTGCACCCTTCCATGGGTAGATATGGTTTGGATTGAGTTCATCATGAAATGTATGTGCGTGGTAGTTGATCCAAGAATATGATTCATTCCTCAATGTGGATTTAGAGAGAATACTCATCGTCTCATCATAATTGGATCTAAGTCATCGTCCGATGCACGTCAACTAGGACTTTATGGCCAAGTGTGACATAAGTGATCAATTAGTGGATTAGAGATCATATGATTAAGTTATTTGAATAGACACTTCGTCATGTTCAAGATATAATCGAGTATTTGCGAGTTGCACGTTTCCCGCAACGTACCTCATATATTGAGAATGTCTGATTTATTATTGTTGTGTTCGATACAATTACTTAATTTAATCGAACACGTCAGAGGGACACGTGTATTAACCAACTGTTAAAATAATCATGCTCGATGGACAAGTGTGCTCGCCGCTTACCGACCAAACATGTTTGTTCGCCAGCTCGCCACTCGCCGAACAAGCGAGTATGTTCGCCAACTCGCCACTTGCCGACCAGCCAGTAGCACGCCGCACTTCGCTCAACTGCATGATGACCTGATGCTATCTTGAGATGATCCTGAAGATATGTTGATCTGATCAGTCGAGCTGATCAGATCGGACAAAGAAGAAATTAGATAGCCTGAATTAAATGACCTAAGGGTCAGGATATCTGAACTCAGAAGAGATGAACTCAGTAAGCCTGAGCAACCTGAAGGCTCAGATAACCTGAAGACTCAGACAACCTGAAGGCTCAGATAACCTGAAGACTCAGATAACCTGAAGGCTCAAATAACCTAAGGCTCAGATATGTTCGATGAGGACAGAGTTTCGGTATAAAATTAATATGGTCAAAGAGGCGAACATGGCAACTAGTCGAGCAAAAGATTGATTTGGACGACCAAAAGAATGCCTTATAAACAAATAAAAGCAAAGGTCAACCAGGAAGACGAAGTTGAAAACGTGGCAGCATTACGTGAGTTCTTGCAAGACACGAAGTCTCCAGCTCATGCTTGTCAAACCAGCTCATGCTTGTCAAAGTACTATAAATAGAAGAAAAAAGAACAAGAGACGGGGACACAAAAAATTTCCCAGAGTGGTTAGATTCAGAAAAAATTCCCGAAAAACTCACATATATTTCTCAAATCCCTATCTGCATGAGAAGTATTGTCATGTACTGTATACGTCAACCGCATATGATGACATCCCTGGCTTGGAATGCCCCAGAGTAGTCATTTTCTGACGAACTGGGTCAACAATTTCCTGTTATTTACACGTATTTATTTTGTTTATGAGTTGTTATCAAATTAGCCACATAATATCCTCCATAAAAAATGACTCGCGACAATTATCTAGGGTTCAATTAAGACCGTTAGTTTGACTAATCGCTCCGTATATGAGGGTCTATGGGTCACACAACAAGTAACAATTGTTCACACAAAGGAATTAAGCAGCGATTAGCTAACGTCCACCAGCTCGGCAATGAATCAGACAGATCCTACCTGGATCGTATGGACAAACTCGTCATGGAAGACGAGCCCCTCTGGGGATGAGGCCAAAGTTTTAGGAGTGGTCCACGGTCTAAAAAAGGGAAGCAAGCTATGGAAGATGATGAATAAAGAATACCCGACGAGCTACACTGATTTCAGGTACCGAGCGGGCATCATGATTAGCAACGTCAAAATATTCGCCTAAAGATTGGGCGAGCAGGGACCTAACGAGATCACAAGCTAAGTCAAGAAGCCAGAGTCAAAGCCGAAAAAGCCATACAAGAAGCCAGGAATGAACTATCGAGCTCTGGGGTCGTTCAAACCTTTCAATAATGGTCTCGAGGTAAAACTTCTCGAGACGCTGACGATGAATCCAGCTCAAATCTTTCAGGCGATCAGGGAAAGACAGCAGATCCCCCCGGCCAGAGAATTAATCCAGGATACTTTCAAGCTCAAGCCAAAAAAAATTTGCAACTATCATAACACCATCGGGCATACCACCGAGCATTACCGCGACCTGCAGAGGGAATTGTGGAAGCTACACGAGGAGGGAAAGTTGGCCGAATTCGTTAAGCCAAGAAACGAGCAGCCTAACCACCAGAATTATCAACCCCCACCGAACCAGCTCGACCAAGGACGGCGAGGTCCACAGATCCCCGGAGGCACCGAAAATAGAGTGATTCACATGATCAGCCCATTATGAGGCACATTCGGCGGTTTCCTCCTAGCGATCTCTCTCTCCAACCGACGTCAGAAAGTAGAAATGCGCGCCCTCGACAATGCCATGTTAAGTCGTCTCCCTATCAACACAATTGCTCCTAATTCAAAACTGCTCACCTTCACCGAGGAAGATAAGGATGGGGTGGTATTCCTGAACTGGGATCCATTCATGATATCAGCAAGGATAATGGGGGCATTGGTTCACCGCATCATGATCGACAATTAGCCTTTCTGCAACATTATTTTCAAGAAAAACATTGGACCAGCTCGGAGATTTTCACAGCTATGTTGAGCAATGCGAGGTCGGGATCCAAGGATTTGGAAACCAGCCCGTCGAAGCCTACGGGATGATCCGTCTATCGGTCGAGATCACCTCGACATTGGACATTGAAGTGAAAGCAACCAGGCAGCTCGACTTCGTGATCATCGACATCCCTTCAAAATTCAATGCCTTCTTCATCACGCCTTTCGAGTACAACTTTGGGGCTGCGTCCTCTTCTTACTTTTATTGTATTAAGTTCCTCGAATTTGACGGGAAGATCGACACCGTTAAGGGTGACCAGATTGCTGCTAGAAAATGTTTGACTTACACCTGTGTCAATTTAAAATTCTGCTTTTTATTTTTGTAGAAAAATCGAGGTGGGGCGAGGTTGTACGAGTCGAACCTCACCCCAATGGAATAAAAAAATTAGGAAAATGGGAATAGACAATGTAATTGAGATAAGAGCAACACCCATGGAAATCGACCGCGTGGATAAAGGAATGGCCAACTTAGAAAAGTTAAAAAAAGAAGAAGTTCGAAACACCGCATCCAATACCTCACAAGAATCACCTGACTTGGAACCCGACTCGATTTCAAACCAATGGAAGAGGACCTCGCTCGGCGAGAACCCATTCTTGATTCGAGAATAGAAAGAGACGACCAGCAAGCAACTCCCATCGAAGAGCTCGAAACAATATTGGTCGACCTCGCGCTACCAGACTTGAGTGTAACCATCGGGACTTAACTCTTAGGTGACATGCGAACTCAAATGATAGATTTCCTCAAGCAAAATTTAGATGTTTTCACGTGGTCGCACGAAGACATGATAGGCATCGACCCCAAGGTCAACTGTAACAAGTTGAACATTGATCCTACGAAGAAACCAGTCTCTTAGAAAAGAAGAAAGTTTGACCCCGACAAGTATGCAGCTCTTGCTGAAGAAGTAAAGAAGTTGCTCGATAACAAACTAATCGAGCAATCCGACCGTCCCCAGTGGGTGGCCAATGCAGTCTTGGTAAAGAAGGCGAATAACTCTTGGCGACTATGCATCGACTTCACCGATCTAAACGAGGCATGTCCAAAAGACTACTTCCCCATGCCGCACATCAATCACCTCGTCGACAGCACCTCTGGTCATGAAATGATGTCTTTTATGGATGCTTTCGCCGGATATCATCAAATAGCCATGCACGAAGACGACCAATAACACACATTCTTTCTAACCGAGAAAAATGTCTACTGTTGGAGGAGGATGCCTTTTGGCTTGAAGAATGCAGGAGCAACCTACCAACGCTTGGTAAACAAATGTTCGTCGAAGAAACAGGAAAGACCATGGAAGTTTATATCGACGACATCGTTGTGAAGAGCGAAAAGAAAGAAGACCATCTGGGTCACCTCACACGAACTTTCTTGAGAAAATATAACATGCGGCTGAACCCGAAGAAATGTAGTTTCGGGGTCGGATCAGGCAAGTTCCTGGGTCACATCATCAGTCAGCGAGGTATCGAAGCTAACTCGATGAAGATTAAAGCAATCATGGATATGAAGCCACCCGCAATGTCAAGGAGGTGCAAAGGTTAACCGGATACTTGGCGGATCTGAACAAATTAGTCTCCAGAATGGGGGACAACTGAAAACCATTTTTCGAGACTATGAGAAAATAAAAATTCTCTTGGACTCCGCAAATCTTATCAAAGTCCATCCCAGGCGAGAAGCTTTTCCTATATTTAGCCACCTCGGAATCAGCTCTTAGTGCAGTATTGGTATGGGTAGAAGGTCAGTTTCACTTACCCATATATTTCGACAGCCAGACTCTCAATGATGTCGAGCTCAGGTATCCACCCCTCGAGAAGCTCACGTACGCATTGATAATGAGTGTCCGAAAACTCTGGCAATATTTCTTCGACAATCAAGTTGAGGTTCTAACCACCATGCCACTAAGGCAAATCCTACAACCAAACCCGGACATGGCGGGACGATTATTGAAATGGTCTATTAAATTAGGCCAGTTTGGAATTACATTCGCGCCATGGACGGCGATCAAATCTCTGGTCCTCGTTAATTTCTTGATCGAGCTCACTTTCCCAGAGAAGACCCAGGAGACGATCGATGTCCCTTGGGAATTGTACATCGATGGCTCTTCGACGAGCACCCGAGCTGGGGCTGGAGTGGTCCTAATCAGTCTCGAGCAACAATCCTTCACCATGGCCATCAGTTTTGATTTCCACGCCACCAACAACGAAGCAGAATACGAGGCTCTGATAAACGGTTTAGAAATGGCCATGGCCATTGGTGTCAGCAGATTGAAAGTCTTCAGCGATTCCCAGTTGGTCGCATGTCAACAACGAAGCAGAATACGAGGCTCTGATAAACGGTTTAGAAATGGCCATGGCCATTGGTGTCAGCAGATTGAAAGTTTTCAGCGATTCCCAGTTGGTCGCATGTCAGATGTCCGGAGAATATGAGGCAAGGGGCGAACAGATGATAAATTACCAACAAGTAGCCAAAAGACTCATGGAAAAATTCGAACAAGTATACATCGTGTTGATCCCGCGAACGGAAAACACACAGGTTGACACGCTAGTATGATTAACTACGTCGGAAGGAGTAGCAAACATGGATAACATCGCCGTCACCAAGCTTAATTTGCCCTCTGGAGGTCGCGCTACTATCGACATCAAGGAGATAGCTTGGATGAGCCAAGCAAGGTTGTACAACTCCTGCCTAGAAGTCTTCCAGGTCACAGCCTCGAAAAGAAATTGGATGACCGAAATCAAAGAGTACATCAAAAACGGGACATTACCGGAAGATATAGTTTTAGTTTGCCGGCTACAGCTAAGGGCAGCGAGGTACACCATAGTCGATAATCAACTTTATAAGCAAAGTTTCTCGCTACCTTTGCTGAAATATATCACGTCGGAAGAAGTACATATAATTTTGAAGGAAATCCATGAAGGAGATTGTGGAAACCACACCAAAGGGCAATCACTCGTGTACAAAACAATCAGACAATGATACTTTTGGCTAACTCTGAGAAAGGATGCAATCACATACGCCAAAACATGTCGCCAATGTCAACTCTTCGCTCCAACCATCAAGCGAGCTCTAGAGGATCTCGCCTCCATCTACAGCCCGTGGCCTTTCGCAAAGTGGGGGATCGACCTAATTGGTCCTTTCCCAACCATCACCCAAGAAAAGATCATCCGGTTCATTTGGAAGAACATCATTTGCCATTTTGGCCTCCCACAGGCAATCATCGCGGACAATGGAAAGCAATTTGACGGGTACGAGATTGACACTTTCTTTGCGAAGTGGAAGATAGCAAAGTTGTTTTCTACCTCATATCACCCCCAATCAAACGGGTAGGTAGAGGCCATGAACAAGATATTCAAGCACACTTTGAAGACCCAACTCAATGACTCAAAGGGGCTGTGGGCTTTCAAACTTCCTAACATTCTATGGTCATACCGGACTACATTTCGAAATTCAACGGGCGAAGCGCCTTTTGCTCTATCTTTTGGAGTTGAAGAGGTTATACTTGCCGATCGAGGTCGAAGTCCGAAGTCGTCGGACCTCACAATCAATCACAGAAGATAATGATCAAGCTCTATCCCTCGGGCTCGATCTCCTTGAAGAAAAAAGAATAATGGCCGAACTAAGGAATGCGAACTACAAGCAAAAATCGAAGAAGTATTACAACTCGAAGATCAAGATACGAAAGTTAAAAGTAGGCGACTTTGTCCTACAAAAAGTCTCAGAGTCCAGAAAGGAGTGTTCGGCCCGACCTGGGATGACCCTCTAAGGATCTCAAAATGTCTACCCAATGGGGCTTACGAGCTCGAAGATACCAAGAGCGTTCCTGCTCAATATCCTTGGAACGCGACCTACCTCAAGAAGTATTATCAGTAATGTATTTTTTTAGAGTCATATGCTTATATATTGGGAGGCCCAAATTAAAATGAAGTCAACTTTGGCCTTGTCCATTTATTTATTATAGTTTTTTACATTTAGGAACTTGAGGGACCGGTCTCCGACCTCTCACGAGTTCGTTTATAAAGTAGGTTTCCAAATAAAAAAAATTAGAAGTCAAGGAAAATTTTTGGGCGTATATAGAAAGTTTAATTCTAAAGACTAAGGACAGGGGGATAAAGGGGCAACCTCCAAAGAGGTCACCTTGACCAAAAACTCTGTCGGAAGTCTTTAGAAACTATCAAAGGCATAAAAGTTGCAAAGTCAATAAGACAAATAAATTGCACGCAAATAAGACGGCATAGCCAAGAAAAACAGCTCACACCTAAGCCAACTATAAAAGCAAGGCATCAAAGTTGCAAAGTCAATAAGACAACTAAGTCTCATATAAGATGACATAGCCAAAGGAGATCGCGCATCATTAAGTCGACCAAACCAAAAATTGTCTAAGGCAAAGAGGTCGCAAACCTTTACATCATTAAGTCGATCAAGCCAAAAATTGTCTAAGGCAAAGAGGTAACAAGTCTTTACATCTTTCTAGCTAATTTCAGATTCGAAGACTTCTAACAAAATGATGTCCGTTTCTCGGAATATCAAAAAGAAGTCGAGCAAACGGTCGAAAAGTATAGTATACGAGCAAGTCTAGTAAAATGCGAAAGGAAAGCAAAAAATTCATTGATAAAAAGCCCGAAGGCAGTAGATTAAAATGCCCTGCGGGCAACATTATAGGTTTAAACACCCGAAGGGCAACAACATTCAAAAGTCCAAAGGCAACCATCAACTTTTACAGGGAAGAAACAGAGATATCAAGCATGCGGAGCATCCGAGGTCCCCTCAATAGGGTTGGTCAGAGCTTGTTGTTCGACTCCGGGAATCTCAACACAGGCTTGATTGCCCCCACCATCAGTTTGCTCCTCATGAGCAGCACCTTCAACTCTTTGGCTACCCTCGCCACCTTCCTTGCCTTCTCCATCTTCATCAGCCCCGTCGGTGACCTCGGTGTCATCATCATCTACGACGTTCTCGACCCCCATGCCTTGAACCATTTCTTTTGGATCGAAGATTTTGGCTTTTGGGGGGAGAAAAGAGAAGTCGCATCCGAGGTCCTTCAAATCCGCAATAGGGAGAATGGCATCAGATTTCGGAAGATTATTTTGCATGTACGCAGTTAACATATCCCTCATCTTTGCTTGGGCGCCGGCAAGGTCAAGATCGGCTGGGCCGATGAATCGCATGGATGGCATTAGCGAAGGCATGAACATATGCCATGTTGGAAGCATCATTCCATTGCAACTTCACCTCGGTTGGATGGTTGTTGATCGCAGCTCTGCAGGTGCGAACCTCATCACCAAGGTCAATGGTTTTCTGCAGAAGGTCAGCCGCATACTCTGAAGAAGCTTGGCTTTCTTTTCCCAGAGGTCCCGAGATTGAATCAGTTCTTGTTGCTTACCCTCTGCAACGTTCTTGGCAGAGATCGCTGCTTCCTGGTCTTTAGACGCTCGCTCCAGATCTTTCCTCATCTCAATGCATCTCGCCTGGGCCCGGACTGCCTACGCTCTCGCTGACTAAAACTGCTCCCGGCTCTACTCGAAAAAGGTCAGCGAGCGGCAAGAATGTACAATCCCCAAGGTGAGATTCTCGTGGAATTGTTGAGTCCGGGCTTCTTCATCCAAAGTTAAAGTCCAGGACCTCGGCAGGTCCTCAGAGGCTTTCTTAAGATAGGATGGTTGGACGTCATTGGTAGCTGGGGGCCGCGACCACAGATAAGATCGGCTGCCTTCCCCATGAAAGACACCGTCATCGAGCTGGTACCTAAGAGAAAAGCACGACCAGCATAAATTAGAAACAGTCATAAAAAAGAGTTGGGCTCGGAGGAATATGTCGAGAAAGCTACCTTCGGTGGAAATCGGGGCTCCACCTAAGGAAACTATCATCGCTGGCATCACGATCTCGGCGGGCAGTAATTTCAGTTGTCGTATCAAGGAAGCCCGATCTCCTGGGAACCAAGATTTTCCCACTCGGAGAATTTTGCAGTTCGTCCTCGTCCATAAGGCCCCAGCGTTTAGACCCGCCTTGGTCGGGGGCCAATGTCTCGGCAGTCATTTGCTTTGCCTCCTGAGTTCGAGTGGGAGCCTTGGTTCTCGTTCTCAAAGTACCAGTGGTTTTCCCTTTCTCCTTCCCCACCTCCTTCTCCTTCTGCTTCTCCGCCCTCTTTTGAGACAATTCCATGGCCTGGGCCACCTTCTCAGCCATTTCTTACGCATTCATGTTCTCCATCTCTTCGATTGTTTTTTGCGAGGAAAAATGGATGGTCTCGATGAAAGACACTGAGGCAAAGGAGCAAATCAGCAAAAGGGATGCGAGGTCAGAAAGAGGAGGACATATCTCTAAATTACTTAAGCAACTCGGGCACCGAGATCCGCATGAGGTGGCACACTTGATCCGGCTTGCTCCCCAACACTTATCTTTTTGAATCACGAAAAGAGATCGGCTCCTCGAGGTCGATTAGACAAACTTGGACTAGGTGAGCTAGAAGTGGGAAAGAGACCTCGGAAAGCTTGGTGGCAGGAGGACCTGGAAAAACAGAAATGAGTTAAATCAGTACTCAAAGAGCTAAGAAGAAGCAAGCATCTTACGTTTAAATTCTACATAATCCCGCGGTATTGATTGATAGCCAAGGAGGTTCGGCTCCATCCAAACTGGGCTCTGTCATGCCCCTTCTACAAACCAGAACTTTTCCTTCCAGTCCTGGACCTTATTCGGAAGATCCTCTATGACTTTCATCCGGAACCGCGACTTTATGTAGTACTACCCCGTGTCGCTTCCCACCTCGCCAGCGAAATCACAAAGTTCAGTTCCTTGGCCTTCGGAAAGGCTTGAGGCTGGATACGACCGAAGAGGGTAAGCAATCCCATTATAATGCTCCACCCATTGGGATGAACCTGTGTGGGGGCAAGCCCCCAAAACTTCAGAAGATCGCTGATGACCGGATGAAGCGGGAAACGGACCCCGGCAGCCAAGGTATCATAATTGATCGCAACACACCCCTCCGGGGGTTGGTCGGCATAATCCACCTTGTGTTCAGGAACCCAGAAATGGACATCGCTAGGAACTTGAAATCGATCTCGCCATGCGAACATATTTTTTTTCGATACAATGCTTTTGACATCTTTAGCAGCATATATGTTGGTTGTTCTCACCCGGACATATTTCAGGGTGACCTCGAGCGAATACATAACAAGGTTCTCGTTGAGTCGCAGAGAGTGATCGATCTCGTCATCCTCACTAGGAACCTAGGGAACTCTCTCATCAGATAAAAAATCTAAATTTGAAGAATCGACAGATCGCGTGCGAACCAGGGCCCCTTCAGCTTCCATGGCCTCTTCGCCTTCACCTTCCCCCTCCAGAATTACCAGGTCTAGGGGAGGCGGCATGGGCGCAGCACGATGCGGGCATCACCACTGAGAAGTCACTGAATCCCTTACTTGAATCGGGACCGATTTCGTCATCTCTGACGAAACTTCGACCACCTCCTCGTCTAATTCCACAACCTCCTTCCTTGGTAGACGGTGGCGAGTAACCAATGGGGCAGAGACTTTCGCCACACTGTTTCCTTCGGAAGCTATCTTCTATTTTTTTATATCCAGAGGGATGAGAAGAAAGGAGAAGACTCTTTACCTGGAAAGTTGTTGGAATCAACTGAGAATCGCACTTTGAAGCACTTGTTGGAATCTGGAGTTCGATCGGCGAAAATTGTTGAGAACAGCAGCTGAAGCAGTTTAGAAAAAGTAAAGGGGGAAATAGAGTCGAATGAGTGACATTTATAGAGGCGGATGTAGGGCGCGTATTGCGAGTCGCAACCTTTCGCATCAGGCGCGTGGCGTCCACACGCCATCATTTCCTAGACGAATAGGCTCGGCAGTCGAGGCGAGCAACCCTCACAGGCAACAAGTTACGAGATTACTGTTGGGCGTGTTGGTGAAGCTATCATATCTCGCGACACCTATGCAAACAAGAAGAAGTAGATTGCATTCATTAGCGAGTAAAGGAAAGCGACCTAGGGGCTATTGTTGTGTGCATGTCGCGCAAGGTGGGTCCAAGCCCACGTGTCTACGAAATCACAAGTGTGAAATAAACCGTAAAATTCCTAAGAAAATACCTCGCAGAGAAGAACGCGAGGTCCCTTCATGCGACCTCTCTGTTTGCGAGCTGGACGACCTCGGCTGCGCCAAAGTCAGAGCATTAACTATGATGTGACGTGTGTCAGACATCGGGTACACAATATCTTTCCCTAACCACGCTTTGTCCAGGAGGATTTTGGCGAAATGCAGAGCTGATTGACCCTTCAGTGTACGTAAATGGCTAATTCCCTAGAAATCTGGGAATTGCCCAGTTTGATGTGCCCGCGAGGTCAATCGAGGTGGTCAAATCTCAATCGACCTCCTGCGACCTCCTGTAAAATAGTCTTTGTACTTATAAATTGGGAGAGTGAACTCCACTCTCCCCACCACTATAAATAGAGGGTATTTATGAACCCCAAATACCAAGAGAATTAATACCATACCAAACCTCTTGCAAATTTCTCTCTTGCACTTAGTATGAACAATTATGCTAACACTCAATCATATGCAATAAGTGTTATACACATCTCATAATTACTTGTTTGTGTTACTAGAATCTTAAGTCACATTTAAACTCTTTAATCCGATATTTTAGTACACAACAACAATATAAAAAAATTCTCTCCAATATTATACAAAATAATTATACAATTACAATAAATATTCATAATCAATTTAGAACATAAATTATTTACAAAATAATTACACAATTGCAATAGATATTCATAACCAATTTAGAACTTAAATTACTTATCTCAATACTCATTGCAATATAAACAGTGAGTTCCTCCGGAGACACTTTAATTGAGGGAGCGAAAATTTGACAACGGTGGCATGTTTTAGCATAATCAAGTGTGTCTCACTTCAGAGTTAGCTAGAAGTATCCTTGTCGTACCACTTTGTGCGCTAATGAACGGCCTTCTGTGTGGTTTCCACATACTCCCTCGTGGATTTCCTTGAGGATAAGTTGCCCTTGCTCTACTGTTACGCATTTGAGCAGCGGTGGGCTGAAGCCACGCTTGTATAGGTCATCGTCGGTCATCACATATCTTGCTGCCCTCATTTATAACTGGCGAGCTTGAACCTTGTTTTAGGGGAGACTCCCATATTTGATGTACTTGATGATCGGTGTCATCCAATCCTCCACATCGATCTCAATGAGGTCGGCCATGGTGGCAAGAGAATGTACGGTCGATGGGTGTGTTAGTCTCGTTATGGTGACCTCTTTCATTTATGCAGGGCCTTCTGAGGTCGCCAGTCTGGCCAGGGCATCTACTTGTGAATTTGAAGTTCTGGGGATTAGTTCTACGGATACTTGTTTGAAATTTTCCAGCAAGCTCCTGACGACTTCCTAGTATGTGGTCATTCGGCCATCTCGGGCTTCATACTCCCCTGACACTTGGCACACAACTAGTTGTGAGTCGGTGTGTACTTTCAGTCTTTTCACGCCAATTTCCATGGCCACCTCCAACCCCCCGATGAGAGCTTCATACTCCGCCTCATTGTTGGTTGCTGGAAATTTAAACATGATGGCAGTCTGGAAAGAGTGGCCATCTGGGTTGGTCAGTACCATGCGCCCCCACTCGGGTTTGTGTGGATGATCCATCCACATGGAGTTCCTAGGCGCGAGCTGGCCGACGTGCCCTACTCAATTGGGAAAGTGAGCTCGACGACAAAATCGGCCGAAACTTGTGGTTTGATGGTTGTGCGGGGTGCATAGGTGACTCCAAATTGGCCGATCTTGATGGCCCATTTCATGCAGCGTCCTGCCATGTCTGGCCGATGTAATACGTTCCTCACTGGGAGCGAGGTCAGTACTTCCACTTGGTGGTTGAAGAAGTATGGTTGTAGTTTCTCACACTCATCACCAAAGGTGTTAATTTATTGGATGTCTTGGTTGTGCCCCATATCACTAAAAACCTATTATCTATCAGTAAATTAACTGCGGATTGTCCTGTTGATGTTGTTTTCTCTGATAAATTCTTTGCGATTCAGAATCGGGTCACAAAGGCAATTCTGGCTCAGGGAAGGTGTGATAAAGGTCTATACTTGCTTGATCGGGGTGCTCCAGCTTTAGTTGCTGCTATTCGAAGTAAATCATTGAAGGTTAGTTTTGATTTGTGGCATTTACGCCTGGGGCATGTCCCATTTCCTGTTATTTCATTATTAAATAAATTAGGACATCTTAATGTTTCGTCTCTTTTACCGAATCCGGATATTTGTTCCTCTTGTCAGTTGGCAAAGAGTAAACGGTTGTCATTTGATTTGAATGAAAAGCTTACTTCTGCTGTTCTTGAATTAATTCACTGTGATTTGTGGGGTCCTGCTCCAATTACTATTCAGATGGGTTTAAATACTACGTTGCCATTGTGGATGATTTTTCTCGTTTCTCGTGGATTTATCCGATGCGTGCTAAATCTAATTTTTATGATATATTGGTACGGTTTCATGCCTTTGTTTGCAATCAATTTTCTACTACTGTTAAGGTCTTTCAGAGTGATGGTGGTACTGATTTTGTTAACTCTCGTGTTCGTTAGTTTATGTCTCTGCATGGCATTTTTCATCGTTTGTCATGCCCATATACTCCACAGTAGAATGGTCGTGCAGAACGTAAGCATCGTCATATCTCTGAAACTGGTCTTTCAATGATGTTTCATGCACATGCTCCGGCATCTTTGTGGTTTGATGCATTTGCTATAGCCGTTTACGTTATCAACCGTTTACCATCCTCAGTCTTGCATGACTTATCGCCATTTGAGGTTTTGTTTGGGTCCGCTCCAAACTATTCGAACTTTAAACCGTTTGGTTGTCGGGTTTATCCATTTCTTCGTGATTATGCTGATCACAAGCTTGCACCTCGGAGCAGACCTTGTATTTTTATTGGTTACATCAGTATGCACAAGGGATTTCGTTGTCTTGATCCGGATTCTTCACTGGTTTTTACTACTCGTCATGCACAGTTTGATGAGTTGTGTTTTCCTTTCTCTAGAGCATCGTCTGCATCATCTTTGTCCAACTTGGATGTCTCGAGTTTTCTTGATAGCGTGGCCATCCCACCCTTATCCCGAACTAGTCCATCTATGTCGCCAGCATCAGCTTCGTCCACTCCGCCTACTACCCTCGACTCCCCTGCCCATGACTTCCTGTCTTGGACGATGCCGAGCCCGACTGAGTTACCGCCCATCGGCGATGCGATTGCTTGCCCTTAGCCCGATGCGACACCGGTAGCTTGCCAAAGCGACTGGTGCAAATACCGCTCTGTCGGGCAGCCCATTCCTAATTCGCCGACTGCGGTCCATCCCATGCTTACTCGTGTGCGTGCTGGGATTTTTAAACCCCGCTACTTGGTTAATATTTCCACTACGGCTTTGCTCTCAGCCTTGGTTGCTTCCTCCGAGCCCCGTGGTTTTATATCTGCAATTAAATCTCAGGAATGGGTTTTACGCTATTATGAAGAAGAAATTGATGCACTCCGAGACAACCACACTTGGGATTTGGTGCCTCGTCCTCCGAGCACTAATATTTTTGGTTCGAAATGGGTCTTTCGTACCAAGTTTCATGTTGATGGTTCCATTGAGCGCCACAAGGCTGCTCTTGTTGCTCAAGGATTTACTCAGTTCTAGTGGATCGATTTTCATCACACCTTCAGCCCAATTGTCAAGGCCTCCATTGTTAGAGTAATTTTGGCTCTTGTTGTTCATCATCAATGGTCCTTACATCAGCTTGATGTCAAGAATGCCTTTATTAATGGGATTCTTGACAAACCTGTCTTTATGGCACAGCCTTCCGGTTTCATAGATCCTCGCCATCCAGATCATGTGTGTCGGCTTAAGAAAGCACCTTCGACCACAAACAAGCACCTCTTGCTTGGTTCCAGCGTTTCAGTACCTTTCTTCGGAGTTTGGAGTTCTGCCAGAGTCACTCCGATTCTTCTTTGTTCTATTTATTTTGAGGTACTTTGGTGATATACCTTTTGTTGTATGTCGATGATATTATTGTGACAGGTAATGATGAGGGTATGCTAAAAGATTTCATTGCCCGCACGCACAAGGAGTTTAAGATTAAGGATTTGGGGCGCCTTAATTATTTTCTTGGGCTCGAGGTCTCGTACACTTAGGATGGTATATTTGTTGGGCAAGTCAAATATGCCCATGACATTCTTGATCGTGCTGCTTTAGTGGATTCCAAACCTATTGCCACTCCCTTATCGGCTGGGGAGGTTCTGGTTAGTGATGGTACTCCATTTTCCAACCCTACTCTCTATCGATCATTAGTTGGGGCTCTTCAGTATTTGACTATCACTCGTCCAGATTTGTCGTATGCTGTGAATGTCGTCAGTCAATTCCTTCATTCTCCCACGGTTGATCATTTCAATGCTGTGAAGCAGATTCTGCGTTATGTGAAAGGCACAATCCATTTTGGCCTCTCTTTTACCAAGTGCTCTGCGCCTTCCTTTGTTGGTTACTCTGATGCTGATTGAGCTCGTTGTATTGAGACACGTCGCTCTACTTATGGATATTCAATTTTTCTTGGGGATAATCTTGTTTCTTGGAGTGCTAAGAAGCAACCCACAGTGGTCGTTCGAGTTGTGAATCTAAGTATCGTGCTATGACCAATGCAGCACCTGAACTTGTCTGGCTCACCAATCTCCTTGGTGAACTCAGAATCAAATCGTCCTCTCGTCCGACTCTTCTTTGTAATAACAAGAGTGCTATATTTCTGAGTCAGAATCCAGTGGGACATAAACGTGCTAAACATATTGATCTCGATTATCACTTTGTTCGAGAATTGGTTTCCTCCGGTAAGATTTCCACTCAGTTTGTTCCGTCTCATCTCCAACTTGCGGACATCTTCACCAAAAGTATCCCTCGTCCAGCTTTTGAGTTTCTTCGGTTCAAGCTTCGCGTGTGCCTTCATCCCACGCAGCGCTTGAGGGGGAGGTATTAGGGATGTTTGACCATGTATTTTAGGAATAGATTTTATTCTTTTGTAATTCCTTAATTATTGGTAGATATTGTTGTACACGTTGTAATTACATACATATAGTGGAAGAATTCCACTATAACATAGCTGTACAACTTAATTTTGGAACAAACTTAATGATAACTTTATAGGATCCAATTCATGGTATTGGGTTTCCTATGTTTTTATGTTTTAAGTGAGACCTATAGAATTCCTGTTTCTTCCTGACCAGTTGAAACTATCGAAATAGTAGGTCAATTTGAAAATGCCAATCTGATTCCTTTTGCGAAATTATGATCTGTTGCATCTACTGTAGGTCAACCAAATGTCTAAGACAGATCTATCTTGTATGAGTAGCTGGCAGAATTTCTATCAATCAAGTTCTAGATGCAACCCCCAAGGGTTGACCTAGTGGTTGTAGGCTTGGGACTTAGGAGTGTGCTCCTCTCTAGGTCTCAGGTTTGAACCCCTTAAGGTGCGATCAACTCTTGAGATGGGCCAATCCATACAGAGCTTAGCTTTGGCTTGAAGTGGGGCCCGCGCTAGTGGACGGTGGGTTCTGATCCCCTGGATTAGTCGGTCTTTGAGCGGATAGCGAGTTATAAAAAAAAAAGGTTCTAGATGCTTATTATTGAATGATGATGTAAGGGATTATTATTGTCTTTTTTGTATAACATTAACACTCACAATTCCAATGTTAATGATGCTTTGTCATGAAAGTGTTTTTCCCGAAAGAAAATGAACTTAACACCCATCCCGTAAATACAAGGAACGTTGCATTAGCTCTATATCCAAACATTAGGTTGCACACCTGTAGATAGTTCATTCAAAAGATTTGTTGTAGTTTGAATTTTGTGCAACTATGTTTGGATGTAGACTATGATTGATTGTTGGTTTGCTTTGTAGAGAAGGATCCATGGAGGAAATCCTCCAAAACTCTTGCATAATTGAGCAGCTTGTTTGGATATATAGTTTGATGTTGGATTGCTCTGTAGAGTTTTGTTAAAATTGCTCCTTTTATTTGTAAGTTGTCATCTTAATTGAGTTGTTGGTCATTTTGTATATTGAAATTGTATAAGCTGCATTCGAAATCTCAGAGGAATCAATATATTATGCTTTATTTCGTTGTTGACTTAGTATTTAAAAATTCAATTGACATAATTCTTTACAACCTCAAGAAACTCGCATTGAGGTTGAATTAAGTTGAAAATATTAACATACTTTTACTAGTTATAAATTCATATGATCTGAATAATCATGCACTTATATGTTCCAATTAGTATGCTGAGAGTTTTAAGAAATCAATACATCTTTGATTGATAAAAAAAAAAAAGTACATCTCATTACATTAGGCTGACTATACATCATGTATTATCATAATTATCAGTTAAAAGGAATGCCCATATTTTAGTCTAAAAGATCTCATTTCATGAGACAAAGTGTTATCCACTGTTAGACTCTATAAAATTATGATGAATGAAATGAACTATAAATTATATAATCAAGTTAAATTAATGGAACAATCTCATACAAGTGTGAGGACGATTCCCATGTAATTGAGTATAAAAACATGGAAAATTTATTTACAAGTTAATTTTTTGAATTTAAAGTGTAGAATTTAGTTGGTACGATCTCTAATTTATTCTTTTAATTCTTTTCTTCGTTGACTTTAACTTAATTGGATGACTTTTTGAAGCAGTCCTCGCCTTAATCTTGTCTGAAATTGAAGTTGGGATTTGAAACATTTATCCAAGGACTTGACATCTTGTTTTAGATTGAATGTTGTGTTTGGAGACTTTTTGGGATGAACGTCTTCAACTTTGATGAAGAGCACCTTTGAATGTTTGAAGATTGCATTTGAATCTTCAAGAGCTTGCGAAAAAGAACTTCGAATCGGATGTCGTTTATGGATGATTTTCACGAAGAACACTTCGAGTTTGTGAAGAATGTCTACAAAGCTTCAAGGGTCTCGAAGAACGCCTTTGAGAATAACACCGGATCGGAGGGACTCGAAAACTGTCTCTAATTGAATGTTGCTTCTGGATAAACTGCACAAAGAACACTTGACGCTAATGAACAACATCTTTGAATCTTCGAATGCTGAATGAAGAACACCTCTGAATCTTCGAAGGCTGGATGAAGACCTTTGAAGAAACGTATGATGGGAGGGGCTCAACACCTTAATCTCAGATTGGACTTCTTTCTGGATGAGTTGAATGAAGAACACTTGAAGCTGCTTCAAATCTTCAAGAACAATTGCAGAGAGGTTTGAGGTCGTCTTTGCTCTTCTTGTCTTTGCTCATGGATCTTTGTGGTGTGTTGAAATGAATATATTTGGACCCCAATTTATAGGGTGAGGGGTGTCAAAATTTCCTTTCTTGAGGTGCTACGTGGTAGCCTCTGGTTGGTTGGATGGATTTAATTGACGTAATTAACATAAATCGTTTAATTTGATTAATTTTTCATTATCTCCCTTCTATTTATGACGAAATATCAGTCTGATTCGTCGAGTATATGGGCGCCCGTAAAATTTAACTGGCTTGAATTGTATATATATATATATATATGTATATATATATTAAATATCAATTATTTAACTATTTAATTTTGAAAATTAATTTATTAAATTCCTAATATAAATAGTTGATTTTATTTGATATTAGAATGTGATTTGTGCACGTGTTACCATCAAATGCACTATTATTATGCACTACACTCTCAACAATTGATACTCAATCTCAGCGTCACCTAATTTAGATTCCAGTTCAAGCTCGACATGGGAAACATCAAGCAACGATGTTGATGATGATAATGAAAGAGAATCAAAACGATCAAAGTCAATTTCAGGCTGGTTATTGTTATTATATCTAATATATATACATATATATTAATATTAAATATTCTGATTTTTAATATTTAATGTATTGATTATCTAGGCGTCAATAAACTCGGATTTTAGATTTTGACCAAAATTGGTGAGACATGCGTGAGTTTTAGTCCAAAAATTGAGCAACTTAGTCTAATCTTAATATTATATATTGGTAAACCCGATTAAATTTTATGTATTAAAACCACGTCAATCTGCAATAAAGCCCAAATCAATCAGATTATTTTGTTTTAAAAATCGTGCATTCTCATTAAAAATTGTAAATTTTTAATATAAATTATATACTTTTATTTATAAAATATGTTTACACATATATATCTTACTCATATATCTTTATACATTGATTAAAAAAATAAATATACGGATTTGAATTGTTGGTTTCTATCGAAATAATTAATTTATATATATATATAGATATATATATATATATATATATATATGATAATACTGTTTTAGATGAGTTTGTGCTCCAATGTTGTGTCTCGGTGATGATCTTTAACGTAAAATAGGTGGTGAAGAATGTTATTTACACTATGCCTTATTCTGCTTTTTTAGTGTTATATTCATCTGCTTACTTTTTTATTGTCACCAAGAATCAAGAAGAAGAGAGAGAAATTTGATATTGTAGGAGTTTTATTAATATTGTACGGAATACTAAGATAAGTAATTTTAGTATTGAATAAGATAAGTAATTTTAGTATTGAATTAGTTGTAGCGGAGTTTTTTCTAATTTATTCATAATAATTAATATTCACGTTTTGTATATATTGTAGGGAATATTGAGATAAGTAATTTAAGTTATATATGAATTCATTGCAGGGGCGGATGGACATTGAGGCAAGAGGTATCAAATGCCCTGCCTCAATTTTCTTGAATCCATTATATATTTTCGATGTGAAACTACTAAACAATGTGGCGTTTAGCTCAATTGGAAGTGAAGGGTGCGGTAATTAATGAAATTATTGGTCCAATTCCCACATTTGACAGTATTTATTTTTTATTTGCTAGGGAACCTTTGACTTCAAAGTATTTATTTTTTATTTGTTAGCAATTAAGTATAGTATTTTTTTTAACAATGTTAACTTTCATATTTTATTTAATATATAATTGTTTTCAATCACATATTTTACTTAAATATGTCAAACATAACTATTTTTTATTTGCTAGGGAACCTTTGACCGTATGTTTTTTTTATTTGCTAGCAATTAAGTAGAGTATTTTTTTACAATGTTAACTTTCATATTTTATTTCATACATAATTATTTTCAATTACATATTTTACTTAAATACATCAAATAGAACTACACATATATGAAAATATGCTAGCAATTAAGTAGAGTAGTTTTTTTTACAATGTTTGTTAACTTTCAGTTTTTGTTTCATACATAATTGTTTTCAATCACATATTTTACTTAATTATATCAAATAGTACTACACCATATAGGAAAATTCTTGCATGAGACAACCTCATGTTGGGATGGTTCACAAAAAGTTATTCTCACATTATGTTTTTATAGCAGTTAAATAGATTTTTTTTTTTACAATGTTAACTTTTATATTTTGTTTCATACATAATTGTTTTCAATCACGTGTTTTACTTAAATATATTAAATAGAACTACAACATATAGGAAAATTCTTGCGTGAGACTCACAAAGCGATGGTTCTCATCATTCCCACGTCATGTTCTCACTATGAGATCGTCTCAAGCAAGACCTACTCTATATGATAATAATTATATTTTTACTATTGAATTTTGTATTAATTGTTAATTTATTTTCATACTTAAATTTTAATTTTATAATATAATTTATTTTGTGCCCTCCCTGAAATCGATTTCTGCGTCCACCCTTGATTCATTGCGAATGTTTATTGCAATTGTGTAATTATTTTGTATATTGCAGGGACTTTTTTTAATATTGCATGGAGTATTGATGTAAGTAATTTGAGTGTTGGATATATTGCAGGGAGTATAATTTGAGTTATGAATTGGTTATATTTATTGCAATTGTGTAATTATTTTGTATATTGCAGGTAGTTTTTTTTATATTCCATGAATAATTGAGGTAAGTAATTTGAGTGTTGAATTAATTGTGGAGGATCCTTGAAACATGTGTTATTGTGAGTCCATATAGGGATCCTTGAAACATGACCCGTGGGTCACAAGGAGAAGCGCATAAACATAGAGGGAAAAATTCGCGGATTCTATGCGGGTCGCACTGGGTAAAACACATTTTTCTATAAAATTCTATCAAAGGCAAAACAACAGAACTCGCTCTGAGATCTGTGTTACTATAAATACATGCAGGTGTTACTGTAAGGACAAAACGACACTCCTTGTATTTTCATCCGCTTCCTCCTCAATTTGTTAACTGCTTCTCCTTCTGACTTGTTACCAACTACCATAAGTAAAGACCAAAACCACCAAATTACACCATTAAATTAATAAAATTATCTTTTTTTTCTATCATCACGTAGTAACACATAATTGTCTTTATAACAACACATATTTTTTTTATATTAACATAGCCTGTGAGTGAGTTTTCCTGTTTTGCCTTTGCGCGAATTTTTAAAAGAATGTCTGTTTGACCTGATTCGAACCGCGTATGATCCACTAAGTTTCAGCTCCTTTTCATTTTAATTAATATTTCAAGGTGAAATATTTCACAGGAAGTTCCCCTTAAATTAATTAAAAATCCGTGCTTTTATTTTTTTTAACTGTATTTTATTAAGCATTTCTGGTCCATCTTATTTTTTTATACTAGCTCCACCATTGCATAGACACAATCGTATTTATATAGGATAAAAATTTGTGTGAACCCGATTTCACAGTGAACTTGATTTTTTTAGTGTCGTTATTATGTATAAAAGCTATCACTTTTATGCATAAAAATTATCATTGTTATGCAAAAAAACTATTACTACCTCCGTCCCAAAGTCATTTACCCATTTGCTTTTGATATGAGTTTTTTTTGATTGGGGACGGGGAGTAATATTTAAAATGATAAAGTAATTTTTGATTGAGGGTATTGTAGTTCTATATATGTTATTACTAAAACATGTGATTTTTTTTGGGTAAAAGTAATGACATGAGATGTAATTTTAAAATGTTGTATGGTCATTTTTAAAAGGGGTAAATAACTTTTGGATTTGAGGGGGAGTGTTATTTAAAAAATATTTTATTTTTTAAACAAAGAATTTTTTTATACATAACAATGATAATTTTTCAGATATCAATGATATAGTTCATGTATATCTAGCTCAAAAGAGTGTTATAACTTTTTTATATAGCAACAAGCAATTCTTAAAGGTTGTCCTTTAAATAGGTAAGCCTTAGGATTTGAAAGAAGGACAAGTCTCCGGTCAAATTTGTTCATAATATAAAATTTATATTAATGCATTTAGAGACGTGCCCCCGTAAGTTTGTTTTACTACTATATTTTTATAACAAAATTTATTTTTATTATTATAATTTTTTAAATGTCACCTATTTCTTAACCCTCAATTCCAATTTCAAATCCGAATTAGTTGAAATAGTATTTTCTGTAATAAGTATCATAAAGTTTTGTGTATGCAATTGGACGAGAATGATTGTTTGATTGTCTATATTGAGAGAGAGATTGTTCGTAGTGTTATAATAAATTAATCATGCAAATATTTCAGGCAATGGAAACCTGCAGTGAAAAATTTCTTAATGTATTTTATATTTGTACTTGCTTTTGTGCCCCCACTATAAAGAATTTCTGACCCGTAACATTACATTTTTAAATTAATACCCACTATATCTATCAACTAATATCTTTATACTTAAAAAATAAAAAGTATAGTATTAGATGTTATTGTGATATTAGTTTATAAATATAAAGATACTAGCTCGTACACCCGTGTATTACGTGGGGTTGAAATAATTTTGATGTTAGAAAAGAAATTCTAATGTTTTCATTTATTTATTATGAAAGATTTCGTAATTCGAAAAGGTAAATTAATTTTTTTTTATTGTGAATGACAAATATTTATTATTATATTTTTTTTGAAAAATCTAATTTTTGAAAGATTTTAAATAGTTATAGCTAATCATATGAAAGCAAGATTTGATACATATTTTTTTTAGATAAATATTTATTATACAAAATCTTTGAAAATAAAATCTAATTGTTTGTATATTTTACTATATCTCTAGAAAATCTAATTTTTCGAACAATTTTAAAGAGTTATAACTAATCATATCTACGTAAGATTTAATATATAAATCTATCTTTGAAAAAATTGTTATATTAATTAATTGGTATAAACATAAAATTATATCCTCTTGCAAAGATAATGTACTTGAGATTTTTAATTTATGATTTACTGATTATGGGGGAAATTATAAAATTATTTCAATATTATAAGTAAAAAATATTATGATACACAAAAAAATAAGTTAATATATCATATTTTTTTTTTGTGTATGGAGCCATATGGCTGATGTAACATTCCAACTCACCATTTTCTTAATTATTTAATAATTATATAAAAACTAAAAGATGTGTTTTCTAAGATCTCTTCCCTCATCTCATGATCCGTTATTATTGTGGAACTTTTCCATCTCCCACATTAACATTGCCTAACATCTTCATCTCTGCAATAAATTAAAATAATAACAAAATTAATTAAATCTTCAAATAAGATGATTAAATTTCCAAATATTCTGCTACTTAATGTTGCTTTAGAATTGATATATATTTTGTTCTTCTCATTCCATAAATTCTTCAACAGTGGAAAATTTTAGTTATTGAGTTTTTCATTGTGATCTTTATCTATGGATGAATTATGATTATATTTCGTATTTAGTTACCGATCACCATGGATTGCTCCGGTTCTCGGTTACATCCATTTTCTCCCAATCTTTCAAAATGATTCTCCTCAATTAATTCTTCCAAAATTTTAATTGGAAAAAATTCTCTAATCGATAGCAATCTTGATTTAATGATTGAAAAAAATTGTAATCTGCTCCTACTTTCAGTTTGGGGATCTAACTTCACGAAATATCCCATATTGACTGAAATATCTTTAAATAACTTCTATTTCTTATAATCGTAATAAAAACACATCCAAAGACATAGAACTATTAGATTGAATCAGTGATAAATTACCACCGATTGAATTAAGTTTCATGTCTTGCGCACATTCCTCTTATCTTTCAAGAATTTATATAAATAAACAGTATATTGAAGTCGTTCTATAGAAAGTATCGAGATAAAGTTATCTTTATTTTCACACTCCGTGCAATATAAAAAAAACACCCTGCAATATATAAAATAATTATACAATTGCAATAAACATTCATAATTCAAATTACTTACCTCAAGATTACCTTCAATATAAAATAATAAAATCAGATTAAATAGAACATATATTAGAAAAAACTCCTCCACAACTAATTCAACACTTAAATTATTCACTTCAATATATTGAAGTCGTTCTATAGGAATTATCGAGATAAAATTATATTTATTTTCACACCTCAATACTTCGTGCAATATAAAAAAATTCACTGCAATATACAAAATAATTACACAATTGCAATAAACATTCATAATCAATTCATAACTCAAATTACTTACATCAATACTCCCTACAATATAAAATAATAAAATCAGATTAAATAGAACATATTAGAAGAAACCCCTCCATAACAAATTCAACACTTAAATTACTTATCTCAATACTCTCTGCAATATAAAAAAATAAAATCAGATTAAGAATACAATACAAAATCAGATTAAAAAATTCATAAAATTGGAAATGAATTCGTAACTCAAATTGCTTACCTCAATACTTCCTGCAATATATACAAAAAATGAATATTAATCGCTATGAACAAATTAGAAGAAACTCATCCACAATTAATTCAACACTCAAATTACTTACCTCAATATTCCGTGTAATATAAAAAAACTTCCTGCAATGTACAAAATAATTACACAATTGCAATAAACATTCATAACTCAAATTAATTACCTCATTATTCCCTACAATATATGCAAAACGTGAATATTAATCGCTATGAATAGATTAGAAAGACTTCTTCACAGCTAATTTAACAATCAAATCACTTATCTCAATATTTCGTGCAATATATAAAATAATTACACAACTATAATCAACACAATCAATTCATAACTCAAATTACTTACCTCAATACTCCCTGTAATATAAAAAAATAAAATCAAATTAAATATCCAACATAAAATCAAATTAAATTAAAAAACTCATAAAATTAGAAAAATTGTTGGGACGTGAATATATCTATAATCTCTATATTAATGCAAAACCTCTATAAGATGATGTGGCAAGTCATAAAATGATCTCAACACTTAAATTACTTATCTCAATACTCTCTGCCATATTCTTCTATTTCAAATCTCTCTAATCTCATTCATTTAGAGTCTTGTTTTGATCTCAACCGTTGATTTTGTTTTCTATTTCCTATAAATTGGGGCCTCTTTCATTTATTTTTTCCCATTCTCATTTGCCTGTGATTTCTCTTCATTTTCTCTCTTTCATCTGCTCTCCATACGGTATCCTCTCTGATGGTCCCGATTTTTGGTGGAGAAAAACCCATTTTGCGCGTGCGGAAGCAAACATGAATTGCGATGCATATAAAAACAGGGGTGAAGGAATGGTGATTACAGATTTTTGCGTTTTAAGCTCATGTGTTGTGTTTTGCTTATAATCAAATGCATATGGCAAGTAAGAACATAAAATAATAAAGAACACAACAAAGTATAGTGGTTCGGAGACTCAAGCTCCTACATCCACTCTCCCTGTTCCTAGGGAAATTTCTTCCAACTGGACTTATCACCCTCTCGGGTTCGCCTCGGGACTTATCACCCTCCACGGGATTGCCTACAGATGTTTACCGAGTTCACACTCCAATGGGACTTATCACCCTCACTGGAAGATTGTCTACCCTCCTTTCGGGATTGCTTAGATGTTTACCGAAGTTCACACTCACCTTCCAAACTTAACCGATCGATTTGGGTAAGGTTTGTTTTCGTTTAACTAGGTTGAGATTTTCCCTTACATTTGTTTAAATTTCAATGCTAAGGTTGGGAAAATCTCTCTAAGCTTAGGATACATCGTGGGTTGCTTAGATTGGGTTCTAGAACACTCTTGAACATATTTGTTTATCTACATGACTTGTGTTCTAGGGTGGGAATGCTTTGGGTATAACTCTCTTTGGCTCAGAAGCATCTCGTGCTTAATCTCCATGCATCCACGCTTTTAATTTGATGGAAGAACTTGTATTTATAGTGTGGATTTGAATGTTACAATTGAGAGAATCAAATTCAAATCCATACTATTCTCAGTAAGTTCCGCAGACTTTTTAGTTAGGTTGTCTTCCTCTCGTTGGTCCACGCCACGGATTGGATTCCATTTATATTCCTCGGCTTGATTCAAATAATTCGAACATTCAGATTCTCTGAGTCTCGGTGCCTTGAGAGACATCTTGAGTCTTGATTCTATCTGAGTCTTGAGTTTTTATCCGAGTCTCAGTTTCCATCTGAGCCTCGGGATATTTGATTCAAGAGACTTCTCTTGTGGACTATTCGATCGAGGATAATTGACACTCAGACCGAGTTCAGTTCTCACAGATTGGACATCGACCTTCGAATCACTTTGACTCGAGCTATCTGATTTCTTCTTTTCGATCCGATCATTTCGACCGATCGGATCAACCATCTTCAGATCAATATCTCGGGATAGCATCAGTCGATTACATTAGGTTTAGTATATCGGTTTTAGCACATCCTGATCTCAATCACGTCGATCTTGATCCATCTTGCTCATCTTCATATCGATCTAGTCCAGTCTCATCTTCTGCTCCCGTCCGGTCTCATCCTTTCCTCTTCCGTCTGTGACCTTCCTTACGATCTTCCATTGGGTTTCTTTTTCCGGCTTATGCGCTCTTCCGATCACCATATCACTGGATTCTTGTTCTTCCGATCATCCGACAAGTTCTGTTACGGTCATCCGATCTTCCGATCACCGGGCTTAGCTTTTTCTTCTCTCTCGATTTTGCATACCATCGCTTTAACTCGAACTCATCTAATCTCATCCGATCTCGTCTCGGTCGCTCGACCTTTCGCTCGATCTCTCGATCATCTACGCCCGATTTTGTGAGTTCCCTCAATACATTCTCGTTCCCCCTCAACTTGTTATCTGTAGATTAGCTTCAAAAACACAAGTTGATAATGTTTTGACATAATTCATCAAAAGTAAAATATCCCAACAATCTCTAATCTCCGATTTTATTTTGATCGAATTTTCTATTATTTCAATCATTAAATTGTTCTTAAATATATTATTCTTATATCAATTTTTTAGGTAAATATTTGGTCTCATTATGTGTTTTGTGGTTGTTCTATTTCATTCATTTTTTTTATTATTCATTATGTATTTTATTGTTGTTATTTACAGGTTTCTTTTCACAATATTTATTGATTAATAGATTATTTTTCTCATAATATTTCATGATTTATTATTTATCTTAGATTACCAATCTTATTTAATTTTTACATATACTTTTTACAGGTGGAATAAAAATCGAGAATATTTGTAACGCCCCGAATCTAGAATATCGGCCCTTGCGGCTTTGACACTCTAAACTCGAGTCGCCACTTAGTGACAGTAAAATCTGAGCTTAAAAATTTCTTTTTAAAATATAAAGACAAGCATAAGTATTACATTTTGCAGTGGAAAACCTAAACATCAATATTAATTGAGATAAAGAATGTGGAAAGGCCCATTAATTTTTTTGCAAGATATATATTTATAAAAGATGACGTTTATAAAAGGGTAAAGTACATGATACTTTATAAAGTAAGCTTAAAAGGTTTCTCAACATAATTATCAAACCATTTAAGGAGATGATTATACATTCATTGAAAATCATTATTAGGGAAACTCCGTGTCACTGCTGCAGCTCCGGCCCCTCTCGATCATGTCCTGAAAATATCAAACTGTGGGGGGGTGAGATAAAAATATCAGCTGGCAACTGTACGCTGTTACTCATACTGGTCACCGAAATATAATTATCTCTGTGTTTTAATTAAAGCTCATTCATACGCTTTCGCGTAGATGATTTTTGGAGAGTTGTCCAAAGTCATTGTTTAAACTCGTTCGTAGCTTGGTTTCATTTTAGTAGCTTAGTTCCTTAACATTATTGATATTCATAAGATATAATTTGTATTTAAACTTAATATCTTATTATAGATTGTTCTGACGCTTTTGCGTAGTTAATTTTGGTATTCATGGTAGATTCATAGTATATTCACATTTCATAGCTTGAATTCCTAGTACTACATTCTTGTTCATAGTTCGGATAATAACAACTTAGAATCTCCTTTATCAATAGTGAGACAACATTGGTAACGACTTATAACATGAAATCCACTTCGTATCTTTTATATCATAGTGGAACCACACTGGTAATGACTTACCACGTGCAATCCCCATTGTCTCCTTTTCATCATTGTAGGACCACACTGGTAATGAGTTTCCACGTGAAATCCTGTTGGTCCCGGTAAAAACGAGTCTTACACGTGTATGGGGGGGGAATACACGTGTTCAGTGATTTTAAAACTTTTTTCATCGAGGTCACTTGGGTCGATAATCATGAAGATTAGGTTTCGAGAAGACAGATCGCCCGAGTCAAAGTCTCATCGAGACAGTGATCTGAGCTGCTTTCGGATACCTCGGATAATCTTGAATCTCGAAAAGTGTCAGAGATCCTGAGTTGCTTGGATCGATAACTAGCTTATCGAATCCTCGTAAGAGAGTTCGGTTTGATAACTATCTGTTAATTTACTCGATCGTCTTAAATGGTTGGTTCTTAGATTATACTCGCTTTTAAGCTTTTTTGAAAAAACCTTCCCTTTATGAAATAGTGATTGAAATGTGATTCACTTATGCAACTTCAAATTGGATTGATTCCAACTCGGAATATCATTGAAAACTATGCTTTCAAAAATCAAAGTCAATGCAATGAGATAAAGCAAAGATAAGGGAAAGCAATAAAGAAACAAGCAATTATAGTGGTTCAGACTCAAGCTCCACGTCCACTCTCTCCGGCTTCTTGAGAAATTCACTATCAACTTCGAGCTTTTCGACTACCTCGTAGTTTACTTACTCAACTCGTACGAAGTTTTACGATTACTCCACGAGTTTACTTACTCAACCCGACCTTGAGTTTTATTCGACTACCTCAAGTAGTTTACTTACTCAATCACACAAGCTTTTCAGACCACCTCAGTGGGCTTACTAACTTCTCCTCTAGAGTTTTTCGACTACTCCGCGTAGTTTACTAACTCTTTATTAACTCTACTCACCAACAAACACACTCCAACTACCTTCCTCAAGGGTTTGGGGTTTCTTGGTTGTTTCCAACTAGGATGAGATATTCTTTACAATGAAGCACAATGCAAAGGTTTAGGATATCTCGACTAAGCTTTTGATAAATCTTATCAAGCTAGGCTTAGTAAAGTGAGCTCTCTTCAATATAGAAGCACTTGGGAAATTCAAGGTATTTCGAAAGTGCTTTACTTTGCAAGAATAAGTTCGAGCTCTTGAAATGTGATAAATTTCCGTCACCTTACAAATGTAGAGGGTCACCAAGATTTATAGCATACACCAAGGTTACTCTTGAAAACTATCCGTTGGAGCGATAGCTTCGTGAGTTCCTCTTATGGTGTGTGAAACGGCTATATTTAGGGTCCGAAACTCCCTAACACTTTCTAGCAATAGTCTTTCATGTAGCCTGGCCTTCACTTTTTCAATCCCGAACTTTCGTGACATCCGACATCTTTTTCAATGCTTGTCACCGCACAAGGTCGAGATGGGTAAATGTCGTCTTTCCTCTTTTGACTTTTTGTCTTGATTAAAGGTAGACACCTTCAACCATTTCTTTTGGTTACAAACTCGAGTTTGATATAACCTTAACAACACTACCGACTTAGTTCTTTTTATGCGCATTTTGAATGTCTTAGCAATATCTATCTTTCTAAGGCATTGCGTTTTTCTCAAGATTGCATCCTTTCGATAGATATATTCAAAGGCCTCGGATCATTCAAGTTCATATCGAAGCTTTTAAAGACATTATCGAAGTCTTGATGAATTATTGCATTCAATAAGATATTGATTTCTCGATCTTTTAGTCTTTGCGTCTTGAGTTTTTTCGAGTCTTTAAATTTATACCGACCGATATCTGAAGTCTTTTATGCGAAGTCTTCGGTTCTCGGTTTACATTGAATCTTCAGAGACTTCTTGAACCTATCCTCAACTATATCTCACGATTTATACATTTTGCGATAACATCCTCGAATACTCTAATAACGGAACTCGACTCAACTATCAAGATCATTCTCGAACATGTCATACTTTGGGGTTTTGGGATCTTAATCAAAATCATATAATCTTTTATTAAATTCATCCCATCCCAACAATTTCCCCTTTTTGATGATGCCAAAACCTATCTTGTTACAAATATATAACCTATACTCGTGTTTGGGTTTATCCTATTACAAGATTGGTTGTCTCCCAACTATTTCTTAGATCGAGAATCTCCCAACAATTTTGAGTTTCTCAACGGTTTGATCATATATCAAATTTCTTCAAGAATGAATCTCTTTAACTAGTTCATTGCCAAATACTTAAACAATTTCCCTCTTATCAAGATACAATCGGTTTAGAGACATTTATTCAAAGATATCAAAATAAAGACATGTAAATATGATAATGAGATATTATCTTTTGAGCATAATGATAAATCTTCATTGATGATAAGTATACCTTTACAGATTACAAATGAATTTATCAAACAAAATCAAAAGACAAAATTTAAAGATTACGTAGTCTTCTCGAGTTCTTCGTCTTGATCTTGATTCGCTCTTCGGGCCATTTCATTTTCCACTTCATCACCGGTACCTCGGGTTGAACATTCAAAAAATCTTTTCTTCAGCTCATTCCTCTCTTTTTGATGATGTCCGGGCCGTTCCTCGTTAATCCTAATCGACTAGCATATCGAAAGCAATTTCTTGCGTAATGGCCTTTCATTTACCAAGCCATTACCAAGTCTTGGAGGAGGATAGGAATATGGATGTGGGCTACTATCTCAGATTCCACCTTCATCCGCAAGGTTAATCCAAATTTTGGAGATACTTTTGATAGAAGGTTAAAAGATATTCAAAGAAAGCTTGCTCGATCCGAGCCTTCCCCTCTCCATTCCCTCGAGAACATCGTAATTGAACCAGAAGGTTCTCTTCACTTCTTCCCACATGTCGCTGAGTTTAATGGGCATCCATTTATCAATGTGGGGCCACTTTCGATGTTCCCTTCCTCTTGCTCGCAAATCTCCCGAAATCACTCCTTCGCTCGCTTCTTCGCTATCTTCTTTCGATCGATCACAGACGCCCCGAGATCGAAGCAGCAGATTTTCTTAGCTTTGTTCTTTTTGGAGTGTCTTGAGCATCTCTCCGTGTTGAAGACTTTTTCCGAGGTTGAGACTCGGTTTTTCTCGATCTTCTTCATCCAGAATCATTTTTCTGGATTGGCTTAGAAGACTTCAAGACGTTTGCTTACAAAGTTGAACAACGCCAAAAGGCTTTCCTCTTCATAAAGTGATTCGGCTCCGGCTTGTTCCAACCTTAGTTCTAAAAGCACTTAGTTTCTCTCTTGCAACCTCAAGCATGGTTTGCTCGTAAACCCGAGTGTAGATGGGCTTCTCCACTTGAGCAAATTACAATTTCTCAGAGGCTTGACTTCTTTTAAGGCTTTGGCTAGATTGTACATTTCAAAGATCTTCTCGAGCCTTCTTTTCCAAGGCACGTGCCATGAACTTCCCCGAGGTCTTCACCTTCCTTTTTCCCCTTCTTGGCACCGTAATTTGGAAGAAGTCCAGAGAGAGCCGTGTCCATGTCTCGCTCTTTGCTCACACAATGGATCTCTCCCCGCTAATCGATCTTGCTCATCTTCCATTTCTCGATGTGGTTCTTACCACGCAGTTCTTCAGATATGTGGGCAAACCGCCAGAGAGTGCATCTTTAAGCATCTCTGTCATCTTGGTCATGAAAGCATTGAGCTCATTTCTCGGCACAGATTTGATCAAAGACCTCATTTTTTCTCTCGCTAGTTTCACCCTTAGAAATTGGGCCGATTCGGTGCTTCGTTTCATTTCAAAGACTTAACTCTGCGTTGACTCCCTCGAACCAGATTCATTTTTTCTTCCATGGAGGTCATATGATTGGTCGAGTGTTTTGTATCGCAGGATTCTGAAGAATGGCTAAACCTTCCATTATGCAGGCTTGATTGGCCAACGTTTTTTCCATCCCGAGCAATTTTGATCGCCATTGGCTCAATCTTTCAAGTTTCTCCATTACGGGGAGGAGATCAATCTCAAGCAACCTTTCAGACCTTCACAGTTTGTTTGATCATCCCTGAGTTCGGCTTTCATCCCGAGCTCCGGACTCAATTGAGCCTCGATCAGCGTTTATCGGACAATTCGAGAATTAAAGATAGTACTTTCAAAGAACTTTGGCATATTTGTTAATAGTGCCAAAAGGTACCTGAAGAGTCTTTCCCGATCGAGGTTGATAAACAATGAAGTCTCTTTTTCCATTTGAGATCGATCCTCAAAGATCTCCCTGTTGGTCCCCATCTCCATCTTTGGATTTTCTCTCACGCTCGAGGCACCAACTTCAATTGTTCTCTTCTCGCCTAACTTCCTCTGAACCCAAATTTCATCAAAATCGGAATTTTTCATCCCGAGCTTTGTCCTTCGAACCTCGGTCGGTTAGGAGGCGCCGTCTCCTCATTCCACCGGTCTTCCCTCTGAATGCAAAGAATGTCAAGCATCTCGGGAAGAGTCCGATTGAGGATATACACCGGCCGTCCTTAATCCAAGAAAACATCTTGCGGATCGGGGGTATGAAGCCTGAGCCTGTGGTATCTACTAATGATGAACCGCTCCCCGCTTCCTCCACTCGCTTCTTCAAATTCTCGCCTCTTCTTCCATCTCCCATCCTCGTTCAAGCAGGGGTTCTCTACCGCGGATCGGCAAAAGGATCACCGAGCTCCCCGAGAATATTTTTTTCCCCGAGCCCGCGAGGTCAAGTTTGTGCATTCAGTCCCCGGCTTGCATCCGAAATGGCCCCGAGGCCCGAAGCCGCATATATCCTCGGGCCAGTCCGCCGCCTGCCCGTCTGAGCCTCAGACATCTTCGGGATCTACTCGAGCCGGGCTCTTCCGCTCGAGCCTCGCACTTCCGAGGTAGGTATCTCCTCGAGGTCCGGCTCCTTTAAAATTTCCCCGAGAAATTTTATCCAGACCGAAAGTGATGCCCTCGAGCACCTCGTAGAAGACTCCGCCTCGGGCCTCCCGATCCTTCATTCCCGGAGATAACCCGAGCCAACACTTGTAATGGCTTAATCCTTTGAGCGGTTTTGTCTTGGGTTGTATCTCCTCAGAATCATCAAGCATCGCCCGTCGGTGAGAACCACCAATCTTCTGCGTTTTGGAGCAAGATCCTTCCGCTTTCATCAATTTTGCTCCTTGCTCCATTTTTTGCCTCCAATGTAACCTTCCCCGGTTTGTTGGGTCTTTTTCGAAGACTTGCAGTAGGTGATTCTACCTTTTTTTCTTTTTTCCTCGAATGGCTCGCTTCTTCACAAAGAATGGGTTTGAAGAGAATTTTGGTTTTTTAGGAATGGGGTTGAATTGGCGAAGATATCCTCCTCCCTCTCGGCACATCTCCAAAATATAAGCAATTTTGGTGGCATGGTGGATCTTAACTTTCATCATGATTGTCCCATTGACCCTTTTTATAACCTTGGCTTGCTCCTTCACCATCCTGAATTAAGAATTTCAGCCGGTTGAAGTCATGGTAGGAGATGCCTCGATCGCAGACCATCAACCGAGCTTGGGGTACTAATCGCTTCAAAACTCCCGCAAGACTCATGATGAACTTGCTCACAATATCCATCAAGACACGATATTGTGGCTTTAGATGCCTCTTATTCAATGTCGCCTCAAATTTCACAGATTCTCAAAGAATCCTATCAAGGTACTCCCCGCTCTCTACCCGACATATACATCGCAGATCCTTTCCTCTATCACGAGTTCAAACACATCGCTCAGATTTTTCGAATTATGCACAAATCCTCTCAAAAAATGCCGATTTTGACGAATGCTCTAAGTGTGATGTGGTAATCGAAGAATGCATACCATCTTCTTCATTTATTCTCAAATTACGTATGAATTCTGATTACCTCTTTTGCGAACTCCCGGTCCGGGTCGGGCCATGACTAGATGGTGAAGTTTAGATGATCGGATCATATGCAGAGCCTCCTCTTCTGGCTTTGAGTTGTTTGTGTTTTCGAGTGAGACAACGAACTCGTACCAAGGCTTGTTGGTTATGGCTAATTTGTCGAACAAGGTTGGGGCCATTTTAGAGATTGATTTAAGAATTTGAAGCTTTAGGGTTTGGAGATTTCGGGCAAAGGATTTTTGATTGCAGAGGATTTGGGGAGCTAATGGTTTGATAAACCTTTGGCTTGAATGGCTTAAAGGGGTATATATAGCCGAGATCGTGGAGGATCGTGTGGGTTAGGAGAAACAACGGTTGAGATTAATCTCCAATTAATCGGGTATACGAACCGACGATCTCTAAAAAGTAAGCCGCCAAAACATCCTCATTGGTCATTAATGTAGCAGAGCATTAAATGACTGTTGACCTTCTTCGGAATATGAAACGATCCCTTAAAAAAAATTCCTCGGGTGTTTTGTATTTATTGCTAATGATTCTTGAAGTTTTACTTGAGCAATAAATGAGTCGCATGAGTCTTTACTTCTTCGGACCAATTTCCTCTATCGGCCTTATCGAAATCGATCTTGATAAAATGTCAAGATAATAATCTTGAGTCTTGAATGGGTTCAAAGATCTTCATCGAGTATTGTCCTTCAAGAACTGAAGTTTCTTGAGACTCGATTCAAGATTTCCATTTTATCCCGAAGTTTCTCAAGAGAATTCGAGAAACCTTCATGCATCTGAAAATCTTCAAATTTTCGGTTTTATTCTATACACCGGTTCTAACATCCCTAATTCATTTGAAAGTTCCGAAATCTTGATTCAACCTAAAGGTTTAGTCAAGATATTAGCTCTTTGCCTATCAAGATGAATTTTCTCCATCCTTATGTCCTTTTTCTCGACATGATCTCTCGATGAAGTGATGTCCGATATCCACATGCTTGCATCCGGTGTGCAATACCGGATTTTGTGAAATAGCAATGGCACTATTGTTGTCACAAAATCTTGGTACTTCATTGGCTTCAACTTTATAATCCTCAATTGTTGTCCGAGCCAAAGAATGCGGCACGCAGACTTCCGCAGCCCATGTATTCAAATTTCGAGAATCTTGGTTAGCATGAGGTCTTTTTTGAAAACCAAGATATCACTTTGCTTCCTAGAAATTGACAAGTTCTTTGTGGACTTCTGTCCAATTCTACAACCTCCATAATCAAAGATCCGAGTAACCGGTTGATTCAAGGTTATCGTCACCGATACCATAATCCTCATTCATCGTGCCCTTAAGATATCTTAGTATCTTTTTGGCGCCTCCATGTGACTAGTCTTAGGATTAGCTTGGTATCTTGCACATATCCCAACAAAGAAATGTTATATCCGCCTACTTGTGCCGGAGATAGAGCAATGATCCAATGATTCCTCTATAATCGGTAAGATGATTCACGATTTGCTTTTCCTAATCAGATCCATCTTGTAGTTAGTATTCATAGGAATCCTAATCAGATTGCAATTTTGTACACCATATTTGGCAATCGATCTCGGTGTACTTTGCAGGGTTGATGAATATTCCTTCCTTTGATTGTTTCACTTGAAGTCCTAGAAAGAAATTCATCTCTCCCATCATTGACATCTCAAACTTGCTTTTCATCGATTATTTGAAAACTTTTCACACGGTGATGGTTTGGAGATCCAAAAATGATGTCATCAACATATATCTCAACTAGTAAGATATCTTCCCCATCCTCTATCCCTAACAGAGTTCTATCAACATTCCCTTTGACAAAAACCATGGTCAAGAAGAAACCGAGAAAGAGTATCATACCATGCTCGGGTGCTTGCTTAAGACCATACAAAGCTTTTCCGAGCCTCAGAACTTGGTCATTCTATTTGAAACCAGGAGGTTGTTCCACATAAACCCTTTCTTTAAGCACACCGCTCGTAAATGCACTTTTCACATCCATTTGATAGATCGTGAACTTCATGGGCAAAAGATATGCAAGAAACAACTGATGGCTTCTAGTCTTGCAACAAAAAGGTTTCATCATAATCCAAGCCTTCTTCTTGGGAATAACCTTGTGCAACTAGCCTTGCCTTGTTTCTCACAATGTTGTTGTTTTCATCTCTTTTATTCTTGAAAACCCACTTGGTTCCAATGGCATTGTGCCTTTCCTGGTCTATCTACTAGCTCCCATACTTCATTCCTTGAGAATTGATTCAAATTTCATCTTGCATAGCAAAGAATCCAATAAGAATCTTGTAGAGCTTCACCAATCTCAGGCAGTGTTCTTTCTCCGAAAGAAGAAGCAGAATAGTGCACTCTCACCATGGAACCTTCTTGTCTTAACACCTTGATTAGATCACCCACAACTCGATTTGTAGGATGACTATCTAACCATTTCCTTCTTGATGTTCCCCCTTCAATAATATCCTCAACATTTGAAATGTTAGGTTAGCTTAAATCAACAAACTCAGGAACAATGTAAAAGGAGAAAGAGAATCATCTTCCTCTGGGGGAATTCTATTCGAACATTGTCGAGACATTTGTTCCCTTTGGTCGATAGATTCAAATTGCCTCACTTTGTGACCACATCTTCATTGGCATCACATACCGAAGTCTGAATCGGTGTCTGCTCAGATTGGTCACCTTTGGAGTGTTGGTTTTTCCGAGGCTCACCATCCCGAAGTTCCATTCGAACTTCCTTATCCGAGTCCGAGTCACCCAATCATAGAATGTTACCGACTTCTTTCTTTTCGTGTTCAATTGGATGATTTATCTTTCGCTTCAGCTTAATCTGGTGATTATTTTAGTCAGTTCTGCAGATCATGTTCCTGCTTTTTCCGAACACAAATAGATTCATCAAAAACAACATGAGGTGTTTCCTCCACAATAAGAGTCCTACAGCTTGTAAACTCGAAAGCTTTTTATCGACTTCGTAATATCCTAAGAATATTCCTTCATCCTTTTTACTATCAAAAGTTTTCAACCGATCTTTACCATTATTGTGTATTAAACACTTGCAACCAAACACACGAAAAGAAAGTTAAAACAAGAGGCTTCCTTTTCATTCCAAAGCTCATAAGGTGTTTTGCCTTGACTCTTGGTCAAGATGGATCCTGTTTCCGAGAGTAGCAGATGCAAAGGTTGACAAACCATTTCAAAATCTTTTAGGAATATCACTTTTTAATATCATAGTCCTTGCAGCCTTCTTTCGTAGTCTTGTTCTCCTTTCAAAGAACACCATTTCGATGAGGGGTCCTTGTACTGATGTTTCATGTGAAATTCCATTCTCGCACAATAATCGATATGATATGATTTATGAATTGATTTCCTTTGTCGATCTCGATTTTGACCACACTCGATTTTTCTCAATAATGAGCTTTTTCAAGAACTCGGTGACTTTTATCCGAGTCTCTTTCTACAGAGTAAGAATATGACCTAAGTATATCTCGAGTAGTCATCAACTACTACCAATGTGTATTTCAGGTCATTAGTGCTTATTGGTGTTATAGGACCAAAGAGATCCATATGCAAAAGTGGAAGTATTCTCTCAAGAGAAACTTCTACTTTGCTTTTTAAATGATGCTTTAGCTTGTTTTCCTTTTTGACATGCATCACAAATGTGTTCCTTCATCGAACACTTCATTAGGCAACCCTCTCACAAGAGCTAATCTTGCAAGCTTGTTCAGTAGGTTTTGAAATTTAGGTGATTCATTCTTTTATGCCATAACCAACCGGGTATCCGTGGAACTTTTAGCAACTAAACATGTATCTTTAGGAGTTGAACTCCAATCAAGAAGATACACATTCCTTTTCTTGTACAACCAAGATAATATTTTCTCGTGATGTATCATCTTTCACAAAAACATAAGTTCTTGGAGAACTCAACATTGAAACCCTTATCACAGAATTGGCTAATTGAAAGCAAATTATGCTTCAATCCGAGATACATATGAAACACCATGGATATGAATCGAAGTCGATCTCCAAAGTTCCATATCCTTCATCATTCCCTTGAGTTATCTCCAAAAGTGATCTGTGGGCCTCTTTTGTTCAACATAGTCAATGAGCATCTTCTTGAATCTCGTCATATGTCTTGAGCATCAATGTGTCAAGATACCATACTTCAGAGCTTTTTTCATCTCCTCATCATTGCCATGTGATCTTTCATCAGTTTAGTGCCCTTGTTTTCCTCCTGGAAAACAGATCAATTCTTAGGTACCCATTTTGTGTAGGGTCCTACAAGGTTAGATGTACCTTTCGGAATCCAAATTTGCCTGACAACTCTAATCACTTTAGAGTGGCTAATTTGTCTTCCATAAACATCAACATACACATCTACTACTCTGGGTGCCTTAGCAACTTTCGTGTATGTGTCTTAGCTTTTAGCATGAACATGGGCTTTTGAATTCTTCTTTGGTTCAGGCCTTTTGTTCAGATGCTTGGGCTTTTGTGCAGCCGGTCTAAATCTTTGTTGACTCGGGTTCAGATAACCTTTTCCTTTAGGCAAGTGAGGTTCAGTTGCATCTTTGAAACTGGTCTTTCAAAGGTAGTACTTAGGACTTGGTCTCTTCGGATGAGAATGTCTCGCTTTGAGTGTTTCTTATCCGAGATTCCTCCGATGGTTGATGTGGAGCCTTTCAGATTTGCATTCTTAGCCCGGAGGCTTTGAAGTACTTATCAGAAACTTTTCTAATTGCTTTCGTGGTTTTCTAGCCTTCCGCTGGGTTTGGGCTTTCTAACTTTGATCGCCCTTTTTTTTTAGCTTATAGGTCCTTTTCCCTTTATACAACCTTGGGGCATAACTTCACCTTTTGAAGTGTAGGTGCATTTGGTTTTACAAAGATAGTCTTCTTTGCTACATGATCAAAAGATTCGGATGACTTTTGTGAGGTTCCTCTGGAATGTATCCTAATCCAGTTTTTATAGTGGCGGCATCTCGGTAACTCAATTTCATCTATCACATTAGATGCTTTATTCAATATAGTTAACCTTACGCAGACCATCCTCGCGATTCTGAGAGTTTTATGCTTCTCGGAGAGGTCATTGAACTTCGGTTCGATTATTGAATCTCTTGGGTGGATTTCTCTAGCTTTTTTAGTTAGGGACATTATCAACTTCTCTTTCTCGAGAGTTGTACTTTCAAAACATCCAGTTCATCAAGAGATCCCCATTAATTGAGAAGTGATCTCGGTTTTGCTGTAGTCTTTCCATTTTAGATTTTCAAATTTCAGATTCCTTATTCTCGCTTCTTGAGTTTTATTTAGCGATCCTTGCAAAACATCATAGTCCTTCATCGATTCTCAAAAGAATCCATCAGTCAAAAATAGTTTTCGATTGGAACTTGAAAACTCTTGTGCTAGTGTAGGAGTAACAATGAGATGGAAGAGTTTACCTCCTTAATGGCCATCGACGGATGTCATCACTTTCATCGGGTTCGAGAATATCTCATCCTCAAGAGCTAGATCCTCCTCGAGTGTTCTTCTTCTCCGCAACCATGGCCTTTTGCTTGAGAACTTATGGTCTCTTATAGCTTGTCTTTCTCTTCTCTCCTTAGACTCAACTCTGGACAATCATCTTCGAAGTGACCTTTCTTCCGCAATTATAGCATCTGTTGGCATCATCATCCCGATCATTTTCTTCTTTGGACTTGGAGTCCTTTTTTGCAGATGAAGATCCTTCAAATTTTCAGCCCTTCTTCTTCTCGGTTGATCCGTCCTCGTGTTTCTTCCTGCACTGTGGTTCTGTAATAGCTTTTTGTATTTTCCAAATCTACTATTAAGTCCTGTCAAACCTCCTTGCCATCAAGTGCTAGCTTATCCTCAAGCTCATCCTGATGTTTGGCATGAGGGTTCTCAGACTCTCTAGTTTTCTGGTTTTATCTTTGGCTTTTAAAGCCACATTCTTACTCGATGAAGAATCATCTTTCTTTGTCGACCTTTTTGGATTTTTTTATCAATTACAAATTCATAGGCTTTCAAATTTTCGGAGAAGACTTGTTGGTATGGCATTGAACTAATGTTCTTGGTGTTTTCAATCACCACTGCATGAATATCCCATTTCTTAGAAAGACCTCTAAGAATTTTCAATGCCACTTCTCTTTGTGGATATCTCTTTCCAAGTGCGTTTAGATCATTCATGATGCTTTAGTGAATCTAACTTCCAATTTGTCTATTGATTCACCATCATCCATTTTCAAAACCGTCAAACTTTCCAATTGCCAACGAAAAAGTTTGTTTTCTTTTATATGATTTGTGCCTTGGCACATAACAAATAGTGTATCCTATATTTCTTAGATATTATGGTGAGAGATCATTCCCATCACACCATCATCAATTGTCTTGTATAGTGTGTCTTTTGCAATGTAGTCTAGATTGACTAACTTTCTCTCCTCAGAGTTAGTTGGTCATCGACTTAGGAAATTCTCGCTTAGGGTCAATTCTCTCTTCTTTCAGAATTTCAGGATTCACCACAAAGAAATTTGAATGGTCCTTGAGAAACCACTCTCCACATACGCTCATGTTTGGAATACAGATGAGCCCGCATTCTCGATCTCCATAAATCATAGTTCTCTCACGGAGAACATGGGAAGTTTTTAGAAGACATTTTTTCCGATCTTTTTGAAAGGAAATTTTTTTTCAAACAAATAAGATCGGTTCGGATAACCACAAGTATTTTTGAAAGTAAAACTTGGTCAACACAAACAGTGGTCAAGTTGAACCAACGCTCCGATACCACTTGTTGGTCCTCAGAAAACGTAGTCTTACGTGTATGGGGGAATACGTGTTGTTGATTTTAAAACTTTTTCTTACCGAGGTCATCTTGGGGTCGGATAATCATGAAGATTAGGTCCGAGAAGACAGACGCTTCTGAGTCAAAGTCTCATCGAGACAAGTGATCCCGAGGCCGCTTTCGGATACCTCCAGATAATCCCAATCAATCTCGAAAGTAAAGAGAGATCACGAGTTGCTTGGATCGGATAACTAGCTTCTTGAATCCTCGAAGAGAGTTCGGTTTGATAACTATCATTCTCTAGCTACTTTCTGCAATGCGGAATGGTTGACCTTAGATTATACTCGTTTTAAGTTTTCAATAAAAACCTTCCCTTTATGAAATAGTGATTGAAATTTTGTGATTCACTTATGCAACTTCAATTGGATTGATTCCAACCGAATATCGATTGAAAAGTATGCTTTCAAAATCAGGTCAATGCAATGAGATAAGCAAAGATAAGGAAAGAATAAAAGAACACAAACAATTATAGTGGTTCGTGAGACTCAAGCTCCTACGCCCCTCTCTCAGAGCTCTTCAGAGAAATTCACTATCAACTTCGAGCTTTACGACTGCCTGTGAGTTTACTTTACTCAACTCGCCCCTCGAAGTTTTTACGATTACTCCACGAGTTTACTTACTCAACCCGACCTTGAGTTTTCCATTACCGTAGTTTTTACTCAATCAATCACACAGCTTTTGGACTACCTCAGAGCTTACTAACTTCTCCTCTAGAGTTTTCCTCGACTACTCCGCGTAGTTTACTAACTCTTACAACTCTACTCACCAACAAACACACTCAACTACCTTCTCAAGGGTTTGGGGTTTCTTGATTGGTTTCAACTAGGATGAGATATCCTTACAATGGCACAATGCAAAGGTTTAGGATATCTCGACTAAGCTTTGGATAAATCTTATCAAGCTAGGCTTAGTAAAGTGAGCTCTCTTCAATATGAAGACTTGGGAAATTCAAGGTATTTAGTGCTTTACTTTTTGCAAGAATAAGTTCGAGCTCTTGAGTTGCGTATAAATTTCGTCACCTTACAATGTAGAGGGTCACCAAGATTTATAGGCATACACCAAGGTTACTCTTGAAAACTATCCGTTGGAGAGATAAGCCGTGAGTTCCTCTTATGGTGTGTGAAACGGCTATATTTAGTGGTCCAAAACTCCCTAACACTTTCTAGGCAATAGTCTTTCATGTGGGGTCTTCACTTTTTTGTAATCCGGAACTTTCGTGACATCCGACATCTTTTTTTGGCCGCTTGTCCTTTGTTAGTGTCGAAGATGGATATGATGTCGTCTTCCTCTTTTTACTTTTTGTCTTCAGTTAAAGGTAGACACCTTCAACGACTCTTTTGGTTACAAACTCTGAGTTTGATATAACCTTAACAACACTTCTGACTTAGTTCCTTTTGTCTGCATGTGAATGTCTTGGCAATATCTATCTTTCTAAGGCATTGCGTTTCTCTCAGTATTGCATCCTTCAGATAGATATATTCAGAGCCTCGGATCATTCAGTTCATATCGAAGCTTTTCAAAAGACATTCTTTGAGTCTTCGATAATTCTTTGGCATTCAAGATATTATTGATCTTCAGTTTCTCAGTCTTTAGTCTTGCGTCTTCAGAGTTTTCTGTGTCTTTAAATTTATACTGACTGATATACTGAGTCTTTTATGCTGAGTCTTCAGTTCTCAGTTTCATACTGAATCTTCAGAGACTTTAGAACCTATCTGAACTATATCTCACGACTATACATTTTGCGAGTAACATAACATCCCTAATACTCTAATAACTGAATCCTGACTCAACTATCAAGATCATTCTGAACATGTCATACTTAGGGGTTTTGGGATCTTAATCAAAATCATATAATCTTTTATTAAATTCATCTCCCAACAAATCCCCATTGTTTCCTTTATCACATATCATATATCTCATATCACCATATCATAATCATGATCATAAGCTTATTTTTGAAACCTTATATTCTTATATACTTGTGTTCTTTGGTTATAGATTTGTGTTGTTCAGAAAACACCAACAATCACTTTAACATAAACCACTGCATACAAATAGTGTCACCCACCTTGTTAACTTTTAAGAAAAGTTACAAACTTTGAAACCGGTTTGAGATTTTGAGCATGGCGGTGATCGTCCGAGCTTTGATTTGAGAAGCACTTCCCCTAGCACAATATTTTCATGTTGTCATCATTAATTAGTTTTGATTGAAATAAATTATTCGTAAGTTTATCGATGACGTTAAACTCTTTTCTTTAGATTTCCTCACTCGTTAGCTTTTACCGAACTTTTACTTTAAACGGCTATTGGAGTCTATTAACGATGTCCCAAAATTATCACTTGCAAGAATAAAGCTTTAAGGTCTAATTTCAGCTTGACACAGTTTTAGAAAACAATTTTGTAAAATTGTTTATATAGTACTAAAATTCATCAAATAATTCACAAAGGCAGATAAGAGCATGTAGTATTTTATTATGAATTTTATAAAAAGAAAACGTATGTACAAAAATCCCAGTAATTCAATAAGTCAGTCTCTTCTTCAGTTTCACAACATAAACTTCACAATTTCATAGCTCTTTATTTGCAAGTCTAAATCTTATGAATTTTAAGGATCATGTTTATGACTTTTTATAGTTTATGACTACATTTTTATATTTTTTACAAAGGTCATGTATAACAAGTTAAACTAACGGAAAAGTACGACAATTTATTCACACACACATATATATATTTTTGGGTAAAAACTCAAATAATCGATTTGATCAAATTTATAATTTCATTAACTTAGTTGTTATTTAGGAGAGACATATAATATCATGTGTATAGTGTGTGGAAAAATTCTCTAAACCAAAACATGTGATTACTCAAAAAGAGGTCCTAAAGGACTTTCAAACAAGTTGCATACAAGGGAAAATAAAACACATTTGGTTTGTGTGAAAGAAAGTCATCCAAATAAATTATTATACCAACCATTAAGTCTTTCAAAAGTTCCTGATTTAAGTTTTAACATTTTTCAGAAAGTTAACGTCCCAAATGTTATGATTTTCTTCCATTTTCGCGAGTCGTTTCCCGTCAAACTGTTAATCCAATTATTACAAAAATTTAAGTTTATTAATCTTCGTCGTCCCAGGTTTCTTGGCAAGAAAATTCATATTAAAATAACGTCTCTAAGTTGGGTAAAATGGTCACGAAAGAGTGCACCAAAAACTGTTACAGTATTGGTAAAACAAAAAGATCAAAGGTGCAGTTTCTTTTGTTATTTTCAAAATTCGTTTCCCGTCAAATGGTTTATTCGATTGACACGAAACTTTAGGGCTTTTAAAGCTTGTAGTCCAAAATTTACTTACGAAAATCATGAACGGAAATTGGTTAAAAGTGTCACGAAATTCAGGTACCTGGGACCAATTTCTTGTTGAAAGCAGAATTCCAGTTTTTCGTTTCAGCATGTCGCATCTTTTTAAAGAAATCATAACTCTGAATCTACCTGATGGAAAATTATTTAGATTTTATAATGAATACATTAGACTTGATGAATTTTAACTTGCCGCTGGTTTTATCTCAAAATGATTTCTAGAACTCAAGATATGAATTTTTAAAGTTATTATTTAGGAAATTCGAGTAGCAGTTTTTCTGGAAATTTCAGTTTTCCAGCAACCATGTTTAATCGTAAAAACGAGCAGCGTAACGACACCAAAATTGAATAACGAGACTACTATTATGTACTACACATATAAGAGAGCACGTTGGTGTTTTAAAACACAAATTTCCAGTACAAAAAGAGTACTCGACGGTAAGATTAAAAATCAATCCGGAAACAGTTTTGACGTTTCAACTTGACATATTTGAGCGTAAATTTTGGCAGCATAACGTTACAATTTTTTAAAAACAAAAATACGAGCATGAATTATGTACTTCAAGCAACACGTAGGAGTTCTAAACTAGCAATTTCCAACACGTTTAAGCACTCAATTTCTTCGCCGAACATATGAACGAGCATAACTTTGAAACGGGTTTGTTAAATTACCTCTTGTTGCTTTCTTCTTGATTAAGCCTAGAACTTGGACGTTTTTAGAGTAGTAGGACGTCGGGGAGTCTCGTAGTTACTTGGAGAAGACGATCTTGGCTTTGATTTAAAGAAAAAGAGATGGAAAGTAAGCAAGATGAAGAAATAAGAGGAAATAAGAGAGGTGTTCTTCTTGTTTCTCATGAGTTTCAAGATTACCTCAAAAGGAACACTTGAATTGAAGAAGTGCTTTGGCTTGATCATGAAGATGATGAGCTCGATGATGATGATGAACTTTGATGATGGTGATCGTTGGGTTCGATGATGATGATGAAGGATGGTGGTGAATGGATTCTGGCAGCGTTTGGACGGAAGTTGTTTGGGCAGGGCTTCGCCGATGGAACGGGGGAATTTGGTTGATGAGGAGTAAATTGGGGGTATATATAGAGGAGGGGAAGAAGACGATGGAATATTAAGGAAAAGAAAGGAATTTCTATTTTAATTAACTAGTCAAGTGGATGCTTAATGGTGGCTAATTTTTAGCCAAGTATTTTCTTGTGGGTAGAAACGGATGTCATAGGATATTTAATTGATCGCGATATTTGTTATCACTTAGTATTAACCTCACTCCATATCTGTATTATAAGTTCGCAGTTTCGTTAATTAAAATTCACGGTTTCGTTGGAATTAATTGTTTAGAACTTTTAGCAATTAAATCGTCACGTTTTGAGACGAAAATTATTTATTTAATTATTTACTTAATAAATTCAATTTTTCTTAAATTTCTCAATAATTCTAATTTAGTTAAACGAAGCAGATTTTTCATCATCGTATTTATTATTCATCTGATTTTCGATTTTTATATCGAAAGTCCTAATTCGTTGAAAGATTAAATCTTCTTTCTTTAAATTGAAATTAATTATTTTTTCTTTAATATTTTAGATCAAACCTTAATTTAATATTCCATTACAGTGCTAGGAGTGCTCCCGGTTCAAAGTGCTCGTTCGTTACTTGAAAAATCAAAACCTTTGCAAATACATACGCTCTAAAATCATTAGGAAAAACCTTAAATTAAATATTCCTTTTATTAAACTCATTTCTTTTATTATTCTTATTAAAACTGGGACGGGGTGTTACAATATTACATGTCGATAAGGATGAGGTTATATGAAGATTTTGTTTTTCTACTAAGAAGATGAGGGCCATATTATATTTATATCGATCTGATAAAAAGATCATTGTAAAAGTTTCAAAACTAGCAGGCCTAATTTTGCCAAACTAAAACTAGCTAACCTAATTTTTCCAAACTGAAATTTATCGTCCTTAGATTGTCACCACCATAGTTACGGACCTAAAATACATTTTTCTCATTCAACTACATAGCGTTGTTTTAAAACCAAAGAGCAAAGAAGATTAAAAACAATGTCTTAATCATGATTAAAAATAATGCATAATTAGTATTTTGTGAATTACGAATTATTTGGCCATAAAAAATATTAAAAGATAAAAAAAGATATTAAAATATTATTAATTCTTTTAAATAAACAATTATTTCAATCCGTGAAGATCGCGGGATTAACACTAGTATATATATATTTATATATATATATATATATATATATATATATATATATATATATATATATATATATATATAAAAGGATATATCATATATGGGTAGATATGTTAAAATCTTCTTAAAAAGGATGATAGAATCAAATATGAAAGAGTTAGATAGAGTATATCTTTATAAGCGTAAGAAATCTATGATAATTAAATAAGCCACGACAATTTAATTTAAAAATTCAATTAGACAGAGTATATCTTTATATATAAAATTATTTAATTTAATAATTTAATTAGATTAAGCTATAACTTTTAATGAGAATACACGATTTTAAAACGAAATAATTTGGTTGAATTGAGTTTTGCGTAGACTGACGTGGTTTCGCCACATAAGCTGAATCAGGTGTAAATATATAATATTAAGATTAAGATGTGTTATATATTATAAATACATTTCAAAGGAGAGCTTATGTTAAAAAAAAGAAAGATGAGAATTGGTTGACAGGGAAAATAGGAAGAAGTTTGGGGGGCAAGCTTTTAAATTATTAAAGCGTGAATAGAAGAAAAATTCAGGAGAGTTTCCATTAAAAGAAAAGATGTGAATTGGCTGACCAGGAAAATTGGAAAAAGTTTGGTGGGCAAGGTTTCAAATTATTCAAAACGCGACTTTAGGAGAATCTACTTGAAAAGAAAAATTATCATTCTCTCATCAAACTCTTAATCTATGGAAAGGATGATGCGAAAGGCCTCCCATTCTATTCCCCTCATTTGTAGAGGATTCGCCTCTAAATATCCCAATGAAAAGAGGCGCGTTCCCAAAATTGATTTCAGCTCGATTTGTGAAGCAAACGATGCAATCCGCTTGTTTCGTGAAATGGTAGCAATGTCGCCACAGTCCTCTTTTCTGGTATACAACAAACTGTTGAGTGTTGTTGCCAAGATGGAAGAATACACTCTTGCCCTCTCCATGTTCGACAAAATGCGTCACTCGAGATTTCCTGTAGACGAGTTCACAATGACCATCCTTGTCAATTGCTGCTGCTGTATGAACTGGGTGGACCTTGGGTTTGCTGTAATGGGCAGCTTCTTGAAGCACAACTACCAACCCGATGCCACGACTTTCAGCGCTCTCCTGCGGGGGCTTTTTTTGGTTGGTAAAGTGGCAGAGGCAGAACTTTGGTTCAAAAGGTTTTGGTTTTCAAACTATGTCAGCCTGATGATGTTATGATCCTCACAGTGTTTAATGGTCTGTGTAAATTGGAACAAACTTTTAAAGCCCATAATTTGCTTGGGGATTTTGAAAAAACTGGTTACAAACTCAATGTTTATTCTTATAGTGCTTTAATTGATGGATTGTGCAAAGACGGAATGGTAGATGATGCTCTGCATCTCCTATCTGAAATGCCGAACAAGGGTATTCGACCCGATGTTGTCATGTATAGCACTGTGATTCTTGGCTTGTGCGAAGATGGAAGGGTCGATGATGCTTTACACCTCTTATCTTAAATGTCCGACAAGTTTATTCGGCCCAATGTTGTCACGTATACCACTATTTGTCATGGATTGTGCAAGGGTGGAAGGGTTGATGATGCTCTGCACTTCTTATCTGAAATGCCAGACAAGGATGTTCGACCCAATGTTTTCATGTATAACTCCATCATTCATGGATTGTTCGAATATGGAAGGGTTGATGATGCTATGCACCTCCTACTTGAAATGTCCAATAATGGTATTCAGCCCAATGTTGTCATGTACTATACCACTATCATTAATGGCTATGCACAACACGGATTTATGAAAGAGGAATTACAGATATATGACAGTATGCTGATGAATGGAATTAACTTGGGACGATGTCACGCGTTTCTTGCAAAGTTGTTGTCATCATGTGCAATAACGGGAGCTTTAGAGGAGGCGTTGTATCATTTTGGTTCAATGACTAAAGACTTCGAAATCACTCCAGGGTTGGATCATTTAGCTTGTTTAGTTACTCTATATGCGAGGAAAGGTGAGATGGAAGCAACTTATGATCTTGTGAGGAATTTTCATTGTGCTCCTAACAAAGGAGTGTGGACATGTCTTTTATCCGGCTGTGAGATGGCAAGGTTGGCTACTAAGGAGATTTTTAGCATTGATCCGAATGATGCATGTGCTTATGTTATGATCACTACTACACATTTGAGCTTGGAGAGCTCCACTTGGAGGAGCCCTTATAGAAAGAGCTCTCCAAAATCGACCTTGGAGAGCGGTTTTTAATAATAAAATAAAATTAAAAGAGCGGTTGAGGCAGCTTCGCAGAAGGTAAATCGACAATGCGGTTTTATAACCGCTCTGCAAGTGAGAGAGATTGGAATGCGGTTGTAACCGCTCAAGTGAGAGGCGGTTCAACCGCTCTGTAAAATGACCTAGCTCTGGATATCAGCCCATATCGCTCAGCGAGACGTTTTTCATTTCTGCATCCATCGGCGTCAAATTTATCCCTCCTCCTCCTCTTCTCCATTTTAAAATGTGGCGGCCTCCTCCCTCCCTTCTATTTTTCCGTCATCGCCCTCCTCCTCCCTTCTCCATTTTAATTAAGCCCCGCCAGCGTACAATCATGCATTGTTCTTGGCCGACGTCGCCATCCATCCATCCACCCCGTCATTGAAGCTTCCGTCTTAGCGTCCTCGCCTCGCCTAAGGTCGTATGCTTCCTCTCCTCCTCCCTCAGCACGCCAGACTTCCTCTAGATATAGGTAATTTAAATTATTTTATTTAATGTTTTATATATATATATATAATGTGTGTGTATATATATATATATTTATATATATCTATATATGTTAGAATCTTATATATAGTGTTAGATTAATAATTAATTGGTTAATTGACTTGGTTTTAATTGTTGTTTAATTTGTTTGGATTGTGGTTAATTGTTAATTTAGTTTAATTGTTGTTATATGTTAGAATTAATTGTTGTTAATTTGATTAGATTGTGGTTAATTGGTTGTCAATTTGTGTGTTGTTTCACTCAAAAGTATTAGTTGTTTGATTTAAAGGTATTAGTTGTTTCATTTAAAAGTATTAGGTGATTCATTAAAAGGTAATATTAGTTGTTTCATAAAAAAGTATTAGGTGTTTCATTGATAGGTATTAGTTATTTCATTCAAAAGTATTAGTTGTTTAATAATAAGGTATTAGGTGTTTATTCAAAGGTATTAGTTGTTTCATTAATAAAAAAGTATTAGGTGTTTCATTCAAAGGTATTAGTTATTTCATTAAAAGGTATTAGTTGTTTCATAATAAGATATTAGGTGTTCCATTCAAAGGTATTAGTTGTTTCTTTAAAAAGTGTTAGACGTTTCATTCAAAGGTATTAGTTGTTTCATTCAAAAGTATTGTTGCTAGTGTGTGAATAATGTTGGTTTAATTATATTGTTGTTAGTAGCTTGGATTAATTGTTGTTAGTACGTGGCTTGAATTAATTTTTGTGTGTTTCAAATGAATAAGATGATTAATGATATATGGTACATTAGAATACATTAGAAAATTAAAATGAATGTAGATTAAATATAGTTAGGTATGCTTTTAGGTTTAATATTTTTAGATACATTGTCTTGAGAAACGGTCTTCATATTGTATTTCCTATAGGCATTTGTAGCTAGTTCTATATGTATCGAAAGTGGGTTCGAGCAGATCGATTATCGATGAGTATAGGAATGGGGTGGAAGAATTTTTGTAATCATGCAATTAGACATTTGACCGACCCTCGGTACATTCCATGTCCGTGTTGGAAATGTATGAATGGAAAAACTGTTAGTGGTCGAGAAAGTCCGTTTTGACCACTTGATGATTCCGCGATATTGATAAAACATATACCGTTTGGACATATCATGGTGAGAGAAGAGATGGATGTAGCTTAAGCAACCTAGAAGGCGACTTTCAGCTTGAAGATACGATGGATGCGGATATTTTCGATGATGTACCGATCGTTGATACATCGAGTGGGGATAGCGATGATGCGAGATCACCCTTATATGTCGAGAAGTTAAGAGATTCTGTTTGGATTACTGGCGGGTCGGGTGTAAGAAGACAACAAAACCATCGACTTTGTTGATATTGTTCAACCTAAAAGCGATTCACCGGTTGTCCGATGAGTGTTTTACAAATATATCCGGAAAACGATTAGTGGTATCTTTGCTGATGGAAATGTCTCGCCTAAGAGAGCATATGATGTTAAACAAATGCTCAAGTCCATTAAGGTTAACTCATGAGAAAATTCATGCTTGTCAGGGTGATTGTATCTTATTTCGGAAAGGAGTATGCAAACCTCGATGAATGTCCCAAGTGTGAAATTTAAAAACGATATAAGAAAAATAAATCTCCCTTGAAGGTGTTGTGGTACTTTCCAATAATACCAAGATTAGGGAAAATGTATAGTAGCGTTGTGGATCTTTAGAAATTTGACTTGGCATCATGATGATAGGATCAAAGATGGAATGCTAAGACACCTATTTGATTCACCCCAAAGTGGAAGACATTCGATGTCGGGCATCCGAATTTGGAACCGAACCACGACACTTTCGTCTTGCACTCTCTCAACTCGCCGGAATGAATCCGTTGGGTATCCAAAGTACCAACCACGAAGACATGGCCGATGATTACATTGGTTTATAACCTTTAACCGAAAGTTGTGCATGGCGTGCTTACATTATGTTGTCTATGTTGATATCAGGACCCAAACAACCTGGTAAAGACATAGATGTATCTGACTCCTTTGATAGAGGACTTGAAGCTCCTGTGGGATGAAGGTGTCGATGTGTATGATGCTTGTAGAAAGGAGAATTTCAAGTTGAAGGCCATCTTTGTTTGGAACTATCAATGACTTTCCACTTACTGGGGAATCTATCTCGGATATAGTGTGAAGGGGGTGATGCATGTCCTTGTTGTACCAAGAAGACACATCACATTCACTTGAGTCATTGTAGGAAGACCGTTTATATGGGACATAGGAGGTGGTTGGACCCAACACATAAGTACAGAACAATGACTGATGCATTTGATGGCACAATCGAGATAGGTGAAGCACCACGTTTATTGTGGGGGTTGGGATGTATTGAATGAGATGAAGAATATCGACACACAATGCGGAAAGATTTAAAAGAAAGAGTGTCCCCACTAGCGGTTGGAAGAAGGGAATCAATTTTCTTTCAATTGCCCTATTGGAAAGAGTTGTATGTTAGACACTTCATTGATCTAATGCACGTTGAGAAGAACGTTTGTGCCAGCTTGCTCAATACTCTGCTAGCTGATAAGAAGTTCAAGGATGGTTACAATGCAAGAATGGATATGATTGATATGGGAATAAGAGCGAGAATTAAAACACGTGCCTAGAGAAAGGGTCAACCGTTCTTACCTCTGCCGCACACACCTTGTCAAGAATGAGAGAAAATAGTTACTTCGGACGCTAAAGGATGTGAAAGTTCCGGAGGGTTATTCGTCCACCCTCAGGAGACTCGTATCAGATGATGGCGTGAGACTGATGAATCTGAAATCGCATGACTATCATGTCATCATGGAGACTTTCTTGCCCATTGCAATACGTTCTATCTTGCCTGAAAATGTGCTCATAACCATAACAAAGTTATGTTGGTTCTTCAAGGCAATGATTAGCAAGGTCATAGATCCTAGAAAATTGCTTGGTTTTCAAAGGCGGCTTGTGGGACGCCTGTGAGCTTGAGATGTATTCCCTCCATCATTTTTTGATATAATGGTTCACCTAACTGTTCATATGGTACACGAGACAAGGATGTGTGGTCCCGCTTTCATTATCACGATGGATGTATGGTGTAGAGAGATATATGAAAGTGCTCAAAGGACATGTGATGAATATGTCAAAGTGGGAGGGATGATTGCGAGAATGCTATTTAGTAGAAGAAGCAAGTCGAAGTATTGGTGCGAATTCATTCGGAATGTCGATGCAATTGGACTTCCAATTACTCGTACACACCAATAGGATGGATGGTGAAGGCATTCGGTGGTCAACTGGTAAGTGTTAGTATGGAGGAACTAACACGGATGCACTTTGTGCGTACTTCACAACACGGTCGACGTGCTTCCTATTATTGACCTGCACATCCAAGCACTTGTTGAGACATTTCCCACCAGAGATAAATCATGGATTGAAGTTGAGCACAATCACACGTTTGTTGGCTGGTTCAATAGTTATGTAGCAAATATGTTGTCACGGGATAAAGAATCAGTGAATGAAAGAGTTAAGCAGTTATCTAGAATGCCTGATAGATATGTGTATTCGTACAAGTGTTATCTTATTAACAAATACACATTTTATACCAGAGATCATGATTCCACAAGTACAATGCAGAATAGTGGGGTGTCCATTACTGCAACTGCAGGGGATCAATCGAATACTACTGACTTTGGACAGATTGTCAACATTTGGGAACTCGACTATGTTTTTCACCGACAACCAATCTTCGAGTGCAGTTGGGTGAGGATCCCTAACGGGGTCCAAGTTGAAAGATCTAGGTTCGTACTCGTTGATTTGAAGAATGTGGGATACACAGATGACCCTTACATAATGGCCAGTCAAGCTCAACAAATTTTCTATGTCCCCGACCCAATTAATAAGAAATGGTCCATCGTGGTTTTGTCAAATAAATTTAACAGTAGTTACCAGATTAGCGACCACATCGATGAAGATGTTGACATTATCAATGATCCTTTTCAGAACTTCACTCATTCTGTACCCTCTTTCGATGATCTTGCAAATTCACGCCCGTACTAGAGAATAATTATCGATGAGGATGAATATGACAATCCGGATCTTGTTAACATTCATGGTCATGAACGAGAAAAGTCAACAAAAAAATGAAAAAGAAAAACAAGTGCTAAAAAGAAATGTACGACTTTATTGAATGTATTTGTTTATGCTTTATTAAATGTTATTTATGCCACATCTCAGAGATGATGGAGGTGATGATGGAGTACATTTAGGAGATCATGGTGGAGATTATGATGGAGATCATGGTGATGATGATCGACATCATACTGATGACTTGGGACAGGGTGACACTTCTGATCCCACCACTAGCAGCTCTGGGGATTAGCGCAGTAGAGGTATAGTCACGATGTCTTTTGTTAAGAGGGCTCGTAGCAAGGGGAAACAAGTGCAGGTAATTTTAATTATATATAACAGTTGAAATTGTAATTATATTGATTGATCGTTGAATCTAATTAAATAATATGTTATTGTCGTTATCATTCAATGAGTATGGACAGCCAATCGGTAAACAGAGTGAGACGTTATCTTTCTACCTTTGAGCTGCAGTCAGGCGTATAATCCCTATCGTGCTGCCATCCAAGGACTGGCATAGCGACAAATTGACTTCTTTGAAAGAAAGATTATGGGATGAACTTTCGGTATGTTAATTATATATATGCTTATTGAAAGTTGTTGTATATATGATTACTAAATTTACTACATTGTTATGTTATATGCGTACAGAGTACATTTCTCGGCCTTGATTATTCAAAGAAGAAGCAAATACTGTCGCAAGCTGGAGTATTGGCCAAGAATTTTCGGGCTTGGTTGAGAAGTCAAGCACGAGATCCGGATACTGGTCTTTACTTGGCTAGTCCGCCTGAGGCGTATCAGAATTGCCCTACGGTGGCCCCATATTGGGAGGAGTTTGTGCGACGATCTATGGATGATGAGTTTCAGGTAAAATTGATCAATATATCGTATTTCTATTACACTGTAGTTACGAAGTGAGAAAAATCGCAAACAAGCCAAATCGATGGAGGCGTGATATCGTGGCTCGAACAAAGGTTATGCACGCATAAGAGAAAATTTGGTGAGATCAAAATCCTAACATTTAATTTTGTTTATATATTCACTTTTAATATATTTAATAAGGGGACACGTTAATGACTATCGTAGAAAGAAGAAAAAAAGAAAGCTGGAGAGAGTGAGCCTGTTGTTGTTACCCATTTCGAGTTATTTCAAATTACCAGAAAGACTCGAGACGGGAATATTCCCGATTCCAGCGCACAGCGTATCATCGAAGAAGGGGTAATCTATCCATTAATTTGTCTTTAAATTACAAACTATTATTTCTAAACAAATGATTAAATAATAATCTTTTGTAATTCAGGAGCGTATATCCCAGACCATGACGACCGAAGACATCCGCTTTGTCGGTACCGATGATCTACTTGGACGGGCTATAGGTCGTCAGGAGCATCCCGGCCGATTACTGAGTGTTGGCCGTGGCGTGACGAAGTCATCATTGACCATGTTACCTGCTCTTCAAGCCATGAATATGGTGGGTATACTTTGGGAAAAGGTTGCCCAGATGGCTAAAGAGTTGGAACAGATGAGGTCTGAGAGACGGTCACATCACGGAATGTCCTCGAGTGGAGCAAGCTGTGAAAATAGTGTCGCTGATGCTATGTTTTCGGCTGATGCTAGGGATGATTTTATTGAGGCACTTCGAAACGACGTCCTGCAGGTATCGGATGTGTCTCAGATTTATTTTAATTAAAGACTAGTATATATATTAAAATTTTCTAACTAAATATCTTATTCGAATAGTCATCGACCTCATGCTACCTTTATTTGGAGGATCCTACTCGGTTGGTGGCTACAGGAACGTTGCTCAATAACTCCGATGGAGTTATTCATGGTAGTCTCATCATTCCTGGTTTCGTGAGGGTCACACTCGATGTACCCATAATCGGAGAAGAGGATTCACGGGTGCCTAAACCAATTGATGAAGCTATCACAGTCGGAACAGCGGTCGGGCACTTCATCGAATGGCCGACCAACTTGGTCTCTCTCACCATGAAGGTATATTTAATATATGTTATTAAAGTTCATTATCTTATTTGTCGTTCTAAATAATGTTGCAAATTGATTGTAGAAATTGTCGACACCACAAAAGCCTAAACATAAATCAAAGGGTGTCGCAGCCAATCAGAGGGAGACAACCTACAGAGACTCCACTATTGGTGATCGCAGACTTGGTTATCTCTTGCCTGGAGACTTAGATCACGACTACACCATACAGAATATGGTGCAAGTGATAGTGGAGTCCTCTGATTTCGATTTGATCACAGTTCCTATGAATGCTTACTTTCATCGAAATTCTATTGAAGAATACATTAATTGGGGGCATGTGATTGAAGTCGTGAACGACCAGTGGCTGATTGCAACGAGCATAGCCTTATACCTCAGGTATTTGTTTACTAATTAATTCTCAGTATTTAGTTTCTATATAGTTTAATTTTCAAATTAAATATTAATTAGCGTATATATGTTTGTTAAAGATATTTGAGTGAGGTATATCTCTCCAGAGATCCTCGAGCATCTGGAATGTATTCCTTCGTCTCCCCCCAAGTGTCTTGCTTAATGGCTGATAGGGCACAGACCATGGAGTGGTTAGTTTCTCATATGATGAGTTATACTGACAGAGATCATCTCATTTTTTGGCCAACAAATGTGGGGTGAGTACAATAAACATTTCGTTAAAATTTATATTCATAATATATATGATATTTGCACATATGCTAAATTTACAGTTAATTTTAATATTCTTAATATAATATAGAAATCATTGGGTGTTGGTCGCCATAAATATGATCACATTAAGTGTGTATTTTATGGATCCAGCTGCGAATGGGTTGGCTTCAAATCGACCTGATCTCACTTCGTACATGGAAGCTTAGGTTCATTTTTAATATTATAATATAATGATTTGTTTTACTTATTAAAATTATGCATATTTAATCTAACTTTTTTTTTAATTCTAATAATAATTGTGTGATGTCGATGTATCGGAGTCGCCTTCCTAATCAAGGCTCAAGAGCTAAATTCAATAAAGTGAGCTGGAATAATGTTAAGGTAAATTTAATTTATTAAGTTATCAAATTAATATAAAATAATTATAATTGTAATACTTGATTATATTGCTAATCAACAGGTACTGAGGCAACGAGATAGTGATCAGTGTTGACATTTTGTGTGCTGTTATATTGAAGATATAATACGCGCTTTTCAAACGGCGGTTCCTATCAATGTAAGTCAATTTATCGATTTATTTAGAGAAAATTACAGTTAGATAGAAGATTTAGGATACCATTACAACCAGGTACAAAGTGCAGAAATTTGAACTAAAGTACGCAGTACTATAGTTCAAATTTGAACTAAAGTGCAGAAATTTTCTGCACTTTGTACCTGGTTGTAATATTTTGGGTGACTTTGTAGTGGAATGTTCTTCTCCCATTTATTTAAATTATTATTAATTGAATAAAAATTCATACTATATATCTAACTATATTGATTAATTGATCGTTGTTTGCAGTTTGTCTATGATCGTCCGGTCAAGTCTTACTCCAAAACAAGAATGAACAAATGGAAAATGGATTGGACAGAGTACCTTTACAATCGATTCTTGTATAATTATAGATAGAGTGGGATAACTTTTGGTAGAATATTACTTATATATATATTTGTATTGAAATACTTCATGAATGTTTTAATTTGTTGTATTGGACGGATATTTATTTCATGATGTGTATGCGTTTATTAATTTATTTGATGTTTTGGTATTGGACGTATATATAAAATTTGGTTTTTAGTTTTGGTTTTGGTTTTGGTTTTATATAAACAGGATTTTAAAAATATAAATAAAAAGTTTAAAAAAAAAAATATTGGACAGCGGTTAAAAACCGCTGTCCAAGTGTATTTATATATATATAAATTTTTTTTAAAAAGGATTAGACAGCGGTTTTGAACCGCATGCCAAGTGTATTCTTGGACAGCGGTTACAAACCGCTGTCTATGTGGAAGCTTGGAATGCGGTTACAAAACCGCTTTCTTAGTACAATGCGGTTAACAATAGCTGTCTTAGTGCAAAATCTTGGACAACGATTTTTTATCAGCTGTCCAAGCTTGGACAGCTGTTACTTGGAGAGCTGTTATAACCGCTCTCCAAGGTCATTTTTAACAGCTCTCCAAGCTCAAATCTGTATTAGTGGATGTCGAATATATATGATAGTTTGAATATGTGGGCGGAAGTCTCTAAGGTTAGAGGATTGATGAAAGCGAAGAAGGTGAAGAACGAAAGAGGGTGTAGTTGGATATAGGTGCACCTTGGATTAGTATCATCTGCAGGTCAATATGGTGTGATTTTTTTTGTTTTTTTTATTATTATTTTTGGTTAATTTATGCCTTGTATATTCTTTTTTATCATTTCTCGGAACGAGTTTATTGAATTTTTTTGGCTTATTTTCCAACATTTTATTATGAAATATAATATTTAGGATAAGATTCTTCCAGTCTTATTGTGCGTATGCATGAAGCTCATAATACCTTTGTATTGGGGCAAACGGATTCCTGAATTTATGTTGTCAATATTATTTTTGTTTATATGTACTATAATGGGGGTGGGGGGTCTGGAAGACCACAAATGTGTTTCGGAGCCTTGTGCCGTGGTGAGAGGAGAGGACCCTTTGGCTTCCTCACAGCTGTCTGACAAACCACTTGTTTTGATAGACATGCGATGATGCCCGTGTAGTTTATGTTGGGAAATTTAGAGTTTTGATGAAAGTTCTAAAACACATGTAATAGGACCAGTCAAACCTGTTAGCTGACTGATGTTTATATTACCGCTTATAGAATACCAGTTGATAATTATTGTATAGAACAACTGATGTAATAGATAGGTCACATATTGAAGGGGAACCTCAATATGTATAGGTCAGATCTGAAGATCCAAAGAATAGCTGATATCCGACAGGCCAGAATGCAAGAGAAGAACATAAGATCAGATCGATTTGATCAAGTCAGATATCCCAGCTGAAGTCATGAAGCTCAAACTCAGAATACTTGAAGATCAGATGACTTCCAGAAGATCAGACCAGAAGACCTACATCAGCCGAGTCTGCTAGTTGAAGCTAAGTCAACCGGCACCAGAAGACTCCATCAGGTAGACTGATCAGCTTTGACTGATCAGGTCAGCTCACCAGGTGAAAACTGATGTTTCACCAAATCATACATTGATGATCTGAACAAGATGAATGTCAAACTTAGTTGGAAGAACAACACTGAAAAGTGCGTCTGTTAACCAATAAGAACAAGACACGTATGATCGGAGCCGGCAATTACGGGATTTGGTGTTGCTTTCTCCAACGGCTATAAAAGACACTATTCACGCTTTCGGCCATGCCGTTCCTGAAGCACGTCACATCAATCCTGCAAGCCTACCAAATATAGCCTGAAATTCAAATTGCTCTCCAACGGCTCTTTGATTTCGAGGTCTATAAATATGGGATCACACTTCAGAGTGAAAACACGGAAACCCTGAAACGATCAAGAAGCTCAAGCTATAATCAGATTTCCGCACGAAGAACACGAACAAGAAGATTATTTTATTAAGTGTTCATCCCATAAGTTCTTAGCATAGAAATCTTTTCATCTAGCTGATAGGCTATCTTAAACACTAGAAAAGATTTCATAGTTGGAACCAAAACAATCTTATCCAAACCCAAAGTTAGGTTAAGTTGTTTAGCAAGATTTCAGACTAGGGTTTCTAGTTTTGATTTCTGGGATCGGTTGAGTGAGAACTCTTTAAATATCTGTCGGTGTATGGTGTTGGAGTAACACAAAAATCTAAGTCCAGTTGGTTTAGTTGGTGCCCCTTGTGATAGGGAAGAGTGGACGTAGGACTGGTTTGTCCGAACCACTATAAATCTTGTGTGCCTTTACCGCTTTGATTAACTATTTACACAATCGCACACAACTTTTAAAGCAGCATACATATTCTAAGTTAAGATCAGCTAGCACCAAGCTTCTGATCTGATCAAGCTTGACACTTTAGTCAACTGGTTAAAAGACTGACTTTGGAATCTGATTAATCAAAACTGGTTTTTCACACGGGTAAAACTTAGCATCCGCACATCAGTTAAACTGATAGTTACCGAACTGATCTGCCTTCAGGCGATTAGTAAGTTGGTTATCAGTCCAAACTGATTCACTCGCACTCTAATCAGGCTAACTGCCATCACACCTGATCTGCACAAAAAGTTTTCAGAAGTGTATTCACCCCTCCCCTCTAGACTTCTGCCCTCACAAAACCCGTTCGGGACCTACAAGTGGTATCAGAGCAGTGGTTCTACAGACCACTGGCTTTGAGTATCATCGATTCTTGAGGAAGAATCTTTGTGGTCAATTGAACAGATCTTGAAAAACCGTTTTTAAAACTCATTCTTTTTCCAAAATCACTCAGCATGGACAATACCTCTGGTATGTATCATGATCTACCGAAGTTCTCAATTGATGAGTATGCAGATTGGGCCATTTATATGTCCAACCATCTAGGTTCGATTAGTGGCAGAATGATGGAAGTCATCGAAAGAGGACCCATCATCATATATCACGACAACCCTGCAGTTGGAGGAGATCCAGACTTTGCCCCGGGAAGTCTTGTACGAAAAAGCCCAGCCTTGATGGATGCAGAGGAAAGGAAACTGTATACTCTGGACACAATCGCCAGGCATATTTGTTGGGGAATGAGTTGCACAGATCTATTCGGGGTGAATATTTAAATATAAATTTAATTCATTAATTATTACTAGCATGAATTAATCCTATATTAATTCAAATAATAATTGGAACAACATATCATGCATATAAAAAGCCACGTAAAACCTACGCATGCGGAATCTACGGGTTTACGTGAACGTACCTCTCGGGATGACAGTGGCTTTGGTCGGACGGACTAACCAAAAGGACTTCCCAATTATTCCCTTAGCCCTTGCTCGACAATCCAGTGGAAGGATACTCGCGAACAATTAACAAAAGGAAAAAATAAACTTTGTTGCACCACTTATGTGGATTTGCTAATATTTCCAGCACATGGAATTGTACTTGGGAATGAACTAATCATCCCCTATTTATAGGAGAGAGGGTGAACGAAATTTTAGTGAATTTTCAATATGGGAAAAGACTTTTCTTGGTCACCAAGAAATCTTGAATATATCCCATATATTCTTTTTCCCATAATTAAAATATTCCACAAAAATCCCACCTCCTCTATTATGGCATAATTTTCGAAAATATAGTGCAAGAATCCAAGATTTGGATCTTCTTGAATTTATGAGATATTCTTGTATTTCAAGAAATACATATCTTCCATAATATCTTTTCAAGAAAATCAAGAAAATCTTTCTTGCCCACTATATTTCCAAAATTTTGAAATTTCATTATGTATAACCAAGTGGGAGATTTCTTGAATTTAATGAGATAATCTTGTATTCCAAGAATACATATCTTCATTCCATAACAAAATTCAAAGAAAATCTTTCTCCCTCTTTTATCCATAATTTTCGAAAATTAAGAGGAAATATAAGCAACAATATTTATTTTATTTTAATCACCTTTTCAGTTATTGGACTATATGTTGGGCTACTCAGGGGGCCTTTAGGAGAATTAAGATTGGACCTTCTAATGGATCTTGAATATCTAATATTGAGCCACAATATAATTCAAGCCCATAAATATTAATTAATCCCACTACATAATTAATATCAGACTATCCATCTTAACCCATATTACGATCAATATGGCTCAAAGGTCATTATTTCCCGTGTTTAAGATTATCTAGCCCATTAATTAATTCAAGCCCTTTGAAATAGCTTTCCGTTAATTAATATCTTTTGTCCTTGGTCGAGGAACGGTTCAACATTATTATCCATCTTTCGAAACTAATTCCACTTGCAAGATTTGGTATGATAAAACTTATGAACCTCCGAGGGGCAAATCAAACAAGCGTACTTGCACCGCGATTCTTCAGTATTAAATCTTAGCAATCACATGTGACCAATAATATTGCCCAAGATAAAATGTATTGAATCTCTGCGATTCGCTACCCATGATAAGTCAAAGCAATAGTTACCAATCCCACATGATCCTATTTAAGGGACGAAGGTTAGAAACAACGAACCAATCGAGGTCTAATTCTTCCTTGTTGGGATTACGAAGAATTTATCCTCCTATAGGTCCTATTCAACAGCATCGGTCATGCACTAGTGTAATCTCTTGGTCAAGATAAACCAATCGAGCCTTACACCTCAACCTTTCACGATGGTTGTTCATTTCCATCTAGGTCGTGAATGAGCGTACTTTTTAGTTACAATGGATTTGTTAATTTAATCTTACGTGATCCGGTATCACTAAATTAACTCTGAGGTGTAACACGCATTTAATTATTGAACAATTATGCGGTAAATATATGTAACATTCAATCATATTTAAAGCATCGGTGATAAACAATTTATTTCAATAAATAAGTCGAAAATTCGGTTTTCGATTATACAAAGTAAAAAGCATACTTTTCAAAGATAATCCCAACAATCTCCCACTTATACTCAAAGTCCTTTTAAGTATACTACAACACGTCTCGAGTAGTCCGTGACATCTAATGTCACCTACACGAACCTAATAATTTCTCCCACTTATACTCAAAAGCAGATTCAAAACCTTTTTGACACCCATTCCACTCACATGTCTCGAATGTATTATTGAGGCAGACACTTTTGTGAATGGATCGCTTAAATTTTGTCCTCGACGCTATCTTTTGCCACATCTATATCTCCTCTCTTAACGATTTTCGTATAAGATGTCTTTCCTTTAATGTGTTTGTTTGACTCGTGGACTCTTGGTTCTCTTGAATTTGCAAGCGCCCTAGCATATATTGCTAGACAAATTAGAACACCATCCAAGTCCACTAAGAAGATCTAGAGCCCAATCGGGTTCTTTCACCGCTTCACAAACAACTACTTACTCGAGTCCCATGGTTTAGTCGGTGATGCATTTGCTTCACACTCGTCCATTTGATGGCTACACTTCCCAAATGGAAACACACTAATCGAGGAGATAATTTACGGAATCTAAATCGAATGGAAATCCGAGTCCGTAGCCGATGGGGATTGGAGTATCTCGACCGATAAATCAACATTCTATCGAAGTTCTTTTCGGACACTTCTAATGTCTTTAACTCGTCGTCAATGCGCTTTTCCTGGGTTACTTTGATATCTTGCTACCATGCCTACGGCAGCAGATATCCGGTCTCATACACAAACAATGCATACATAAGGTTTAAACCGGTAAAGCCAGGAATACCTATCATGTCATCTATCTCCTTTTCGTCTTAGGGAACATTTTCTTGGATAGATGGATTCCAAGTCTGAAAGGTACAAATCCTTTCTTGGAATCTTGCATGCTGAATTGTTTCAAAAAAAACCGGTGGTTCACGTATGAAACTTGCGATAACCCGATCATCCTTTTCCGGGCGATCTCGAAGTTATCTTGATCCCAAGGATATGTCCGACTTTCCTAAGTCTTTCATATCAAACCGTTTTGAAACCATGCCCTTACGCCTCGATCACACCTTCACATCGTTCCGATGATCACAATGTCATCTACGATAGTACTAAGAATACTAATGCGGTTCAAAACGCTTTTTATACACACAATTTTCAAACTTGTTTTGATCAAACCCATAAGACTTTATTACATGATCAAAACTTTGGTTCCAAGCTCTGGATGCCTGTTTGAGTCCGTAAATGGACCTCTTGAGCTTTTACAAATTTGGGTGTTCTTGGCCTGTTTCAATGAAAACTAGGGGTTGTTGCATATGGATCTCTTTATCAAGACTTAGTTAAGGAAAGCCGTCTTGACATCTATTTGCCGATTCAAGGTTGAAGTCTTGTGACGAATCGATAAGAGAATCTGGATGGACTTAAGCATGGCTACAGGTGAAAAAAATTTCTCATAATCGATCCCTTTCTTTCTGAGTATAACCTTTCGCCATTAGTCTTGCTTTAAAGGTTTCAATCTTCCCGTCCGATCCTCTTTTCCTCTTATATACCCACTTGCATCTAATGGGTTTGACCCCATTAAGTGGTTCGACTAGCTTCCACACTCTATTATGAAATATAGAACCCACTTCGGCTTTCATTGCTGTTTGCCAAGAATCTGCATCCTTATCTTGGAGTGCCTCGTCATATGTCCATGGGTCTGATTCCGGGAATCAAGTCCGAGGACTCTCCTATTCCCATGAATCTCTCGGGCTGTCTAACAACCCTCCCACTATAACGAGGCTCCGGTTGTGAAAACGTATCGTTTGGTATATCATCTAGTACAGTCGGCACTGAGGTTTGCCCTCTAAGCTCATTTAAGGTAATCTCACTTCTGGGTTTTCTTTGGTTCATATAGTTTTCTTCCAAAATCTAAAGTGGGTGCGGATGTCCACCTTTTGATCTTCGGAACTATAGAACATACACCCTTTTGTTCCCTCGGGGTATCCTACAAAACAGCCTTAATTCTGATCGAGGATCCAATTTACCGGTTTCCTTGTCCAACACGTAGGCCGGACACCCCAAAGTTCTCATGTGTCTCATACTAGGCTTGCGCCCGGTCCACAATTCTTTGGGGTTTTGGGAACCGATTTGGATAGCACCAAGTTCAGAATGTAAGTCGCTGTTACCAAGGTATGACCCCAGAACGACTCGGGAAGATCCGCATAACTCATCATTGATCTAACCATTTCCAAAAGAATTATGTTTCTTTGCTCTGCAACCCCGTTTTGGTGAGGGGTTCCGGGTGCAGTGAGCTGGGATACAATCCCTTCATCAGATAAGCAGTTCAAAAACTCATCGCTGAGGTATTCGCCTCCACGATCAGATCGTAGAGACTTGATACGTTTTTCCATATGATTCTCTGCTTGATCCTTAAATTCTTTAGAATTTCTCAAAGGTCTCAGATTCATGCTTCATAAGGAAAATGTACCTTGAGTAATCATCAATAAAATTACTCATAACCTCCTCTTGCTTTGGTTAACATTGAACTACGTATATCTATGTGAACGATCTCTAACACTTCTTTAGCCACATTCCCCTTGGCTCCAAATGCCATCTTGGTCATATCACCCTCCAAACATGATTCGCAGGTTGGAATCGGTTCAACTTGGAGAAGCCCTAGTGAACCGTCTCTTACCAACCTTTGGATCCTCTTTGGATTTATATGACCCAATTTATAGATGCTAAAGAAGTGTCTCGTTCACATCTGATGAACGCTTTCTTTTCTCGGAAACAGTTGATGTGTTATAGGATACATTTCGTGAGTGGTGTGCACAGTTAATTGTATAGAGATCATTCAACAACGTTCCATGACAGATAAATTTATCAAAAGAAAAAATGCTAACAACTTTATTAAAAAGTAACCAAATATCCATCATAAAAGTTTAGAAACTGAAAACGAATTCTTTCTAAAATCCAAAACTTAAAGAATATCTCAAAAATTATAACACTGTCTTCAAAAGACAGGTGCACTTCTCCCACTGCTTCAGCTGCCACTCTCGTAGCATCGCCCAGTGTGATGAGGACCTCACTCCCACTAAGTTGCAGGGTCCGCTTGAACCCCTGTAATGTGAAACAAACATGATTAGTGGATCCCGTATCCACCACCCACAAAATGGGAGGCATACGCCGCTAAACAAGTTTCAAACAACTAGTGTGTGAGTATTACCTTTATTTCATTTCCTTTTGGGATCGGAACAGGCTGACCTCGATTGTCCTACTCTCCCGCTTTCCAAAGTTTTCCTCATACTTGATCCCATGCTTTTATTTGATGTTGAGCCTTCTTGGTTTAACCTTCTTCTCTTTTCATCATCCTTATCACCACTTGATCTAGGATGAAGAGAAGTTTTCCGCTTTCCCAAGTTCTTTTCCTCAAGGCCCACTTCCTTTTCAACCAAAGTCAAAGCATTTATAAGATCCTCCACTTTAAAATCTTGATCTTTCATTAGATACTCAAGATAGCGGTGATTATAGCTCTTTGGTAAGGATTGGAGAATGAAATCAACCTTAGTATTGAAGTCATATTTTTCGCCGAGGATCTCAAGTTCCTCAAATAGCACCATAACCCTAAAGACGTGCTGTGCTGCGGTCGTCCCTTTTTCCAATTTTAACTGAGCAATTTCTTGCTTCACACTTTGGACTGCCATATGGGTCTGATGTCCGAACATAAACCGAGATTCTTTAAGATGTCTGCAGCTGACTCATATTCTTGATGAAGATGCCTCAACGCATCTGACATATGTGCCAGAATTGTTTCCTTCATCAAACCGCTTGCCAGCTCCCATTCACCATAAATCATCTCATCCCATATTCCGGCATCCTTAGTTGGTTTTTCGGGTTTTGGTGAATCAAGTACCCATTCGGAAGATAATGCGGTTAGGACAGATTTTATTTTGTGTTTCCAACCAAAATAGTTTTCACCAAAAAGCAAAAGGTCTTTAGGTATATTCGATAGTGGATTAGAAGGTTGCGACATGATGAACTGAAATAAACAATAATATGCATAAGCACAAATATATCACAAGGTTTGATCACATGCATCATATTAAAATCCCAAAAAAAATATGAACATGCATCAGCCAATATCTCAAAACAATTTAAATAAGCCACGTTGGGTGGGTCATTATTTAAACACATTCAAGCGGGTTACAAACAAGAACAGTTACAAACCCTTAATATCCAGATTAATAGTTGGCTCCCACTTGACCAATATAAAATTGACAGGGACTTCGGAGAAGTATATGCATATCAATTTTATACCTAAGTAATAACCATGATTAAATACTGGGATTACTATTTTCGCTTTGATCGAGCCTCGTTGGGAGGGTCATCGCCGCCACTAGTAATAACCCACAATCATCCGTTTGGAATTCATTCATGTGAAACCTATTTTTGACCCAGTCGGGTTGGGGAATTTCTCCAAAAGAATTCACAAATAAATAAATCATGGAGGTCAAAATTAATTCAATTTTATTATCCGGAATAAAATTGTCAATTTATTATTTAAAACATACTTAGTAATTTTGAAGTTGAGATTTTTCAATTTGGCAACCCTCATGCAAACACATTTAAACAAATTAAATAAAGCATAAGATAACACAAATTAAATCAAGCAAAACAAAAAAATAAACATATTGGGCACAAATTATCCAATTGTCATGGTTTGATTTTTCTTGGCTTGATCTTGAAGAAACACGTCTCGGATTTCTCCCACTCGTTCGTCTCGAAAAAATACTTCGTCTCGAACCGCCACGCCTTTTACTCGCGGCGGGATGGATGCCAAGATCCTGCCGGGCCACTCGGCTGGGACGAGCCTCGGACGCGCCGGCGAGCCATGCCCGCTTGATGCCTCGACACGCCTCGGCGAGAGTCGGCGATTCTCGGCGAGCGATCAGCGCGCATCCGTCTTGTAGCGCTTCGCCCGCCTCCGCCTCGCCCCGCGTCAAGCCCGATGCCAGCGTATCATTGGCGCCATGCATCCGCCCCGTCGCTTCGGCCGAGGCCGCGCACCGCGCCCGTCTTGGAGGCCGTCATCCTCGCATCTTCGCTCGTCGCCTGCCTCGCCCATTGCCCATGCGTGCCGGGCCTTCCGCTGCCCCGCCTTCGCAGTTACGGATTTCGTCCTTTAATTATTTATCTCTTCGTTCCGATCCGGTTACAATTTATTTACAAAAATAAATAAACCTAGATCTAGACTAGTCTATTACATTGATCAAATCAAAAAAAATCCTAGTCACTTCGTGGATTTTTTCACGAGGCAAAATAAATCCGAGCTAATCGAATTAAAAACCACGGTTTATATGCATGCAAAAATAAACATTAAAATCCATGACAATTGGATACATGCAAAAGCAGATCTAATGAGTTCTACTATCCAATTTCAAATTTAATGTCCATTTAATTAAATTACAATTTAAAAATTTGAGCAAACGGTGGGCTCGATACTTGTTGGGGAATAAGTTGCATGGATCTATTCGGGGTGAATATTTAAATACAAATTTAATTCATTAATTATTACTAGCATGAATTAATCCTATATTAATTCAAATAATAATTGCAACAACATATTATGCATATAAAAAGCCACGTAAAACCTACGCATGCGGAATCTACGGGTTTACGTGAACGTACCTCTCGGGATGGCAGTGGCTTTGGTCGGACGGACTAACCAAAAGGACTTCCCAAGTATTCCCTTAGCCCTTGCTCGACAATCCGGTGGAAGGATACTCGCGAACAATTAACAAAAGGAAAAAATAAACTTTGTTGCACCACTTATGTGGATTTGCTAATATTTCCAGCACATGGAATTGTACTTGGGAATGAACTAATCATCCCCTATTTATAGGAGAGAGGGTGAACGAAATTTTAGTGAATTTTCAATGTGGGAAAAGACTTTTCTTGGTCACCAAGAAATCTTGAATATATCCCATATATTCTTTTTCCCATAATTAAAATATTCCACAAAAATCCCACCTCCTCTATTATGGCATAATTTTCGAAAATATAGTGCAAGAATCCAAGATTTGGATCTTCTTGAATTTATGAGATATTCTTGTATTTCAAGAAATACATATCTTCCATAATATCTTTTCAAGAAAATCAAGAAAATCTTTCTTGCCCACTATATTTCCAAAATTTCGAAATTTCATTATGTATAACCAAGTGGGAGATTTCTTGAATTTAATGAGATAATCTTGTATTCCAAGAATACATATCTTCATTCCATAACAAAATTCAAAGAAAATCTTTCTCCCTCTTTTATCCATAATTTTCAAAAATTAAGAGGAAATATAAGCAACAATATTTATTTTATTTTAATCACCTTTTCGGTTATTGGACTATATGTTGGGCTACTCGGGGGGCCTTTTAGGAGAATTAAGATTGGACCTTCTAATGGATCTTGAATATCTAATATTGAGCCACAATATAATTCAAGCCCATAAATATTAATTAATCCCACTACATAATTAATATTGACTATCCATCTTAACCCATATTACGGTCAATATGGCTCCGGTCATTATTTCCGTGTTTAAGATTATCTAGCCCATTAATTAATTCAAGCCCTTTGAAATAGCTTTCCGTTAATTAATATCTTTTGTCCTTGGGTAGAAGCGGTTCAACATTATTATCCATACAGGAAACTAATTCCACTTGCAAGATTTGGTATGATAAAAAAACCTCCCAAGGGGGCAAATCAAGCAAAGCGTACTTGCACCACGATTCTTTCAGATTAAATCTTAGCAATCACATGTGACCAATAATATTACCCAAGATAAAAAGTATTGAATCTCTCTGATTCGCTACCCATGATAAGTCAAAGCAATAGTTACCAATCCCACATGATCCTATTTAAGGGACGAAGGTTAAGAAACAACGAACCACTGAGGTCTAATTCTTCCTTGTTCAGTTCTGAAGAATTTATCCTCCTGTAGGTCCTATTTAGCGCATCAGTCATGCACTAGTGTAATCTCTTGGTCAAGACAAACCAATCTGAGCCTTACACCTCAACCTTTCGCGATGGTTGTTCATTTCCATCTAGGTCGTGAATGGCGTACTTTTAGTTACAATGGACTGTTAATTTAATCTTCTGTGATCTGGTATCACTAAATTAACTACAGTGTAACACGTACGAATTATTGAATAGTTATGCAGTAAATATATGTAACATTCAATCATATTTAAAGCATCAGTGATAAACAATTTATTTCAGTAAATAAGTCTGAAAATTCAGTTTCGATTATACAAAGTAAAAAGCATACTTTTCAGTATAATCCCAACAATATTATCATGAAAACGATGGATAAGGTCACCAAGGAAAAGATTAAATATCTCAAAACTGCGAAAGCAATGTGGGATACTCTAGCTGAGATATGCGAGGGAAATGATCAGATCAAAGACAGCCGTCTACAAGCCGAACTGGTGAAGTTCGAAAAACTGAAGATGCTGCCCAACGAGACCATCAACGAACTCGATGGAAGGATTACTATGTCAGTGAATAAGCTACGAGAACTTGGTAGAGAGATGTCAGACAAGGATATCAACTACAAGATCTTAAGATCTCTTACCAAGAAATGGGATATGAAAGTCACGGTTATCAAGGATTGCCAAGACATTTCAAAGATGAAGCCAAGTAGCTTGTTCTTAGGCCTTAAAGCTCACGAGTTCGATTTAATTGAAAGAGGACAGGCAGATGGAGATGAGGTGCCCGTTGAAGCCTCAACTTCTAAATCAGTTGCGTTTAAGGCAACCAGCAGCAGATCGAAGGCCAATGAACCTGTTGGAAACATCATAAGTCAGGCAGAACAGATCGCTCTGCTTACCAGGAAACTAGAAAAATCAAATATTCAACTTGGTAAGTATCGAAGATTCTATAAAGATTATCAACATAGCCGAGGAAGAGATAGGAGATCAGCCAACAGATCTCCAGAAAGAACCAGAATCGATGATCAAGAGATCCGGTAGAAGTAAAGAAAAGAGATAATCTAAATGATGAGAGAAGAGATAACCGATCAGACAGAAGGAGTTCAGACTACTATCAGAAAGGGAAGTCACCTGATAGATCATACAGACAGAGTGATTCACCTGGAAGAAAAGGTTCCGTGGATCAAGGAGCGTGCTTCAACTGTGAGAAGCCAGGTCACTACAGCGCAGACTGCCCAGACCTGACGCCAAAAGAAAGGGAAGAAAAGAGGAAGCGAGAAGAGAGCAACGTTCAGGGGATGAAAAGCCATGGTCGGCGACATAACCGAATTAGCGATTCCTATCGCCCTCTCCGAGGATTCCGGATATTCCTCGTAGAAGATTTACGCCCGATAAGCGGTCTTCGTTAACTTCTATGAGAATGAAGATCGATATTCTCTTGGATGATGATGAGATCTACGATGGCCAGGAGGACCAATCGAGGTAACCTCCAAACCTTATGTTTTGTCTGCTTTTACACCGCTATCATTAGCTTTTCTTTGGGGAGATTGACCTGCAACTCTACTCTGAGCAATTGCTTGAGGATCTCTCCAATGCAGTAGACACTTATGCTATAGTGGAAGCTGAGAATGACAAGCTAAGGATAAGAAATAATCAGCTTGCTAAAGAGAACGATCTCAAAGTAAAGCTTCTGAACTTAAATCTGCTGAAACTGCTCAGAAGGAAACTGAGGAACTTAACATTCTGAAAGTTAAATCTTCTGATCAGGAGAAGAGATCAAAGATCGACTAGCAATTAACAAATAGCAAGTCGATGACTTCAAAAAGTCCTTCAAAGCGAAATTTGATGAGCTATTAGAATGCATAAGAGTCTAAAATAAATCGAGGATAGTTTAGCAAGAAAATAGAAGTTTTTACAAAATCATCTAAAACCATTCAAGATATGAACGCCTATTTTGAACAACGACTAACAAGAAGGACTTGGGTATGAGAACCTTCCACATCCTCAAAAGCCCGGTTGATTCACCTCAAAAAGGTGTAATCGCACGAGTTTCGACAAAGATACACCAAAAGCAAAACTTGTATCTAATAAGGAAAAAAAGACCGGTTGAGCGGGTAAAGGCGGTGCCTAACCGTATGAGAAAAGAAATGGCCCCTAACTCGGTAAAGCATCACCGAGGAATCAACGAAGAACCTAGTTTTTACGAAGAGACCTCAACTTCGATCAACAGATCGTATCGAGAAAAAGGCAACACAGAAAAAGGGAAGTCTAATCTGAGACCCAATCAAGGTCAGCTGCCTAATAAGCATGCTTTAGGTAAACTGCAAAAACCACCTATGCCAAAAAGATATGAATCTTTTGATGGTAGCAGTCGTACCTACCCCTATAATCGAAACCTAGGAATTTCAGACTTTTTGAACCACTTTGGATGAAAAAAAGACAAACAAAAAGATAAATCCCAAGTCTTGTAAGTCACCCAAGGTTCACTAATAATCATACTAATCGAGAAAGCATATATAAAGAGGCGTATGATTATGTTGATAGGTATGGGAGACAAATCGGGCCTTCGATCTAACCGATCTCAATAGAAGTGCTCGTTTGTATGGATCCCCAAAACTAATCCTAACCCCTCGGGACCCAATCCAAAAGGGGTACCTAAAGCCTGATTTGGTCTGCGAGGATCTCGTGGGTCCGCCAACAAAGGAGGTGTGCAAGCAACTATCTGGTACATCGATAGTGGATGCTCAAGGCACATGACTAGAAGCAAATATCTCCTCAGCTCTTACATAGAACAGAAAGGCCCGCACTCTTCGGTGATGATAACTTTGGTTATACCAAAGGATTCGGAACCTTAGAGAATGATGATGTACAAGTAACTTGAGTCTCGTATGTCGAAGGTCTCAAGCACAACCTATTATCGGCTTCACAATTCTGCGACAATGGATTCAATGTTGAGTTCTCGACTGATCAATGCACTATCAAAAATCGAGCCACTCAACAGATTTTGCTAACTGGTTCAAGGAAAGGGACGATCTACACAACTGATTGGAACAGTTGCCCAAGAAATGCATGCCTTATTGTTAAGAGTTCCAAAAGTAGCGGTTGGCTCGGCACAAAAAGAATGAGCCATCCGAACTTTAAAACTCTTAATAAGATAACAAGGATGTCTCTAGTGGAAGGACTTCCTAATGAAGTATTTTCAAAAGGATCGGACATGTCTTTGCATGTCGAGGAAGGAAACAGTCAAAGCTTCATTCAAAGGAATTCACGGACAGGCATCCAAGAAATCTTCGCGGTGCTTCACATGGATCTATTTGGACCATTACACGGTAATCTCGTGACCTCAGGACTTAAATATACTCTCGTAATCGTGGATGACTATTCCAAGTTTACGGGTTATATTCTTACATAAGAAGAATGAGGCGACAATGAAGATACCCGATTTGCTAAAAAAGACTACAAAATGAGAAGGGTGTCGAATAGTAAAAATCAAATCGAGATAAAAGGTGCATGAATTTCGAACTCTTTTATTCTTGATTTTTGCTCTAAGTTTGGTATACAACATGAGACATCGGTTTGCAAGAACGCCACAACATAATGGAGTAGCGAGCGGAGAAAGCAGAACTCTCAAAAAAGGTTGCTGCGCAAGACGATGTTATTTTGAACATGCAATACCAAGCCGTTTCAGGCGAAGCAATCAACATTTGCATGTCATACTCGAGCAGATGTCTTCGACTAAGGCTCACTACAAAAACACCCTATGAACTGTGGAAGGCGAGAAAACCTCGTGTTTCTTACTTCCATGTTTTTTTGGGTGTAAGTGTTTCATACACAACAATGGGAAGAGTCGGGTTGAAGACTTTTGAGGCCAAGTCGGATGAGGGTATATTCTTAGGATATTCCTCATCTAGCAAAGGCTTTCGGGGTTTACAATGACGAACCCTAGTTGTGGAAGAAACACCCCATGAAGTCTTTGATGAAGCATCTTCGAACAAGAGAAATGCGCCTCGAACAAGTGTACGATCGATCAACCAAGACGATGCTCGGAAAATGAATCACTAACGATCAAGGAAAAGGGATCGAAATCATAATAAAGATACATCCCGGATCTAATCGATTCACCGAGATCAATCAGATCTTAAGGTACGAAAAAAATCGTCGATGAAGAAGTTCGCATTTGAGGGAGATATCAACCGAACCATCCGTTTCAGGGGAACAAATGAAGTTCCATTAAGCAGACATCGACACATGATGAGTCCAACATCGCCTAAAACATGTTCTTATCAAGTGGATCATAAACGCACCGCTCCCGATTAAGCTAGTAATGAACCTTTATCGAAATGGATGATGTTCTCCAAAACCGATGCAAATCGAGCGGAAGGACACGGATAACCCGGGTCATCCAAGTGGTACGATCATCGGAGACCCATCTCGATAGAGTTAAAACTAGACATCGATTGGTGAAAGTGCCATGTATTGTTTGTTATTTGTCTATGAAGGAACCAACAATAGTAGAGGAAGCTCTACAAGACATAAAGTTGGATTCTAGCCATGCAGGAGGAGCCGAAGCGTTCGAGAGAAATCAAGTTTGGGAACCGGTGGACAGACCAAATCATCAAGGCGTAATTGCCCGAAGTGGGTTTTCAAGAACAAAGAGATGAGAAAAAATGTTATAACCGGGAATAAGGCAAGACTTGTTGCTAAGGGTATTCACAATCGGAAGGAATTGATTATGATGAGACCTTTGAACCGGTCGCTTCGCTTTAAAGCCATTAAATTTATTTTACGGCATATCGTCCCCGAGAGGGTTCAACGTGTATTAGATGGATGTAAAAGTGCATTCTTAAGCGGGGTACTAGCGGAGGAAGTTTATGTCGAACAACCTCCGGGCTTTGAAAAAAGGGCAAACCAGTGTACCGTTTAAGAAAAAGCTCTTTATGGCTCCGAAACAAACTCCTCGAGCTTGGTATGATACACTCTCTCGATTCTTGATAGGCGGTGGGTTCACTAAAGGAACAATGGGCGGAGAACCTTATTCGAATAGAAGATGGAGAAGATATTTTGATGGTTCAGATCTCGTGGGCGACATCATCTTTGGATCTCCCAACAAGAGTCTATGTGAAAGATTGACAAAAAGCGATGCAAAGGGAAGTTCGAGATGTCCATGATGGGTCGGATGAATTACTTTTACGGGTCTACAAGTGAAGCAAAAGTACGAGAAGGGATATTCATCGCCAAAGTAAAGTACACTAGGAATTTATTGGCTAAGTTTGGAGTTAATTGCAAGGAAGCCAAAATTCCTATGATGATTTGGATTCAAGATGGATCGAGATGAGGATGGTCGAAAACAAATCGAGAAAGAATATAGGGCTCTCATTGGATCTCTACTATACCCGATTTGCCCAGGACGGATATCACTTTTGCGAATGAGGTGTATGTGCATTTGAGCAAATCAATGCAAAAGCCACCTAGAAGCGACTAAGCGGATTCTTAAGTATCTGAAGGGACAATAAACCTTGGTTTATTTTACCCATCGATGATAATCTAGAGCTTAGTGGGTATTCCGATTCGATTATGGAGGTTGCAAGATTGACAGAAGTCAACCTCGGGAACATGTCGGGTTTTAGGAAGAAACCGATCTCATGGTTTTCAAAAAGCGGACATCGGGCGACATCTACTACTTGGCGAGAATATATGGTGCGGGGAAGTTGTTGCTCCCTAATCGCTTCTGGCTTAGTCAAGGTGAGGGATTATAACATTGTAGCTAAGAATGTACCTATATTACGTGACGATAATAGTCTTGCTATTGCAATCACTCGAGAATCTGTTCTACATACAAGATGCAAGCATGTGGATGTCGAGGACACCATTTTATAAGAGATCATGTTGAAAAAGAAGAATATTAGAATGGAAAAGATTCACTGGCGATTTCTGAAGGCGATATTCTAACCAAGCCACTAATTGAGATCGATTGAGAGAATTATGCAATGAGCTAGGGCTTACGGATCTTGGAGAAAAAGTACCTAAAATGCTTGATGGATTGTTCTCGTAACCGGTGGTTAAGAGACTAACCAAAGTTAAGAGGAATCGATTGAGTTTGGTATCTCAATCGATCGTAAGATCGATCAAGGAACCGATATGAGAAGTTGATCGAGTTACAAATTATCGATTAAAAGAATCGATCGATTAAAAACCGTCAGATTAAAGGATTATCGATTAAATCGGTTAGGTTATTTCACTCTTTATAAGTCGATTAAGTTGACATTCAACAAGCAAGATTCAGAAGATTAAAACTTACATCGCATAAGAAAGCAGCAAATTTACACAACAATGGAATAATAGATATTTTCATTGATAAAGACCCGAAGGTCAGGTTACATTACAAGTTACAAGTACAAAGGACGGGAGGTCAAGACATAAGTCATAATTAGAAAACCCTAAACCTATAAACCTAAACCCTCATCCTAACCATAGAAGAGGGGGAGAGAGAGATTTTAAGATCTCATGCTCTCATTTTCCCCCCACTTAACAAGGGTAAGCAGACTTTGAAATAATCCTAAAGCCTCCTTTGAAAGCTTAAAAACCAATGGGCGAGAGCGGCGTTGATAGGATTTCTAAGCAGGAGCCCTTAGACACGAAGTCAATGGGCTCTCCGGTGTTAAATGGAGCACATGTGCCAAGAAAGTGGTTCAAAGACCTTATGGGCACATGTGTCGCATGAAAAAATTGAGTTGATATACGAAGATCAGCTGTTGTCTGATCCAGACCGTATATCAAACTCATGTTTTATATCGACCGAGTCTGTTGATGCAAGTTCCGTCATCTCGATAGACACACCAAGGTGCATACGGTTAGGAGAAGTGTCTTACCGGGTTATGACCAGATCCGCCTTGGTGGTAGAAGCTTAGCAACAATTGTATGTGAAATCTTTGATGACGACGGAATCGGTGATAAAGGGGACACGGGGTTGATTTGAGAATTTGAAATCATTGAAAAAGGGGTAAAGGTTTTTGCCGGAAGTTTCACCGGAAATAAGGGTTCACCAGAATGCATGATTTTACAAAGAAGATAAGTATGGTGAATGGGTTATGTTGTGTAAATCTTTGGTCCAATTTATAGAGGCCAAGCAAGGGTGTGAATGCAAAATTGATTTCTCAAAGCCTTTTAGAGAAATCGCATCCTCATAGGGACGATGTAGGAAACACGCGACTGATAATTGGATAAATTTACGGTGATTTGACATTACGAAGAATCCAGACTACTTTTACACATGTCAAATCGTGCCAACTTAGGGAATCGAGACGACTATTCAATTATTCAAGAACTAAGTTTTGGCGGTAACACTGATCCCAAGAATTGGCTTGGTCTGAGTAGAATCAGATTAGGTCAACTGAAATCTGATTAGATAAGAGACTGATTAGATGAGGAAGATCAATTGAGCTTAATACCTCAACAAATCAGATATATATATCAGTCTATGAGAAAATAGAAATATCAGTTGAAGGGGGAACTTCAACTGATCAAGGAGGATCAGAAAAGGGAAATCAGACGCAAAGTGAAGTGGATCAGTTGAAAAGAACACTTGGGAAATTATAAGGATTAGGCAGAAAACTAAGATCAACAATTGGAATCAACAATTACAAGTGGTATTGACTGATTACAACATCAGTCAACCAGATACGCATTTCTGTTTCCTTGTTTTTTGCTTACTTATTTGATTTTATCTGATATTATTTGCCTTACTATACTCATTACCTTTTGTGATGTATTCCCTGCAAAACATTTAATGCGGACGTGGGGTACTTGTATTAATTGCTACAAAATGTGCTTTTAAATCCAAAAGGTATTCGTACGTGCTTTTCCTGACCATACGATCAAAATCGCTTAATCTGGATCGTTTAATCTTGTCAAACGGTTGATATTCCAATCTCGTTTTTCCCTCCTCCTCCTTATAAGTTTCATCAAAACCCTACCAGAGTTTTCTTATTCTAAAAAATTTGCGATTTATTCTCTGAAAACTCAAATTACCTTTCTGTGATTCAAGTGTTTTCCTGCGATTCAAACTCATTTTCTGAAAAATTGAATCAGGTAATTTCTGGTTATTTGATGATTTTTTTCTTATTTTCAAAATCCTTTGATCATATAGATTATGTCTATATATGTTATCCTGCGATATGCCTTATCTTTTCCTGATATCCGTATGTGTTTATCGATTACTAGGCCTGTGAATAGGTCTGATAATCTATACATGATATCTTTATGTATATGCACAATTTTAATCGAGTCTATTTTGTTGTAGATGGCCACTCACGGAATGGGAAAGATAATGTGCAACTATGTTGATCTAGCGACAAAGATTGTCGATGACAAATTCATACAATTTGGTGTTACGCGGGATCCAGAATCCATGGAAGTGGAACAAATTCTGAAGAAAGGAGGCCTTGAGAAATTCTGTGCTGCTCACTGCAATCCAGTGATGCAATATGAAGCACTCGAATTCTTAAGGAATTTGAAGGTGGATACAGACACCCCTGGAGATGAACTGATCTCTTCAGTTAACGGAGAGGAGATCAGACTGTCGAATGCAGACATAACACGTCTGTTCAGCTTTCCCAAAGGAAGAATCTCGCCTGCGCACTACAGGGAGAATAAAGATGAGCTGATCAGAAAAGAACTCTTCAGGGAAGCTGACAAACATCAGACCGCAGGTTTTGTCAGACCGATGCTAAAAAGGAAATACTGACTGTTGTTTGACATATTGTCAAAAACAATCATGGGTATTTCATTCAGCCCAGATGCTCTAACTTCCGTCAAACTGTACAGCATGGCTACAATAATTGATGAAGCCAAGAACATCAATTGGCATGGCTTCCTGAAGGCCATTCTACTCCAAGAACATGAAAAATTTGGAGTTAATGAATGGAGGCGAGTCTATCACGAAGAAGAGGATCAACAATCTCAACAAGGTTACGGTTATCTTGAAAGACAAAGCGCCAAATCTTTGAATGGGACGAGAATGGACCAAGTCCTACAAGGCCTTCCTCACAACAACTTCAACTATATATGGGCCAATTGATGATGATATCATTGCTTCCTCCAAAGGTGAAGAAAGGAAAAACAAAGGAGGCAGCCTCGTCTACACCAGATGCTCCCCAAAAGAAGAAAAGAAAACTGGTGAAAGCTCAGGAGAAGAGGCCTAAGAAGGCAAAACAGGCCTCCATGACTCTGTTTCTGGAAGATGAGTCAGATGACGAAGGAGGCGTCGGATCGGCTCGATCTGGCAATGAGGATCGGGAGAAAAAATCGACAGCAGCTTCTCAAGTTGAGAGCTCGCCAGAACATTCTGAGGAAGGAGCAAGAGACGAACGATCTCCTTCTCCTCAAACTCGAGCTGATTCACCGCTCAGACTTCTGGCTACTGAGCATGTTTCTCCTTCTCTTCCACCTGCCCGCGAACACGAAATTACATCGATTCGAACGAAAAACTTACTCGCCGCAGGTCGGACGTAATTGCCGACCAATGAACCTCTGCGCAGTCGAGCCAATCACCCAACTTCCGCTTTACTCAAGCACCACGTAACCCTCCACATCTCATCAACCGGAATTTGGGCCGGACAATTCACGAGTCTAGATAATCAAAGACCATCACGGGAAAATGGTCGAGAATGCAAATCGAGCGAGAAATTGATGAGATGTATCCAGAGTGGTTGCCCATCCTCGTTATCGAGAGAGGAAGTTATGGAGATCCTCACATGGAAAGATCTCCGGTTAAAGAGCTTCTCGAGACTTTATGATGATTATAGAATAGATGGGAGGTCTTTGATGAATTTGCGATTTTGATTTCGATATGAGGAAATCGCTCAAGTAGGATCACCGGTGGTGAAGCCGATAAGCTTCTTGAATCAATTAAAGCTCGATCCACATGAAGTTGGGGTTGGTGAACAAGGCGAATCGGAGCTATTTGAAGAAGCTCTCGGGCGGATATGCCTATGAAGGATGCGGAGCTGCTGATGATAGTGGAACTGTGCCGCAGTTCATGACCAACCTTTGGAGGCACAAACAATCAAAACAGATCAAGTGGACGATACCATTCCTACATCTCACATCACCACGATCAACTTCGGAGATGGGATCATGTCTCAAAGATCTCTGAAAAGAAGAAGTTGAGGGAGTGATAGTCGATCGGAGATTGGCCTCAAAGAAATAATGATCAAAGGGAATTGGCTATTTCCAGATTGAGGCAATCAAAGATTAGTTCTCCCAAATTGTGACCACCGTGGTTCCGCCAAACTTATAAAATCGAGTTGATGACAAACTAATTGGGGTGGATCAACAACAAGTTTCTTTTCGATGCTCATTTGAAAAGCTAGAATTGACGGAAGAGAAACTTGACAAACTAATTCTTACACTCTCTCGCCATGGAATGCCAAGACCGAAATGATCTCGAAGGTTCAAAATCTAACTGCTCAAGCTCAAGGTTTATCATTGCACAGATCTCAACAAAGGCGATATCGATCGACTTTGGTTCTTTGACCTCCCACCTCACTACTCTTTTGATCAAACCAAAAGGGGAAGGACAGATGAGAAACCAACCCGACACGATCGTAACAATGAAGACTTGATTCGATACGGTTGAATCTTATGGACAAAGACTAGACCATCCGGATCTTTTTGCTAACGAAATTTACGAAAAAGATGGAAAAGTCAAAGGCAAGAAAGGTTGCTGCTGGGTCTTTGGGACATCACAACTTGTACGACCACTCGGACTAAGATAGTCACAAGAAACGCGATTAGCCAAATTGGGCCGATAAGAAATGGGCCAGAAATTGTCCAAAGAATAGATTGCGGAAGAAGCCCGAATAAGTGAAGAAGAGAGAAGGGCGGAAAAAAAAATTAGCGCGAAGCGTAAGATCGAAGAAGAAATTCAGATCGAGGGCTAAGAAAGGAAAAAGATGGAAAATCTATACCGGAACCTCATTTGCCGGCAAAGAGTTGATGAGATCATTCAAAAGCTGCCGCACATCTTAAGAGGTTTGAGGAATGGAATAAGATCGAAGTGAATGGCCACGGATGCCTTTGTTCTTGATCTTGTTCCACAAGAAGAATCTCGGATGTTGAATTCCTCAACTGGTTGGAAAACAAATATCCAGATTTTCTCAAGTATCTGGAAAATGAGGCCAAAATAATCAATGTAAAAATATCTCGCCAAGAGTATGATTTGTTGGATTACTCGAAGAAGGCAGATGGCTCATTTGTGATGGCATTTCAGAGATTCTATTTTGACATCCGAGCAAAACGCCGCATAAGCGATCCTCGGCCAGTCAATGATGTCAAATGGAAACTTTATCGATTTTCAACGCCCTCAAGATCAAGAGAGATGCGAAGGATCAAGCCTAAAGTGAAGAAGAAGAAGACTTCTCGGGATCATTTGTTTTTAAATTTAAACTTTTTCGATGTAACATGTAATCGACATATCTAATGAGAAAAGTTTATTTTTCGATCCTAAGACAAAATCTCATTGTCTTACGATTATGTGCTCTTTCTTGTTCTATATTTATCAAGCTGTGATTGGTTTCTCAAGTGTTTTGGTTTCATCAAAAGGGGGAAATTGTTGGGAAATTTAGAGTTTTGATGAAAGTTCTAAAACACATGTAATAGGACCAATCGGACTGTTTGGTGGTGATGTTTATATTACGCTTATAGAATATCGATTGATAATTATTGTATAGAACAACCGATGTAATAGATGGGTCACATATTGAGGGGGAACCTCAATATGTATAGGTCGAATCTGAAGATCAAAGAATAGGCGATATCAAGCGAGGCGAGAATGCAAGAGAAGACAATAAGATCGGATCGATCGATCAAGTCGAATATCTGGCCCGAAGTCATGAAGCTCAAACTCGAGAATACTTGAAGATCGGGACCGGAAGACCTACATCGGTAAGTCCGCTAGTTGAAGCTAAGTCAACCGGCACGAGAAGACTCCATCGTGAGACCGTCGACTTTGGATGATTAGGTTGACTCACGGTGGCGATGTTTCACCAAATCATCGTCGATGATCCGAACAAGATGAATGTCAAACTTAGTTGGAAGAACAAACCGAAAAAGTGCGTCATTAACCAATAAGAACAAGACACGCGTATGATCGGAGCCGCAATTACGGATTTGGTCTTGCTTTCTCCAACGGCTATAAAAGACACTATTCACGCTTTTCGGCCATGCCGTTCTCGAAGCACGTCACATCAATCTCGCAAGCCTACCAAATATAGCACGAAATTCAAATTGCTCTCCAACGGCTCTTTGATTTGAGGTCTATAAATATGGGATCACACTTCAGAGTGAAAACACGGAAACCACGAAACGATCAAGAAGCTCAAGCTATAATCGATTTTACGCACACGAAGAACACGAACAAGAAGATTATTTTATTAAGTGTTCATCCCATAAGTTCTTAGCATATAAATCTTTTCATCTAGCTGATAGGCTATCTTAAACACTAGAAAAGATTTCATAGTTGGAACCAAAACAATCTTATCCAAACCCAAAGTTAGGTTAAGTTGTTTAGCAAGATTTCGGACTAGGGTTTCTTGTTCGATTTAAGGATCGGTTGAGTGAGAACTCTTTAAATATATGTCGATTGTCTTGTGTTGGACTAACACAAAAATCTAAGTCCAGTTGGTTTAGTTGGTGCCCCTTGTGATAGGGAGCAGTGGGCGTGGGGATGGGTTTGTCCGAACCACTATAAATCTTGTGTCCCTTTACCGCTTTGATTAACTGTTTACACAATCGCACACAACTTTTAAAGCAGCATACATATTCTAAGTTAAAATCAGCTAGCACCAAGCTTCTGATCTGATCAAGCTTGACACTTTAGTCAACTGGTTAAAAGATCGACTTTGGAATCGATTTATCAAAAGCGGTTTTTCACACGGGTAAAACTTAGCTTCCGCGACATCAGTTTAAACCGATAGTTACCGAATCGATCTTGCTTTCAGCGATTAGTAAGTTGGTTATCGATCCAAAACGATTCACAAGACTCGATCAAGGCTAATCGCCATCACACCTGATCTGCACAAAAAGTTTTCAGAAGTCTATTCACCCCTCCCCTCTAGACTTCTGCCCTCACAAAACCCGTTCGGGACCTAAAGTTTACTATTCGTGGGAACTAGGAACTAAAGCACATTCGGAAGCCACTAAGAGAATCTTGAGGAGGCGTGCGCCTTCTGGGAAATTTTAAGCTCGTAAATGTGTTAGTTAAAACCTGTAATAAGTTTCAACAGTTTGTAATAAGGACTGAAGAAAGTGAAGTATGATAATGTGATCCTTCCTCAATTAAGAAAACTCGTGCTGCACTACTTGCCCGCCTTGGTCAATCTTTTTAGTGGCCCGAGTCAATTTTAAGAAAAATTCGATGTTCGTTGAGGTCTCAAGTTAATCCAGAAATTACAGCCCCACTAGCCGAGGAAGAGTTTCTGGATTGGATATAGTTGTTCTTTCAGTTCAAGTTATTGTAAGAACTTGTAGGAGATTTAGTACAAATTCCAGAAATTCAAGGTAATTTTTTATGAATATATGCACGCACACATTGTTATTGTTACAGAGTTCAAATTTGCAATTACAGCATTTGCATGATGATGGTTTGAAATTTATCCCTGCCGCAGCATTTCATTCTAGTCATGTTTGGAAGATTCTCATTCTAATTAGGGTGTGTATTTTTAGTTAATTGCATAGCTGATGGACAAATCTTATCTAAATGGCTGTTGACTCGTGTGATTTATACTAACTGCTAGTATTATTTTTATTTGGAAATTATATATTGAAATGATATGAAATTTGATCCATGATGAATGATATAATCCGTCAAGCTCTTAAAATTTGCAACTTTGCAGAAGTTGTGTGTATTTGTGGAGATTAATGACCATTTTTCCGCATCTTGGGATAAATTTACAAGAAGGTCTTGTGTGAAATATTGCACACTAGTGTTATGTGCAATACAACATAAATAAGACAAAAATAATCTAAAATATTGGGGGTCAACACGGCGGGGCGGGTCGGGCTTGGGAGCGGGCATGGCGGGCATGAGTTGTGGGTTGTGGGCTTCAGGTTGGACGGGTTCATATGTATTTATAGAATGATATCTTTAACAAATATGTGTTGTAGTCTAGTGGTTCAGGTTTGTTATTATTGAATTTGGTTGCAGGTTCGATTCCTATTGAACACATCTTCATATCTTACGTATATCGTAACATGCACATAAATATTCATAAGGTAACATGGGTTACAAGGTAACACATTATTGTTCATATGGTAATACATGAGTATTCACATAGTATTACGACGATATGTGAACAGTTTTACATATTACTAAAAAAACATGTGTTACTACATGAACAAAAAGTGTTACCCTATGAAAAAAAACGTGCGAATTTTTTTTTACAGATTTACAGAACAACGTGAAAAGAGTGCAGAAGGATCACACTCTGTGTTGATGGGTAATCCAAACACCACACACATATTCTCTCTTCTTCTCGCAGAATCCACCTAAATTCAAATTTAACAACCTGATTTCACCCAATGATCGGAGCGAAAAAGAAAATTAGGGCACGAACGAGGAAGAAAAAAGCCAATGAGATCCGCCAGCAATCTAAAGAGAAGAGGAAGAAGAAGAAATCTGAGATTTACAGAACTGAGTGAAAAGAGTGCAGAAGGACGGCGTGAAAAGAGTGCAGAAGGACACGCTTTGTGTTGAGGGATAATCCAAACACCACACACATATTCTCTCTTCTTCTCGCAGAATCCACACCAAAATTCAAATTGAACAACCTGATTTCATCAAATGATCGGAGCGAAAAAGAAAATTAGGGCACGAACGAGGAAGAAGAAAGCCTGTGAGATCCGCCAGCAATCTGAAGAGAAGAGGAAGAAGAAGAACTTTGACTGCGTTCGTGACTGCGCGATGGAAGAAGTTGAAGAAAGTCCATTAGTCCGCCAACAATCTGCCATAACCCGTCCCCTACCTAACCCGCAAGAAAAAAAGGAAAAAAAAGTCCAATTGCACATATCACATGTATGCAATATTGCATACAAGTTTTTGTATAAATTTACCGAGGATAATCTATGTTTCAACAACATGAATGCCAAATCTCCATTAGTATAAAGCTACCTAAATAATCCACCAAATTATATACTTCATGCGTCCACCAAAACTGTGCTCATTTCGTTTTGACATGTTGTACGAAAAGGTAAATTAAGTACGTTTATGAACACAATTTTTTTTATCTTCATCATCCAGCAATCACTTAATTACTCAATTTATCATTATACTTTACTCACAATCAATCATGCTATTCATAAATGGACTTAATTTACCTTTCCATACAACATGTCAAAACGAAATGAGTACAGTTTTGGTGGACGGAGGGAGTACCTTTTTAAGATGAGACTGTAATGTTAGTGTTAGTGTCCTAGAGACAATATATTGTAAGGACATAATACTCGATGATATTCAGTTTGATTTAATATTATAGTTCACTTAATATTAATGTATGACAATACACTTGTTTGGATATTATGTTTGATTGTTTGCATTTATTCATACAAGTGTTCCCATGAGTCATTGAGGTTGTGAGAACTCAGATGACTTAAGCATGATTCTCAAATAGCCCCGATCAAGGGTCATCAAGAATGGGATATTGATGATGCAATGGAAATTGGTGTGCGATCTGCATCATACTCTTAGAGAGTGTAGTAAGATCTTACTGCGAGATAATATGTATCTCATGATGGATGCACAAATACCTTGGAGGGTATTGGTATATCCATCCGAGAAATCGTTTGATGTAATTCCACAATATGTTTCTACTGGTGTCTTGGTTAGTGGGAGCGATGCGATACTCCTACTCCTTTCACTTGAGGTCAATACACACGACATGTGTGGAGTGATGAACTTTGACCATGACCGACGCTTGAACCCTTCCATGGGTAGATATGGCTTGGATTGAGTTCATTACTTAAATGCATGCGTTATGGATTGAGCCAAGAATAGGATTCATTCCTGAATGTGGATTTAGAGAGAATACTCATCTTCTCATCATAATTGGATCAAAGTCATCGGTCGATGCGTCAACTTAGACTTTGTGGTTGAATGTGACATACATAATCAATTAGTGATTATAAATAATATGATTAATTTATTTGAATAAACACTTCATCATGTTCAAGACTTAATCGAGTATTCGCGAATGAAAGGAGGAAATCGTAATAGCCCATGTTTCAGTTACAGATAGTTGCACGTTTCTCGCAACGTACCTAATATATTGAGAATGTCTGATTTATTGTCTAGGGTTCAATTAAGACCGTTAGTTTAACTAATTGCTCGATATATGAGGGCCTATGGGTCACACAACAAGTAGTTCCCTTTTACGGATTATAGTTAGTTGATTAAATGTTAAATTGGATTTAATATTTAATTTATAGAGAATTAATTAATAATAGATTAATTTGGAATTAATTATTATTAATGTTTAATTAAATTGGATTTAATTAAATAGGATTCCTAATAATAATATATGGAATATTATTATGGGATTTAATATATATGGAATTAAATCCGTAGAGATTTGATATACATTGGAATTAAATCCGTAGAAATTTTATATATGGGAAATAAATCTAAGAGATTTATTTTATAAGATTAGGGATTTTATTTCCTAATCAGGTTAGCTTAAGATTTAAGCTAGGCATTCCCTATATATATGACCTCCTGGGAATTCACAAACAACGTTAATTCATTATTCTCTCCATAAGATCTAGAGTTAGAATTTTCCTAACAAATTCATCTCGGGATTCAACGCTGGCAAATCCGTGCAAGTCCGTGACTAGGGGATTACGTGGATACCATAGTCGAGAAAATATCGTCATACGATTCTTTGTAAGGTTTCTCTTTATGTTTGTTTACGTATTTAATTATGCAATTATATGTTCGTTGTTAGTGAACTGTTTAATTTCGCTGTGCATGTATTACGTGTTTACGTGCCTCTAAATTCCAACAGTGGTATCAGAGCTTCAGGCTCTTGATTTAATTGTATAATTCGAATTGGTTTTTAAATTAAAATAACAATTATTTTTTCTTTAAAAAACCGAGAACGCATTTATTTTGTTTGACAAAAACCGCACCCCTTCATTTTTCCTTGGTTATTTCGTCTTCTCGGTCTTGTCTGTGTTCCTTGTGGTTTTGAAACCCCTTCGCCGCTCAAGCGCCTTTGCTTCGCGGTGGAGACTCGTGGTGCGATCTTTGGGGCGGCGGTGATAGCCGTGCCTCGCGACACCCGCGTGACCCCCCACCTTGACGGAGGCACCAAATCCTCGATTACGATACCGTCCGATAAGATCGCGATCGTTTTCTTCTTTGCTAATCACGGTGGGCCCCCGTGCCTTGGCTAGCGATGGTTGACCCGATCTATTTTTCGCGATGGCGGCGGCCCCCCTAACCGATTTTGAAGCGTAAGCTTGGCGGCGCTTCTCGATAACATGTGTATTGCCCAGGGGCCATGGTGGGGTCACACGCTTTCGAGGATGCGGTGGCGGGGATGCAACCCCTAGGCATCTCGGTGGCTTTCTCCTTCGATTTCTTGCGATTGCAGTTTGATTCACCCTTGCGGTGATAGCCGGATATAGTCTGCGAAGATCGTCTGACTTCGCCGCCCTATCGCCGCCATGTGCTTCCTTTTGCGCCACCATATGTGCTCTTGTTCTGTTCTTGTTGTTCATCCTACTGATGCACTTATTGAACGAACATACTATTTTAATTTTGAAACCCTAATTTTTCGAATTAATTAGATTGATTTCGATTGATTGGTGCTTGAATGATGTTGATGTTGCAACTGATATGGTTTTGGATTCAAAATTTTTGGGACGGATGCCTTGAATTGCAGAATTAATTCCCATAGAATTTTGGGAAGTGATGAGGGAAGGGCTATTTTGAAAATTGGATTTCAAATAGGCCCCTCCGTGCAAATATTGGATAATTGCACTTGAGCCCTTAGCAAAATTAATAAAACCAATCTGGTTTTAAATTTAAAAGGAATGGTGTTGCACCCGGTTTGATTACAGGCGAACAAACAAGTACATTGATAGTTTCCGATCAATTTGACAGCAAAAGCAATAAATGGCACACGATCTGATTACCCAGTTTGTCCTTGAAATAGACTACGTCTGGGGGCACCAAGCCAGGATTATTTACTGTATTATTTCTGCCTAGGATTCTACGAGTTCGATCCTTTACAACGTACATTACAAGTAATATTTATAGACACAGAACTAGGGTTACAGTCTTAATGGGATTCCTCTCGTGGACCAACTAGGGTTTCCTTTCTTGCTCCGCAAGTCACGCTTACAGATACACATTCCCAGGTTATGTCCCGAGAAATCCGCTTCAATAACTACCCGAATCTTTCCCATGTTTATCTTCAACTAAGTTCGGGACTCAGTCGGTCCCGACTTCCGGGTTCTATCAAGTCACCCCGCGACCTCTTTACCGCACTAAGCCTCCCCTGGGACCATCGCAGCTTCCCGAGCTCCCAGTGACTTACCGAGACTCCGAAGTCACTTCGTGTCTTGCTTCAGCTGGATGATATCGGACAACAAGTTGACCATAAGACGGTCCAATTCCCGGCTTTCTTCAAGTCGGGTTATTTCTCCTTACAACAATTGCCCCTCAAGATGAGGTCGCAAGCTTTCCTGGGGATTTTATCTTGAACCGTTGATTTTTACCGACTTGTGGCTAATCGATCTCAGGATCTGTGCCCAAACCGCATCGCCATCCTTGGGGAGGCGAACCGTCGCTTCGATTCCTTGAATCTGCAGTGGGTATGATCGATTTGTCGTGATGGCCTGGCTGACAAGTGTCGTCATGGGCCGCGAGCTCGCCCAACCTGCAGATGTGGTGTCGACCCCGCCTTTGCTGTCGACTTTATTTCGCCGGGGGTCTGACTATATTCATATTACAATTTGACCCCCCCTCCTCTATAAAAAGGGCGAGGGTTTTTGGCATAAACCCTTTACCCTCAACCTTTGTGTAACTGAGCCTTCGCTCTAGAGTTTTTCTAAGAAGCCCTTACTTAGGCTTAAGATGAACTGTAACGATTCACCCTTTCTTCAACCTTCCTATGGCTTTCAATTCACCATTCTGCTCCCGCCCCACCTCGATTTGTGGCTTCGTCGTCTTTGGATGACGATGATGTGGCCATAGCCCACCTTCGCCATCGTCCCGGCCCCGGCTCCACTGCCCTCAACACGGGGGTGTCTTCGTCTACCCGTGCCCCGATTGACCACAGGGATGAAGGGGGTAACGACGACGATGAGCAATTCTTAGCTGAAGTTAGAGGAAATCATTCACCTCCCGCTTTAAATCCCAAAGCCCCCACGCGCCCTGCGCCGGAGGACGGCGGCGGCCGGGGTCCGCCGACCCACTTGGTATGGGGCCTTTGAACGGGTCTTCGATTACAACTCCTATCACCTTCGAGCTCCATCTGGCGACGAAAGCGCAGCTTATCGGGTCGGTCAAGTCGGACTTTGTTGCTTCTCGGAAAAGAATCGGTCGGTGTTATCGATCATCGTCGCTCGCCCGTAAACTATACAAGGTGCCCGGGGCGTCACTATTATGGGGCAACCTCGGGACGAAAGTCTTGAGCAGCCACCACCGGGATGATAACCCGTGAGCGAACATACCATGGAGGTCGGGATTAGATTCCGTTGCACCCGCTATTTCTCACCTTTCGTGGTTCGGAACCAAAGCCTTCACGCAAATAACCCCGGCCATTTGGAGTTACATTCTCTCCACTATAATCTTGGGGACGACGGGCGGGTTATATCGGTTGCCGAACCTTGGAGAAATATCTTTAGTGATGACGCCCATTGCCCAAGCAGGCGGCTACAATGCCGTGCGACTTCGTCGGGGCAGGGAGCTCATGAGCGGGATCCCTAACAAAGTCGATGGTGGCACATAAAGTGGTGGTTCGTTGGAGGGGCGTGGGAGTCCGTGGACCCTTCAAGCACTCTGCCCATACACGTCCCGATAGATTATGTGAACCGAGTAGAACACGGTAAATCTTACGCTCATGGTTCCGAAGTCGTACTGATCTAATTCTCATTTTCTTTTGCAGTGTTCACGCCTCAAAAATCCGACCTATATTGGGACTTCTTGGAGGCCTTCAATCTAGTCCGTGATACCCCTCCGAGCTGCTGGGACGTCAACGCCCTGAACTCCGAGCTCGACCGTCTAAAGTCTGACTTATACACGTACCCGCGTCATTTGAAGATACCTTGTAAGTATCCTCGCCGCATGTCAATCAACTTTTCGTTGTCGACCTGTTTGACCGACTGCAATTTCATTGTCTTTGCAGACCCCAATATCCCCATTTACCGACGCCAGCCCTCCCGCAAGAAATCCGTTCTTAAGCAGATGAGGCGAGTGGCGACTTCTGAGGTCGCTCCTCCGGAATTGACCCCCGTGGAGGCCGCTCCTCCAAGTTCGGACCCCGCCGGCTCCTCCGCCTTTGACAAGGGTAAGAGGAAAGTTGCGGATCCACTTCGGCCCTCCGAGCACCTTTCTAAGAAAGTGAGGAGGAGATCATGACCTACCCCGGAATCAATAGGGCAGGGAGGTCCTGCCCGGTCCGCCCCGTCGTCAAGAACCCGTCTACATCCATCCCTCCCCTCCACCGCCTCATGATTGGCCTCCCCCGATGCCTCGGCCCGGAGAAGAGGTCACCATGAAGATGATGACTCCTATCAATTTGGGACGCGGCCGGATAGATGAGTAAGTCCTAAATCTGTTCTTCCAAATCCCTTTTTTTTTTTTTCTTGATGGTTTATCCTCTTTTTTCGGCCCGACTACGCCCGGCCGAGTTTTCTCCGGAGGTGGTTAGCTTCCTCCGGTGTTCACGTTCAAACCGGATTTGAGATCCCTAAGAAATGGCCCGATTACCTCCATGACTGCGAAATCTCTCACGGGGTGGACTCGTCTTGATCATGCTAACGCCCATCACCGTAAGGTGACCGACAACTTGTACTCGGCCATGGTCCATTCCTAAAAATGGCCTTGTTCTGGAGAAATATAGTGCCCATTTGGAGACCAAGAAGCCTGCACCTCCGGAGTTGCCGCTCGGTTGCCGGACAAAGTGTTGATCCTTCGGCGGCGCACGAGGCTCGGAAAGACCGAGAGATCCAAATCATAGAACCTTTTTGCGGATCTCAACCCTTGAAGGTCGCCGCGGGCCGAGGGTGGGCGAGATTGCCGCAGAGATTGAGGCCGGAAGGGGTGGCGAAGTTGAGGTGGAGGCCGCTGTTGGCGTCGAGAAGTTAAAGACGGCCGGGCGGAGGAGAAATCGTCAGGTTGGAGGTGACCTGGTCGGGTGAAGTGAATTGGCCTAAATTATGGGGAGCTAGATACCGTGGAAGCCTACTTTAAGGTCGGCCGAGGAGGTGAACGCTTAACTTTGCGCTCGGTGATGGCATTCATGGTGCTATCCGGATTTGCCATAGAGAACCCTCTCCGTGACTCGGCGAACTTGTCGCCGAGCTCACAAAGATATGTCTGTGACACCCCCCTGGGTCCTTACGTCTGTGGAGATCAAGGACACGGAGGGCATCTTGGCCGATCTTTTTCTTTCTTCCCTGATCCGATCATTCGTTAACCCCTCGCAGATCGGGAGGAGGTTGACCCTCGGCCGTGATATCTCTCAAACCCGCGTGGGGAGGTTAGGGGGTTGGAAGTTACTCCGAACCCACTATTGTCGCTCCCTCTCAGCCTATTGTGGAGGAGGTGCCGAGCTCGGAGGTGGTTCCCCCAGCAGTTGATGTGCCTTCCAAGATCGTTGTGGAGAAGGGTGTGGAGCTTCGTGGAGGTCGACCCTCCAAGCTTACACGAAGGACCCTCCCTGGCCGGCGCCAAAAACCCGCCCTCAAGCGCCTGTGGAGAAGGATTAGCGATGCCGCCCTACCGGTCACTTTATTTTTTTTTTTATCACAAAACCGAGCTTTCGGGGGCTTAGATTTGTAATGCACTACCTCCCGACCTTTGGGTCCTTTATCAATGAAAGAAGTTATTTTGTTATGTCTAAATCGGTGTTCATCTTATTATAAAATAAAACTCCCATATTTCATCCCCCCCAAGTCGAGGTCGCAAGTTCGTCTTGAGGCTTTGACTTGAGCTCGTACTTCCTATCGACTTCTGATAGGTCAGACTCGGGAAATGTGCCTATGCCGAAATTTCCTGCTTTCGAGGAGGTGGACCGTTGCCTCAATTTTCGAATGATTGTGACGTTTAATGATCCGCAATGATGGCCTGAGTATTTGGGGTGCAGGCACCATAAGTTAGACCAACCGAGGAGGTCGCGTCGCTTTGTATTTGCTTTCGTCTTGACATAGGTTTCTTTATGGGGCCCTCGAGAGTCAAAATTTATAGATTGACCCCCGTCTTTCTTCTATGAATAGGGCCGGATTTCGGGTGGATAATGCGCATTATCCCCCTCTGACCTCCTCATATATCGTTCTCAAACTTGGTATGGGCAACTCAACGTGAACTTCCCTCTTTGGGGTACCCTCAAACGATGGGCTTCACTCTCTGTCTTACGGCTTTTGTCTTTCGATCAATCCGAGTTCCCCGTTTACGATGTTGCCTTCGCCGAAGGATGACCATCTGACCATTGCGACTTCTTTACCACCGGGTGGTGGGCTGCCCGCCGCCATGATGGAGTGTCCGGGCCCCCTGCGCTTTGGGCCCCGTCGTGATAATGGGGTTAGTGGTGATGGGTGTTTTCCGGCATGTGGGATTTTGTATTGTATATGCGAATCGATCAAGCGAAAATGCCCTTCACAATCCTTGAATTTTTTGCACCATGTATGACACTCGCGTTCATTTAGCGGGAGGTCGATGCGACATCGACACTTACCGGATGTTAAAACATCCTTTTACCGATAGTTTTGCGACATCTTCCTCGGCGACCTCCGCATCAAGAGCATTGTCTGAATAACAACATAATCTGGAGACCAAGTCGCTAGCTCGATTGGGTCCGTAGTATAGACAAGTCATTAGCTCGAGTAAGCGCCACAAAGATAGACCAAGTCGTTAGCTCGATTCCAAAAAATGTATTGTATTGGAATGCTTCTTTTTACCGACCTCCGGGTCTATTATAATGGGGTTCTCCCCGACCTCCGGGTCTTTATCAATGAAATTCTCCTTTTTAATTCCTTTTTGTGTTGACTTGATTTCCTTATGCGACTTTTGCTTATTCCTTGTCATCTTATTTTCTATGCGACTTGTTTCTTGGACATTTGCATAATCGTCTTACAAAGTTGGGGGATGACCGCACCGCTAGGGTGGCGGTCTCGCCTCCGGTATTTCTAAAGTCACACCTCGGGTTCTCATGTTATCATTCATGTCTTTTATGCGACCTGCATGTTATCGATCATGTCTTTCATGCGACCTGCATGTTATCGATCATGTCTTTCATGTGGTATGAATTTCATCGGTCATATGCTTTTCGTGCGACCCGCTTGGTTTCTACACATAGGAATGTTTTCTTTTAAACAAAATAGAGAATTAATGATACCAACGGTATTCATTTACAACGATGTGATCAGTACAAAGGTGTAAATCTATTGATAGTATTTCTTCAGGTGAGTTGCATTCCATGGGTATTGGGCCTTGGTCCCATCTGCTTTCTCGAGCTCGTATGCCTCGTTTGGGAGGACTTTCGATATCTGAAATGGGCCCTCCCAGTTTGGACCGAGGGCACCTCTTGAGTCCCCGAGTATCTTTTTTAGCACTAGGTCTCCGACCTTAAAGCGTCGAAGTCGCACTTTAGAGTTGTAATACTTCTCCGACCTCTGCTTGTACTCATGTTAGCCTCCAATCGCCTTTCTTCGAGTAGGTCGAGGTTCCTTTCTAGGGCCTCGTCGTTATGGTCGAAAGTGACCTGGCTGGTTCGGAAGGTTGGGAAGTCGACTTCCGCGGGCACAACTGCCTCAGTTCCGAAAGCTAGCGAGTAAGGGGTTTTGCCCGTTGAGTTTCTGCAGGTCGTTCTATATGACCACAGCACATCTGGGAGCTCGCTAGCCCATTTCCCTTTTCCCCCCTCGATCTTGGCCTTGAGCGTGTGCTTTATGATTTTGTTCACGGCCTCGACCTGACCGTTTGATTCAGGGTGGTATGGGGTAGAGAACAACTTTGTGATCTTCCACTTTTTGAAGAAGGCATCGATCTTAATACCGTCGAACTGCTTTCCATTATCTGATATGATCGCCTGAGGTAGTCCGAACCTACAGATAATGTTTCGCCATATGAACCTGATGACATGATCTTGTTCTATGGTCGCCAATGCCTCAGCCTCGGCCCATTTTGTGAAGTAATCCATTGCTACCAGGGCATACTTGACTAATCCCGGGGCCGTTGGGAGCGGCCCAATGATGTCTATCCCCCACTTTGCAAAAGGCCAAGGACTGAGGATGCTTGTGAGCTCTTCTGGTGCGATTTTGATGAAGGGAGCATAGATCTGAAATTTGTGGCATTTACGGACGAAGACGATGGCATCGGCCCTTAAGGTTGGCCAAAAATATCCCTGCCTTGTGGTTTTTTGGGCCAGCGACTCCCCTCCAGTGTGGTTTCCTCATGTCCCTTCGTGTATTTCTCGAAGAATGGTTTGACCTTGTTCAGGCGTAACACATCGAAGTAGGGGCATGCCGAAGCCTCTCTTGTACAACTCCCCGCTGATCATTATGTATCGTGTGGCCCGTAACTGCAACTGTTGAGCCTGGACGCGATCGGTTGGCAGGTCGCTTATCAAATATTCCATGATGGGTGTCATCCAGTTCGACACCGGGGTCTCCATTGTTGTTACGGTCGTTTGTGCGGTGGAGGGGTGGGAAAGTGTCATGATGGTGACATCCCTCATATTCGGTGATCCCTCGGAGGTTGCCAGCCGGGCCAGAGCATCAGCTCACGAGTTCTTCTCTCTCGGTATCAGCTTAACATGGATCTGTGCGAACTTCAGGCACAATGTCTTTACAATTTCCTGATAGGCTGCCATCCTATCATCCCTAGCCTCGTACTCCCCCGAAACTTGGCAGGCCATGAGCTGGGAGTCGGTGTGGACCTGTAGTCTCTTGACGCCCATGGCAGTTGCCATTTCTAAGCCGCTGATGAGCGCCTCATATTTAGCCTCATTATTAGTTGCGGGAAAATCAAAGGTAATGGCGTTCTGGAATGAGATCCCCTCAGGGCTCATTAAGATTAGGCCGGCACCCAACTTTTGAGAGGTCGACGACCCATCTACGAATAGCTCCCATGGCAAACAGCTTGAATTTCTACCTTTAGAAGGGAATTTAAGCTCCACTAAGAAATCGGCCAGAGCTTGGCCCACCGCGAAAAGTCGGTATAACTAGTGGGATAATCGGCCATCATGTGCCACCATAGTTTAGCCCTTCTTGGTAGGACATTCCCCAATCAGTTTAAGCTTCATCCCCAATGGGGTCTCCTCGAGGATCGACTTGTCGATCCTTTCAATATAGGACCAATCAATTCTATGTCCCCCTTGTTGGGGTGTGTTCATCAAATGCTGCCTCGGTCGCAGTGGGGCAACTGTGGAAAAGAGTGTCGTAAATAACAAAGGAAGCGAAATGCCGAAGTGTCACCGACAGAGGCGGCAAGAGAGGTGAACTATTGCGAGCCTGGGTCAGCGTCAAAGAAAAAGCCTACATTCATCGAGATCGGGCGCCCATAGAGGCTATGTACGAGTTATATTTCGCTACATGGACCCTTTGATCTATGTTCTACCGTGATGATCCAAAGTCACACATTAATCTTCCTTGGGTAAATGGCAAGGTGACTGTGGTTCCACGGGGAGTCCGACAGCAGAGAAGTGGTCTGACCTCGGCCGGCTTGCTCCAACTCTCATGCACTCCATTAGTTGCTTGACCGTCGGGGCCGCTAAAGGCGACCGGCATCATGATGGTCGGCCGTCGCTTTTCACGGGGGTCGCCGCACGCATGGTCGGTCCCTCGGGCAGGTCTAGGTGGAGGGTGGAGGCCCAGGGCGAGGTCATCCTCCACCCGATCATCTCGGCCGAGGCTCGAGTTAACGCCTCCTCTTCAACAATCTCGGGCTTCTGGACCCCTGTGTCGCCAAGTAGGTCGAAAACATTATTAAACCTGCGGACCTCCTAAGCGAGGGCGGTTGCGGACAAGGCGTGTCTAACTGGTCATAGGCGATTGGCCCACGAATGCCCCATTCGCCCGTGCTTATCTTATCGCGGTCCCGACCTCTGGGTGACCTTCTTGAGGGGAGGTCAGCGTCCTCATCATCAAACACGAGATGTTTTTGTGGAGGCGGACCGTACGGCTTTTGCATCCTCCGAGTCTGCACGAAGTTCCACCATCGGGTCATCAACAAGGTCTTCTTTGGCGGCCTGGATGGGCCGGGCGTTGAGAGCTCCATAGAGGCCTCGCGCCCATCGCGGCGTCCGTGATCTTACTGCTCGGATTGACTTGATTGCTAGCCAGTGTCGTCGATCGAGATGAGATGGGTTTTCCTTTGAACAAAGTAATTTGAAGAATTGATTCCCACAGATGGTGCAATTGTTGCACCGGTTTGATTAAGCAAACAAACAAGTATTTTGATAGTTTTCGATCAATTTACAGACAAAAAGCAATAAATGGAACCACGATCGATTACCCGGTTTCGTCCTTAAAATAGACTAAATGCAGGGGCACCAAGCGAGGATTATTTCTTGTATTATTTACGCCTGGGATTCTAAGAGTTCGATCCTTTTAGCGTACATTACAAGTAATATTTATAGACACATAACTAGGGTTCTGGTCTTAATGGGCTTCTCTCATTGGACAACTAGGGTTTTCTTTCTTGCTCTGCAAATGACTTCTGAATACACATTCGGTTATATCGAGAAATCCGCCTCAATAACTGCCGAATCTTTCCCATGTTTATCTTCAACTAAGCTCGGGTTTCGATCGGTCCCGACTTAGGGTTCTATCAAGTCGCCGCGACCTCTTTTGCATAGACTAAGCCGCCCGGGACCCCATGACTTCCCGAGCTCCAAATGACTTACCGAGACTCGAAGTTTTGAGTCTTGCTCCAAATTGGATGATGTCGGGACAACAAAGTGACCATAAGATTGCCCCCAATTCTTCCTTCAAGTCGGGTTATTTCTCCATACAACAAATAGTAATAAAAGTTAAACTTTTATTTATAATTAATTGGATTAATTATTAATATTTTAATAACGGAAAAATTGAATTTAAAATTCAATGTTTTCTAAAGGTTATTAAATCCCACTTGGTTAACTTGTTTATTTAAGTTTAATTTAATTAGTTAACGCATTTTATAGTCCGCATTATATGTCATGTTTGGGTAGGCGGCGCCCAATAATTGTCGGACCTCATTAATTGTTTGGGTAGACGGTGCCCATATAAATGTTAGTCCATATGAAATCATGTTTGGGTAGGCGGCACCCAATAATTGCTCAAATGTGATGTAGATTAACATGTTGGATCTCGATTAAGCAACTAGTACCCCGCCTTTAAAATGTTCCTCACTAAAATATGGTTTTCTCATTAATTGGATAAGATGTCTTCCATCAAAATTAAAAGTAAACTAGAGATTTCGTTTCAATGAGTACTTAAATACCCTCGTATTTTGTTCGGATCTACATCTAACGGGACTTTTATAGGGACATGTAATGTCGCCGCTTGATGGTTGTAAACCAACTTAATTTTGTTTCGCTAGCCCAGGCGGGGAGCAAAAGTTAAGGGGCATTAGTCGAACTAGGTTCGACAAGCTAGGAATTGCAGTTTCGCAATTGGTTTGGATACCAACCAGTTATGCTATTGTAATGATCAGCCTTCACTGGGATTATGATAGCAGTAATGTGGATCCTAGTTCATTACAATTTATATTTGATATAAATTCGTACTTTTCTGATGAGGTCGTTAAGTATGTGACAATAATGGAGACAAAATAAGCACAAAAGAAAGGCCATGTTTATTTTGATTGCTGAATATTGATCATAGGAATTATGTGTTTAATTCCTGTTTTATTTATTTCTCTTGGTTAGTTGAAATGAATAACCGTTATTGAGATGTGTTTTGGAAACAAACAAAATTGGCTAGGATTAATTTTCTGGACTGGCACCGAAACATGTGTTTGGTGCTAAGGAAAGAAAAGATTGAGTACGTGTTGGACACGCCAATCCCGGTTACCCCTGCAGCTGGTTCCCTGAGGTAGCCACGTTTGATGTAGCAACTCAGAAGAAGCATCAAAAGGATGCTTCCCAGGCTCAGTGTGTGTTGTTGCTCGGCATTGTTGGAATTTAGAGGCATGTAAACACGTAATACATGCGCAGCGGAAATAAACAGTTCACCAACAACGAACACGTAATTGCATTATTGAAAACGTATAAACATAAAGCTTACAGTAAACCATACGCATATTTCTCTACTATGGTATCCACGTAATCCCAGTTCACGGACTTGCACAGATTTGGCAGCATTGAATCTGAGACGGAATTTGCTAGGAAAATTCCTATTCTAGATTTTATGGAAAAAATATGAATTAACGTTGTTTGTGAATACCCAAGAGCTCATATATATAGGGAAGACCCAGCGTAAATATTAAGCTAACCTGATTAAGAAATAATATCTCTAATCATATAAAATAAATCTCTCAGATTTATTTCCCATGTATAAAATCTTTACGGATTTAATTCCCATGTATATCAAATCTCTACGGATTTGATTCCATATATATTAAATCCTATAATAATATTCCAAATATTATTATTGAGAATCCTATTTAATTAAATTCAATTTAATTAAACATTAATAATAATTAATTCCAAATTAATCTATTATTAATTAATTCTCCATAAATTAAATATTAAATCCAATTTAACATTTAATCAACCAACTATAATCCGTAAAAGGGAACTACTTGTTGTGTGACCCATAGGCCCTCATATATCGAGCGATTAGTCAAACTAATGGTTTTAATTGAACCCTAGACAATAAATAAGACATTCTCAATATATGAGGTACGTTGCGAGAAACGTGCAACTACCTGTAACTGAAACATGGGCTATTACAATTTCCTCATTTCATTCGCGAATACTCGATTAAGTCTTGAACATGATGAAGTGTCTATTCAAATAACTTAATCATATTATCTCTAATCACTAATTGATCATGTATGTCACACTTAGCCACAAAGTCTAAGTTGACATGAATCGGCCGATGACTTTGATCCAATTATGATGAGAAGATGAGTATTCTCTCTAAATCCACATTGAGGAATGAATCATATTCTTGGCTCAACTACCACGCACATGCACTTCGTGATGAACTCAATCCAAGGCATATCTACCCATAGAAGGGTGCAAGCGTCGGTCATGGTCAAAGTTCATCCTCCACACATGTCATGCGTATTGACCTCAAGTCAAAAGGAGTATCAGATCGCTCCCACTAACCGAGACACCCAGAGACACATATTGTGGACTTACATCAAGCGGTTTCTCGGATGGGTATACCAATACCCTCTAAGGTGTCACAAGATCCATCATGAGATACCTAGTATCTCATAGTCGATGAGATATTACTACACTCTCTAAGAGTATGATGCAGATCGCACACCAATCTCAATTGCATCATGAATATCCCATTCTTGATTATCCTTGATCGGGGCCATTTGTGAATCATGCTTAAGTCATTTGAGTTCTCACAACCTCAATGACAACAATGACTCATGAGAACACTTGCATGAATAAATACAAACAATCAAACATAATATTCAAACAAGTGTATTGACATACATTAATATTAAATGAACTATAATATTAAATCAAACTGAATATCATCTAGTATTATGTCCTTACAATAGATTGTCTCTCGGACACTAACACTAACAATCTCCCATTTGGATTAAAGTCAATCACCTACATGTCTAACCCCTAGACCATCAAATGTCTAGTGTGTACATGAACACTCAGTGTCTTGGTGAAATGATCTTCCAAATTAAATATGTGGGAATACATTTTAATTCAATTTCTCCTATCCTTATGATCTCTCTGATCAAATGATAAGTCTAGGTACATGTTTGTTTCTGTTTGCTGATCTCAGTTACTTTGCTTGTGCATTCGCACCAACATTCTCTTAATACAACTTTATTAGACAACTGGCACTTGGAACTACCCCTAGTTCTCTTGAGAACTATAAAATCCAGACAGCCTTCTTGAGGCTTCTGATACAACAATGTACTCAACTTCGGCTATTGAATCTGCGGTCAAATTGCTTGGAACTATTCCAACTGACAGCCACAACATTGAGAGTGAAACGTAACCTGACTGTGATTCACTACAAAAAAGGTGGTGTTTTACAATGGATTTAGCGACGGTTTTAACCGTCGCAACAAGAATTTGGAGGTTTTAGAGACCGTTTATCATCAGTCTGGAAAATGAGGGTCGCTAACATATAGCGACTGTTTTCCCAGTCAGTCGCTAGGTAGCGACGGATTATTTCCATCGTACAAAATATCGATGGCTATATTCTGTCGCAACATATCGACGGATTTGTCGACGGTTATGTGGACCCGGGCACGGGTCCAAAAATCCGTCACTACGCCATCGCTAAACCGTCGATATATTGTCGACGGTTATGACGTCACAATACTGTCGTTAACAGCGATGCCTGTTCGTTGGTATTCGTGATGGAAATTTTCGTTGATATTTGCGACGGTTATCACCATCGGTATTAGCGACGGTGAAAGGCGTCACTAACTCCGTCGCTATATCCATCGCTAAATCGTGAATATTTTTTTTTTAAATGGCTCACTGTGGTTCGAACCCGGGCCCAGGGGGTGCCCAGGTGGTCAGCGAACCACCCGAGCCACAAACCATCTCGAACCCAACCACCAAGCATCTCATATATAAGCCACCAAGCCTCCCAATTAAATTGGGAATTTATTCGCTCCCATGGGGGACCGAACACGAGACACTGCACTAGTGATCTCGCCTTTACTTTACAAACTACCATCCATTCATTATTTGCTCTCGAACCTGGATACGTGCAGTATACACTTGAGATACCTGAGCAGCAAACACAAATGGATCATACCCCGGATAGTTTCTTCTTCTATGAAGATCGACCAGTTTGTATTCGGGACGAATCCTTATTTCTGAAGCTGGTGGATCATACCAATCACACTTGAACAACACAACAATCTTCTCAGGATTCCAAATAATAATATATGGAATATTATTATAGGATTTAATATATATGGTAGAGATTTGATATACATGAGAATTAAATCCATAGAGATTTTATATATGGGATATAAATCTAAGAGATTTATTTTATAAGATTAGGAATTTTATTTTCTAATCAGGTTAGCTTATGATTTAAGCTAGGTCTTTCCTATTTAATGACCTCTTGAGAATTCACAAACAATGTTAATTTATTATTCTCTCCATAAGAACTAGAGTTATAATTTTCCTAGCAAAATCATCTCGGGGAGGTTATTGCATTTTTGGTCCCACCAAACACGCACCTGTTTCGAAATTCTACAACCTTTGTAAATGTGGTCCCAAAGTATTTTTTCTGGGCAAAAAATGATCCCAAATATTGTAAAAAAATTCTAATTGACCCCACGTCGTCTAACGCCGTTTGGAAACTAACGGCAAGAGGTCACGTGCGCGGCACATGACCTGAAAAACGTGAATTACCCCCAAATCAGACCAAAACCATCACTTAATCAAAATACCCAAAATCCAAAAACCCCAGGATCAATTTTAATTCTAGTTTGTGCGATTTACACACAGTCAAGGTGTGATTCTAAAACCCCCACCAACTCCGGCGGCCCGGCCGCCATAGCCACCGCCCCCACGGCGTCTAACGACGCGGCCTTATCCTTCTACAACCTATTCGCCCTCCTTGCGAACCCTGAAACCATCTCCACCCTGCTCTCGATTTCTAAATCGCGAAACCCCACGAAGGCCGATGTGGGCTCCGGGCTTCCGGCGTCTCCATCAATTTCAGAGGTGTTGAATACGACTCTTTGCCCAAGACCCAGCCCAGAGATGCCGGGTTTGAACCCGCGGAATCCCACAACGATTTCGCGTTTTGCAATTTCTTCGCGTGAACAGGGAAACACGGACGGGGCGAACCTTGACTTTCCACTGCTCTTGGAAGCCAATCTCACAACAACTGGTGGACACCCGTCGAGGATTTTGGGGGCTGATGCTCCAAGTTTGGGTAATGCACTCCCTTCCCTACATAAAACTATTTCGAATGCTGATGTTCTAGATGCTAGTTTGAGGGCTTCTACTGCTGATAAACTGCTTGTTCAATGTTCTAATATGCCTAGTAATGTTGATTCTTGGACTGGTACGACGAGTTCCTCAATTTCTGGTAATGTACCTTCTGTGTTGAAATCGAATGCTTCCAATTTTGGGGATGGTGCTGGGTTCAATCCTGCTGTTAGGCCGTTTTGTGTTATGTAGGTTAGAAACGGGTTTTTGGCGCGGTGTCTAGAGGGAGGGTGAATAGAAACGAAAACTTTTCGTCGGATTAGGTGTGATTCAGATTTTCGATCAGTGCTAGTGTGCGGTTTGGTGATGTTCAATCTTCTTGAAGTCTTAAGCGGATCGATTTGATATCTGTCAGTTTAACTGAGAGTGCGGAAGCTTGTAAATACCCGTGTGAAAAACTAGTTTTATCAAATAAGATTCTCAAGTCAGTTTTTAATCGGCTGACTAAGGTGTCAACCTGATCAGATCAGTTGCTTGGTGCAGACTGAGCTTAACTTAGAATATGTATGTAATTTTAAACTTCGGTTTGTGTGAATAGTGTAAAAGCAATAAAAAAGCAAGTAAATGCACACAAAATTTTTATAGTGGTTCAGACGAAACCCATCTTACGTCCACTCTTCCCTTAACACAGGGGCAACTTAACCGAACTTAATCGAACTTAACCGACTGGACTTAGTTTTATGTGTTAGTCCAACACTCAACAGATGTTTACCGAGTTCACACTCAACCTAAACCAAAAATCGTAAAACTAGAATTCTAGTGATGCGAAATCACAGAACAAACTTAACCTAACTTGAGTTTGGGTAAAAAGAATGTTTGAGGGTTCCAACCGAAATCTATCCTGGTGTTTAGGTAGCCAAATGCTAGTGGATAGGATTTCTTGCTAAGAACAATGGGATGAACACTCTAAGAATAATATTCAAATATGGTGTTCTTAGAGCGGAAATTCTGAAGGCTTTTTGCTTCTTGAGAATTTGCGTTAATGTTGTTGTTCCGCTTTGCTCAATTGTTCATGTGTTCGTCGTTGGTCTCTTTTTTTTTTCTTCACTTTCTTCACTTGACGAAAGCAATCCCATTTTATAGACCTCGAAATCAAAGAGCCATTGGAGAGCAATTTGAATTTGGGCTATATTAGGTAGGTTGTAGGATATGATTGTGGACGTCTTTCTAATTATCGGCGTGGCCGTAGGCATGATTAGCAGCGTTTATGTCCGCAACGTCGAATCCCGCAATGTCAGCTCTTTTTGTGCACGTGTCGCTTTCTCCTTGGCTTCGCGAGGCGACACTTTAGTAATTTGTCCATTAGGCGATTGATATTCCTTTTGTAGAATATTCGTCTTATGCGGTGTATCATTTTGATTGGCGCTAGGTGTGGTGACTTGATCGGATAAGCGATCGATCTACCTTGTTGGAATCTTCGATGCAGATTGTCTTAGCTCAATATCACGAGACTCGTGATATAGGTCTTCAAGTCTTGGTAGTCTTGATCTTGGTGACTCGAGCCCCAGTGTCTTGGTCATCTTGAGTCTTGAGGTTTATTCTTGAGTCTTGAGGTTTATCTGAGTCTTGAGTTCATCGAGTCTTGAGTTCATCTGAGTCTTGATGTCTTACATCTTCTTTGATCTTGACTTCTTGTCTTACGATTTGTTCTTAGCCTTACGATCATCGACCTTATACGGGTCATCGATACTTGACGACCTATACATATTAGTTCCCCTCAATATGTGACCTATCTTTTACATCGCCTATCTATACATTTTAATTTGGTCATCTTAATCTGATTTTAAGTCATTAGTCAGCTAACAGGCCCGATTGGTCCTATTACAACCTGTTTTGGAACTTCCATCAAAACTAATATACAAAATTTCCCAACAATTTCCCCCTTTTGATGGAACCAAAACACTTAATCAGAAAAACAGATACCATGAATAGAAATGCAGATAATGAAATTCAAGACATACCCTCGGAAGACAAATGAGATGTTGTCTTAGAATCGGAAGAGATGTAATATTTCGTTCAGATAGGTGTGTGCATTATAGAATACATGAAAAGCGTACCTATCATCTGATTCCAGATTGTCTTCCTCAGGTGTACTTGAACATTTGTAGCTCTTTGGGGATGCCAAACATCTTGTACATCCTTTGCATCAGCTTGTCCATATCTTCTCTTCTATGGATCCCTCATTTTTCAGCAAATCCATAGTAGGCATTCTTGAATTTTACAAAGATCTAGCTTTTTTTATGCGGGCCTTGAATGTGGAAGGAGTAGTTCAAAGGGTGGAGCTTACGGTATCGGTGAGATGATTTTCCTTCTTTCATCCTTTGTCGGTAGAAGTGCGGATACTTCATTTCTAACTAGTTAAATTCATCATCATTTTCGTTTGATCTTGATGAATGGAATCTTCTCCGGAGATGTATCGTCACACAACCATTCTCCTCGATTCGATCCCATTCAGGGCAGATCTAGTCGTCTTATGAAGGATGCCTTTAACGTCTTTGGAAGGGCATTCTTCTCCCAAGCAATCTCCTCTGCTGCAAACTTCGTTCTTCCTTTTCCTTCGGATGTAGCGATGTTGATCCCTTAGCCTCTGCTAACCTACGCTTCTTGATGGTTGCCTCTCTTTATTCTCTGTCTAGTTTGCTCTTGAATTTGTTCAGGAGTCATCTGACTTTTGGTAGAGAATAATTGGCATTGTCTACGATCTTCATGATTGCTTTCACCATCTTGCCTTTGCCTTTCTTTCTCCTCGAGTGCTTTCGGGGTTCATCTTGTTCGTCTTCTTGACTAATTTCTTAGCGAGTTCAAGGCTCTTGGTCTGATCATCGGTTTCCATTCTTTTCTGTACGAACGAAGAAAAGTCTTCAATCTTGTCGACTCTGGCAAAAACCTCTGAAAGAGCAATTTTCTGCTCAGCGATCTCTTTGCTATGTTGCTCCATAGTTTCTTTCACTTCAGCAACGAGATCGATAGATGGAGTGGCTGGCAAGTTAGATACAGTGGTTTTTGGTAGAGATGTAATTGTTACCAACTGTGTCTGTTTTTCTTTCTTCTCTTTGTTCTCTTGTCCTTCCCCCTTTTTGGTTTCATCAAAGAGGTTGGGCGACTCTGATTGTTCAGAGCATTGAATTGTTGTTTGATCTCCTCTCTGAGTTCCTCGACAACAAGAGGAGTGATCGAGCAGTGCGAAAAAGGTGCGAGTGTCAAAAGCGTTTGAGAGCAAATTTGATGTCCTGTCTTGCTCGTTCTGTAGAAGCTACAAAGTGTTTCCAACCCATATCCATGTGGTTGTCAGTTTTCTCCAAGGATGCCCAGACATTCTCCAATAGTACCTGTGTCTAATTGAGCATATCCGTCTGAACTTTGAGTTTCTCAGACTGGAGATTGAGCTTCTCGGCAAGAGGATTTACTAGTTGCATTACTTCAGAAAGGATGGCATTATGCATCCCAACTGTGTGACTTCTTTCTCTGTAAACTAGTTTTGCTTGCTCTTCTTCAAAAGCGGCTTCATCGAGATCTTCTTTGTGGTATTCGTAATTGTCTTCAATAGCGACCTTGATCCCATCTGAATCTTCTCAATATAAAGATCTAGGGTATCGGAGCTCAGCATAGCAGCCTGGTCAGATGTTGAAGCCTTGCCAAGTCGGGTCTCATCTGCAGCACCCATTTTTGGTTCATCCGTAGCTCCCTCATGATCTGTAGGAGGTTGAGCAGTTTCCTCCACTGTTATCGGCAATTAGAACCTTTCATGAATCAACCATCGATATCATCGCGGATGCTAATTCAACAATGGCTTTCAATCAAAGATTGTTCAAGCACTTCATCTCAAAGTCTACAAAGAAATCTAATCGAGTTGTTGTCATAAGAATAAAAATTCTTCGATGCTTTTTCGATTCGATATCCCTCCAGAACACAATCTCTTCTATTTGTTGCTAGATGCCAGGATGTTGATCCAATTCAGGGCATAGGTCCAGCAGATACTCCTTGATCTGTTGCTTCATTATCCTTATGATGGGGCTCTCTGGAACAGGTGAAGCAAGCACGGTTCTGGTATTGAAGAGATTATGAGAGATGGACTCTCGCTTGTCAGATCTCTCAGGTTCTTGTGACTTGTTTGGAGACTGGGAGTGAGATTGGGATATTTGTGGTTCATTTTCAGCGTTTTGAGGGTGTTCAGTTTCCTGAACAGGTTCATTGATTGGTGGTGTGGGAGATTTTGGTGATCTGATAGATGAGGGTGAGGGTGAGAAGGTTCTGTGGGGAGAGGGTGGTGGTGATGATTTTTGAGGAGAGGGTGATGGTGATTTGGAAGTGGGCGTTGGCGATCTTTCTCTTTGGAAGATCTTGGTGAGAGGCAGAGAATCAGATGGTGATTCTCCCTCAGATTGCTCCACTTTTGTTCCTCGGCAACTTGATCTCCTACGCTTCGATCATCTGCTCTTCCTTACTTTCTCGATAGTGGTCTCAGAGCAGACTGCTGTCTCCTTTTCTGATTCTACTTGCGTCAGATCCTTCATTCTGCTAACTTGCTGGGCAGAACTTGGAGCAGTCTTCAGAGGAGTAGTCACTCTCTTCTGACGTTTCCTTTGAGCATCTGGTTTCTTGGCCAGATCCTTCCTCTTCATCCTCTTCTCTGGAATGGCCGTTTCCTGCACTTCAGAAGATGCAGTTGCCTTATCTTTTCCCTTCTTTTCTCCCTTGGGTTTGGGCACATAATGAGTTGGATCCTCGTCAGTTGTCGGTAGGGACTCATCCTTGCTTAATATGGCCTTGTGCTTTGCTTGATATATCTTAGCTCCATTCTCATTCCATTCATAATTCTGTGGCAGCTTATCTGACAGAATGATAGAGATTTTGTGTATGAAGGAGCACTTGGAAGATAAGCACACTACATTGCTCTGGGTCAGTTCGAACTTCCCCGAGTCTTTCCTCAGTCGTGCCTTGACCATACCCAACCAATCTATATTTGAAGCCTTCTTTATGATTATTTGCGGCCATGACAATTCGATCTTATCTGGTAATGAAAAATCTAGGATCGTAAGTTAAGCACATGATCACCTACGAGCGATCTCAAGGAGAAGGCGATATTTCCTCTTGGTAGGAGGCTTTGACATTCGTCGTGTTCTCCTTGTTTCTTTCGGGTCTCAACGGCTTCGGCTTCAAGAAATTCCTTTTCTCCTACATCATCGTGTAGGTTTACGGATTGATGCTTCCTCGAGTTAGGCGAATATCCTCACGGAGATCATCATTCGACACTCGCGACTTCCCGATCCTCAACGGGAAGAAATCGGTCAAGCATCAATGTCTTCATCCCTCTGTAGATTGTATAGAAACTCCGGGCTTCATGTGTGTGGACGATGTTACGATGTGTAGAAACAATATCGTTCAAGCTCACTGCCGCTTAAGCACTCGAAATTTCAATGATTGAGGATCCGAGGTGATGGTGAATACTACATACTTCTCATCAATGATGTCTTTCTTCATCGATGCAAAGTTGCAAAACTTTTTCCCTTGGCCCGGTCGTGGAACAAGATATGCCATTTCTGTACGATATGCAAATTGATGTTTAGTTTGAGTAAGATATTTCAATAAACTCAGTCAAACCAGTAATTTTAGCATCAATTTAGCAAGTAAGCGTTTAGATCGGAAATAAAAAATACAGGTCGTGATGACATATTGATATATCATGGTGAGATGAAATATAATTTGGGTATTGATGTTTTAACACTTTGAGAGGGTGGGTGTGATTTATGTTAAGTTGTACCTCGTATTATCATACTGAGTTTTTGTAAAAAATAATATATAAAAATGGGATTAAATTTTTTATAGTCCTGTAACTTTACATCATTTTGAAATTGATCCCGATTGTTTTGACTTTTTGATTTTGGTCCTATAAATTTTTAAAAATTTTGAAATTGATCATTTTCACCTGGTATATAGCAGGTTACCAATAAGCATCTCTGTCTCTCTTCAAAATAAAAATAAAAAGAGAAAATATGACGTGCAACGTAAACTGTAGATAAAGTCCTAATATCGTTGGTTTTGTAGCAACGCTTCTTACCGTTTCAAAGGAAATCTACATTACTATTTATTAGGGCGTTCAAGACTCATCTCGATTTTGATTCACATAGTTTCTCCGCACAAAATCTCACTGAAGATGAGTCGAAAGGTAGCTGCTTCTGCAATTGACCTGATTCGAAGACGAATTTCGGCTAAATCTTCCCGTGAATTCAGTAATTTTACTCATCCATTCTCTTTCTACCCTTCCAATTTTCATAATTTGGGTCACAAAGATAGGCGCGGTTCACCCAAGCCTAGAGTAGATTTCAGCAGTATTAATGATGTAGATGATTCTTGTAGAGAAAGATGATCCAATACATCTTGAATCAAAAGAAAGACAAATCTTATTTGAGAAACTTTTGTCCTGAGTTATGCCCCCTGAATAACTACATGCCCCTGAAGGACTTCTCCCTTCAGTGAAATTCATTCACCTGGATCCAACATTCCCAATTCAACTGATAATTCCTGAAATCTTGATGTCAGCCAAAGGTTTAGTCAAGATGTCAGCCAAAGGTTTATTAGTGGTACTGGTTGTCACTAAGGTCTGTTTCTTTGAAAACCATGATATCAGTTTACTTCCAAGAAATTGACAAGTTCCTGTTGTTGACTTTCTGTCAATTCTACATCCATATAATCAAAGAGATCGAATAACCGGTTAATTCAAGGTAATCATCAATTTGGATACCATAATCTTCTATTCATAGTGCCTTTAAGATATTTCAAAATCTTTTTCAAAACCTCCATGTGTTAAATTTTTAGGATTAGCTTGGTATCTTTGCACATATCCCTACAAAGAAAGGTGATATCAGCCCGCTTGTTGTGAGATATAGCAATGATCGATGATCCTCTATAATCGGTATGATTTCTTGACTTACAGCCAGGATCGGGATCCATCTTGTAGTTAGTATTTATAGAATTCTAATCGCATTGCAGTCTGTACACCATATTTAGCAATCGGATCTCGGTGTGTTTTGCTTGATTGATGAATATTCCTTCCATAGTCCATTTTCTTTGAAGTCCTAGAAAGAAATTCATCTCCCCATCATGGACATCTCTAACTTTCCTTTCATTAGAGCTGAGAACTTCTCACACATCTGATGATTTGGGTATCCAAATATGATGTCATCCACATAAATCTGAACTAGTAGGATATCTTTCCCATCCTCTATCCTCGAGCGAGTTCTATCATTGATTCCTTTGATAAAACCATGATCGAAGAAATTGAGAAAAGGGTATCATACCATGCTCTGGGTGTTTGTTTTAGACCATACAAGGCTTTCCTGAGCCTGTAAACTTGGTCATTCTGACAAAATCCTGGAGGTTGTTCCACATAAACCTCTTCTTTAAGCACACTATTCAGAAATGCACTTTTCACATCCATCGATGACCGGTGGAATTTCATGTGGGCAAAGATATGCAAGAAACAATCTAATGGCTTCTAGTCTTGCAACAAGGTGCAAAGGTTTCATCATAATCCAAGCCTTCTTCTTGGGAATAACCTTGTGCAACTAGCGCTTTATTTCTCACAATGTTGTTGTTTTCATCTCTGTTGTTCTTGAACACCCATTTAGTTCCAATCACATTGTGCCTCTTAGGTCTGTCCATTAGCTCCCAAACTTCACTTCTTGTAAACTGATTCAGCTCTTCTTGCTAACAGTAATCCAGAATGAATCTTGAAGAGCTTTTTCAGTCTCAGTAGACTCTTTTTCAGATAGGAAGCAGTAGAATAAAGCACTTTCTCCATGGAACCTTCTTGTTTTAACACCTTCTGATAGATCACCCACAATCTGACTTGTGGGATGACTATCCAACCATCTTCTCCTTGATGTTCCCCCTTCAGTAGTGTCCTCAACATCATAAATGTTAACTTCAGGTAATTCATCAAATTCGGGGAACAACAGAAAAGGAGAGAGTGAATCATCTTCCTCAGGGGAAATTCCATTCAGAACATTATCAGTGACATTTGTTCCCCCTCGTTGATAGATTCGAGTTTGCCTTTGTGACCACATCTTCATCGACATTACATACCGAGTCCGAATGGTGTATGTTGATTAGTCGACTTCGCAGTGTTGGCTTTCCTTCAATGGGAAGAATTATCATTACGAGTTTCACCATCTGAGTATTTCCATCCACGAGCTTCTTTATCCGAGTCCGATTCCTCTCCATCATAGAGAGTGATTGATTTCTTCTTTTCGGGATCGAGAGGATGTCTTATCAATTTTCTTCAAAGCTAAGTCTGGTTATTCTCTTGATCGAGATCTCCGATTCATTTTCTGTTTCTTCTTGAACACAAGTAGATTCATCAAAAAACAACATGAGGTGTTTCTTCCACAATAAGAGTCCTCTGGTTGTAAACTCTGAAGGATTTCTCGACTTCGAGAATATCCTAAGAATATTCCTTCATCAGCTTTGCTATCAAAGGTTTTCAACTGATCTTTACCATTATTATGTATGAAACACTTGCAACCAAACACACGAAAGAAAGAAATAAGAGGCTTCCTTTCATTCCACAACTCATAAGGTGTTTTTCCTTGATTCTTTGTCGGCGATGGATGCATTACGAGAGTAGCGTGTAGTGTTGATAACCAAATTTCAAAATCTCTTAGGAATATCAGCTTCAACAATCATTGTTCTTGCAGCTTCTTTCAGAGTCCTATTTCTTCTTTCAGCAACACCATTTTGTTGTGGGGTCCTTGCAGCTGATGTTTCATGAGTTATTCCATTTGTTGCACAATAATTATATATAATATGGTTGATAAATTCAGTTCCCTTGTCTGATTTGATTTTGACCACACTTTCATTCTTTTCAAGATCTTGAGCCTTTTCAAGAATTCAGTAGCTTTTTATGCGAGTCTCTTTCTTACTGAGTAAGAATATGACTCAAGTATATCTAGAGTAGTCATCAACTACCACAAGTGTATATTTCCTGCCATTAGTGCTCACAGGTGTTACTGGACCAAAGAGATCCATATGTAACAGTTGAAGTATTCTGTCAGTAGAAACCTCTACTTTGCTTTTGAATGATGCTCTGATTTGTTTTCCTTTCTGACAAGCATCACATATATGGTGTTTACTGAACACTTCATTTGGTAACCCCCTCACAAGTGTTAATCTTGCAAGTTTGTTCAGGGTTTTGAAGTTTAAGTGATTCAGTCTTTTGTGCCACAAGCAACTGGTATCAGCAGAACTTTTTACAACCAAACATGTATCTTTGGGAGATAATTTCCAATCAGAAAGATACACATTCCCTTTCCTAGTACCAGTCAGTAATGTTTGCTGTGAAGCAATAACTTTTACATAACATAAGTTCTTTGAGAAATCAACACTGAATTATTTGTCACAGAATTGACTGATAGAAAGCAAATTATGCTTTAAACCAGACACATAAGAAACACCATGGATATGAACAGAATCCACTTCAAGAGTTCCATATCCTTTAGTCAGTTCTTCGGAGTTGTCTCCAAAAGTAAACTGAGGGCCTTTTTGCTCAACATAGTCAGTGAGTATTTGTTTATATCCTGTCATGTGCCTTGAACATCCACTGTCCAGATACCATGCAGCAGGAGCTATTTCATTTCCACTCATCAGGCCTATGTTGTCTTCATTCAGCTTAGTGCCCTTTTCCTTCACCTGAAAAACAGATCAGGTCTTAGGTACCCATTTGGTGTAGGGTCCTACCAAGTTAGCTGTACCTTTTGGAACCCAAATCTGCCTGATAACTTTAATTACTTTAGAGTGGCTGATTTGTCTCCCATAAACATCTACATACACATTCACCACCTTAGGTGCCTTGGCAGTACCCTGTGTATGAGTGCCAGTCTTAGCATGAACATGAGCCTTAGAATTCATCTTGGGTTCAGGTCTTTTGTTCCAATGCTTTGGCCTTGGTGCAGCTGGTCTATGTCTCTGCTGACTTGGGTTCAGGAAACCTTTACCCTTAGGTAAGTGGGGTTTAGGTTGCCTGTACTGAAATTGTGGTCTTTCAGTAATCTGAGGACTTGGTCTTTTCAGTTGAGAATATCTCTACTGAGTGTTTCTCTTCTGAAAATTCCTCTGATGGTTCAGTGTGGATCTCTTCAGGTTGGTATTCTTAGCCTGAGGCTTCGAAGTACTGGCCTGAGGATTTCCTACTGAGTGTTCAGGTTTTCTAGCCTTTTCCTGAGGTTTGGGCTTTCTATCCTGAACTTTTAGTTTTTCTGAAACCATAGGTCCTTTACCCTTGTCTAAAACACGAGGTTGTTCTTCAGTAAGAAGATTAGTACATGCCACCGTTTTAACAAAGACAGTCTTAGTGCTACTAGAAGAAGCAACATTCAGAAGACCTTGTGAGGTTCCCCCTGGATTATATCCCAATCCAGCCTTTATAGTTGCAGGTCTTTGATAACTCTGAATTTCATCTATTACTTTAGATGAAAAATTCAATAGAGCTAACTTTCTCTGCACACTATCCTCACATTTCTTTAGAGTTTCATGCTTCTCAGAGAGGTCATTGAATTCAGTCCTGATAAGCTTATTTTCCTCAGTGGATTTCTCTAATTTTCCATTCAGGGTATCTATCACTTTCTCTTTTTCTGAGAGTTGTACTTTCATAACATCAAGTTCATCAGTAGTTCCCATTAATTGAGAAGTGATTTCAGCAGTATTAGAGTTTTTCCACCTCAGATTTTCAGCAGTCAGTTCTTTATTCTACTCTTGAGTTTCTATGAGCAGTTCTTGTAACACAGAATAGTCCTTCATAAGATTCTCAAAAGAATCCATCAGGTCAAAGTTACTGGTTACAGTTGAACTTGAAAACTCAGGTGCTTGTGTAGGAGCAACAACAGAGATAGAAGAATTTACCTCCTCCATAGCAACAAGGTAGATATCATCACTGTCACTATCTGAGAATATCTCATCTGAAGAACTGGAACCTTCTTCAGATTGTTCTTCTTCTTCAGCAATCATAGCCTTCTTGCTAGAGATCTTCCTGTCTCTCTTGGCTTGTCTCTCCTTTCTTTCCTTCGCACTCATTTCGGGACAATCATCTTTGGAAGTGGCCCTTTTTTCGGATTATAGCATTTGTTGGTATCATCATCCTGATCACTTTCCTCCTTGGTTTTGGAGTCCTTCCTTCTGGATGAGGAACCTTTAGCTTTGTAGTCCTTCCTTTTCTCAGTGGATCTGTCCTCAGCTTCTGAGTTCCTGTACCTGTTGTTCTTATAGTACTTCTTGTACTTCCCATGTTGGAAAATTTAGAGTTTTGATGAAAGTTCCAAAACACATGTAATAGGACCGGTCGGACCTATTAGGTCGATGATTTTTTAAATACCAGTTATAAGATGACCAGTTGATACTTATTGTATAGAACAACTGATGTATAAGATAGATCACATATTGATGGAGAACTCAATATGTATAGGTCAGATCTAAAGACCAACTGAGAACAAAATACCAGCTGAAGTCAGAAGGCCAGAAGGCAAAGGAAAGATAGAAGATCAAACGATCTGATAAAGTCAGATGATCAGAGTGAAATCATGAAGCTCAAATTCGGAAGACACGAAGATCGGATGACTTTCACGGTAAGATCGGACAGGAAGACCTACATCGGTAAAGTCCGCTAGTTGAGCTAAGACAACCGGGCACCGAAAGACTCTATTAGATGGCCGATCGGTTTTAATCGATCAAGGTTATTCACACACCGTGTGTGTGATGTTTCACCAATTCATACGTTGTTGATCTGAACAAGAAGAATGTCAACTTTAGTTGGTAGAACAAACACTAAAAAGTGTTTTTGTTAATCAATAAGAACAAGACACGTATGAACGGAGCCGACAATACGGGATTTGGTGCTTCTTGGTCAAACGGCTATAAAAGACAACTATCTATGCTTTCGGTCATGCCGTCCCTGAAGCTCGTCACATCAAATCCTACATATCTACCAAATATAGCCGGAAATTCAAATTGCTCTCCAATGGCTCTTTGATTTCGGGGTCTATAAATATGGGATTCCTCTTCAGAGTGAAGACACGGAAATTATCAAGAAGCTCATACTATAGCCAAATTTTCGCACGAAGAACACAACCTCGAAGATTAATTTTCTAAGCGTTCATCCCATAGTTCTTAGCACAAAAATCTAAATCCTCTAGCTGTTAGGCTACTTAAATACTAGGATAGATTTCAAAGTTGGAACAAACAACAAATATTACACAAAATCCAAAGTTAGGTAAAGTTTGTTTAGCAAGATTTCAAACTAGAGTTTCTAGTTCTGATTTCTGGGATCGGTTAAGTGAGAGCTGTTGGGAGATGAATTTAATAAAAGATTATATGATTTTGATTAAGATCCCAAAACCCCTGAGTATGACATGTTCAGTAATGATCTTGATAGATGAGTCAGGATTCAGTTTAGAGTATTCAGGATGTTATCTCGCAAAATGTATAGTCAAACAGATATAGTTCAGGATAGGTTCTGAAGACTCTGAAGAACTCAGTATGTTTCTGAAGATACTGAAGTTTCAAAGATGAAATGAAGTCTCTCAAGACTTCGATGAAATCGAGATACTAAAGACTCAGTATGGAAACTGAGAACTGAAGACTCAACATGAAGACTCAAAGATATCGGTCAAGATAAATCAAGACTCGTAAGACCTCAAGACTCGAAGACTCTCAAGACTCGTAAGACCTCAAGACTCGAGAAGACTCTGAAGACGCAAGACTGAAGACTAAGTATTTGGAGATCAAGAATATCGAAAGACAAGAATTCTTGAAGAACTCGGTAATGTAATGAATGCTCAAGATGAACTCTAATGTTCCGAGGCACCAATATATCTATCCGGCGATGCAACTTGAGAGAAACGCGATACCTTAGAAAGATAGATACTGCCAAGACATTCAAATGCAGACAAGAGGAACTAAGTCAGAAGTGTTGTTAAGGTTATATCAAACTCAGAGTTTGTAACCAAAAGAGCCGTTGAAAGGTGTCTACCTTTTCGGAGAGACAAAAGTCAAAAAGAGGAAGACGACATCAGACCATATCTGACATCGACAAAGGACAGTCAATAAAAAAGATGTCAGATGTACGATAGTTCCAGACTGCAAAAAGGTGAAGACCGGCTACATGAAGAGCTATTGCCTAAAAAACGTGTTAGGGAGTTTCAAACCCTAAATAATGGATTTCTCACACACCATAAGAGGGAACTCACGGGGTTATCTCTCCAACGGATAGTTTTCAAGAGTAACCTGGTGTATGCCTATAAACACCGGTGACCCTCTACATCGTGAAGGTTACGGAAATTTATCGCTAACTCAAGAGCTCAAACTTATTATTGCAAAGTTACAAAGACTCGAAATACCTTGAATTTCCCAAGTGCTTCTATATTGAAGAGAGCTCACTTTACTAAGCCTAGCTTAATAAGATTTATCCAAAGCTTAGTCGAGATATCCTAACCCTTTGCATTGTGTTTCATTGTAAAGGATATCTCATCCTAGTTGAAACCAACCAAGAAACCCCAAACCCTCGAGAAGGTAGTTGAGTGTGTTTGTTGGTGAGTAGAGTTTAAAGAGTTAGTAAACCACGCGAGTAGTTTAAAACTCTGAGAGAAGTTAGTAAGCTCTGGGGTAGTCAAAGCTTGTGTGTGATTGAGTAAGTAAACTACGGAGGTCAGAAAACTCAAGGTCGGGTTGAGTAAGTAAACTACGGAGTAGTCGAAACTTCGAGTACGAAGTTGAGTAAGTAAACTACGAGGTAGTCCGAAAGCTCGAAGTTGATAAAGTGAATTTCTCTGAAGAGAGTGGATGTAGGAGCTTGAGTCTCTAACCACTATTCTTTGTGTTCTTTATCGCTTCCTTATGCTTTTAACCGTTGCATTGACTCGATTTTGAAAGCATACTTTTTCAGCGATATTCGGTTTGGAATCAATCCTTTTGAAGTTGCATAAGTGAATCACCTTAATCACTATTTCATGGGGAAGGTTTTTCGGCAAAGCTTAAAGCAGTATAAACTAAGGGCCAACCATTAATACGGTAGTGCTAGAACGGATAGTTACAAACCGAACTCTCTACGAGGATTTGATGAAGTTAGTTATCGATCCAAGCAACTCGGGATCTCCACACTCAGGACTCGGTTGGGATTATAAGGGAGGTATCGAAGTATTTCGGGATCATTTATCTCGATAGACTTTGACTGAGTGTCGCACCTTCGGAAAAGAACCTAATCTTGATTATCGTTCTAAGTGACCTCGATGAAAAAGTTTTAAAATCATCGAACACGTGTATTCCCCATACGTGTAAGACTCGTTTTTCATAGGGACCAACAAGTGGTATCGAAAGCAAAGGGTTCAACTTGACCACTACTGTGGTTGACCAAAGTTTTATTTTCAAAAATACTTGTGGTCTATCCGAATCGATCTTACTTTGTTAAACTTTTTATTTTTCAAGAGATCTAAAAATGTCTTCTAAAAAACTTCCCATGTTCTCAAAGGAGAACTATGACCTATGGAGATCGAGAATGCAGGCTCATCTCAGATTCCAAACATGCGTATATGGAGAGTGGTCTCTCAAGGACCATTCAGTTCCGTAGTGAATCCGGAGGAAATGTAAGATGAGAGAATTGATCCAGAAAGCGTAATTTTAAGTCCGATGACCAACTGACTCTCGAGGAGAGAAAGTTAGTCAATCTAGATTACATTGCAAAAGACACACTATACAAAGACAATTGATGATGGTGTGATGGGAATGATCTCTCATTGTAATAACGCTAAAGAGATTTGGGATACACTTAGTTTATGTGCCAAGGCATTTGGATCATATAAAGAAAACAAACTTTCAAAGGGCAATTGGAAAGTTTGACACTTTTGAAATGGATGATGGTGAATCAATGACAAACCGGAAGTCGATTCACTAAAGATCATGAATGATCTAAATGCACTTGGAAAGAAATACCCAGAGAGAAGTTGCATTGAAAAATTCTTAGAGGTCTATCTAAGAAATGGGATATTCATGCGGTGGTGATTGAAAACACCAAGAATATTAACTCAATGCCTTACCAACAAGTCTTCTCGATTTTAAAGCCTATGAATTTGTAATTGATAAGAAATCCAAAAAAGGCCGACAAAGAAAGATGATTCTTCATCATAAAAATGTGGCTTTTAAAAGCCAAAGATAAAACTCAGAACTAAAAAGTTCGAGAACCCCCATGCCAAACATCGGGATGAGCTTGAGGAAAAGCTAGCAACCGATGGCAAGGAGGTTTGATGAGACTTAATAATAGATTTGGAAAATACAAAAGCTTTTTACAGAACCATTGTGTAAAAATGAAGAAACCCGAGGACGATCAACCGGAAGAAGAAGGACTCGAAGTCAAGGATCTTCATCCGCAGTTAAGGACTCCCAAGTCCAAAGAAGAAAATGATCGGGACGATGCCAACAGATGCTATAATTGTCAAAATAAAGGTCACTTCCAAAGATGATTGTCCGTAATTGAGTGCTAAGGAGAGAAGAGAAAGACAAGCTAAAAGAGACCAAGTTCTCAAACAAAAAGGCCATGGTCATAGTATAGAACACCTCAAGAGAATCTAGCTCTTCAGATGAGATATTCTCGTGAAAGGAAAGTGATGACATCCGTCTGATGGCCATTGAGAGGTAAACTTTTCCTGTTTCTATTGTTGTCCTACACTAGCACAAGAGTTTTCTAAGTTCCACCGAAAAATACTATTTTGACCTCGATGGATTTTTGAGAAAATGGGCGAAGGACTATGCCGTTGCAAGGATCATGCTAAATAAAACTCAAGAGCGTAATAAGGAATCTAATGTCGAAAACTAAAATGGAAAGACTTCTAGCAAACCGAAATCACTTCTCAATTTATGGAGCCACCGATGAACCGGATGTTCTCAAAGTACAACTCTCAAGAGAAAGAGAAGTTTGATAAGACCTCAATCGAAAAGCGAGAAATCCATCAAGAATTCACTAATCGTAACTAAGTTCAATGACCTCTCCGAGAAGCATGAAAGGTAATCATGAGGATAGT